>OU964965.1:0-374732 GCA_918808275.2 Dolichovespula sylvestris
GGTGACCTCATTTTGCGTGTCCGGGGCGTCTTAGAAGGTAGCAAAGGTCATTGACCTCTGGTGACCTCATTTTGCGTGTCCGGGGCGTCTTAGAAGGTAGCAAAGGTCATTGACCTCTGGTGACCTCATTTTGCGTGTCCGGGGCGTCTTAGAAGGTAGCAAAGGTCATTGACCTCTGGTGACATCATTTTGCGTGTCCGGGAGCTTCTAAGAGTATAGCAAAGGTCATTGACCTCTGTTGACCTCATTTTGCGTGTGCGGGAGCGTCTTAGAAGATAGCAAAGGTCATTGACCTCTGCTGACCTCATTTTGCGTGTCCGGGAGCTTCTAAGAGTATAGCAAAGGTCATTGACCACTGGTGACCTCATTTTGCGTGTCCGGAAGCGTCTTAGAAGATAGCAAAGGTCATTGACCTCTGTTGACCTCATTTTGCGTGTGCGGGAGCGTCTTAGAAGATAGCAAAGGTCATTGACCTCTGCTGACATCATTTTGCGTGTCCGGGAGCTTCTAAGAGTATAGCAAAGGTCATTGACCTCAGTTGACCTCATTTTGCGTGTGCGGGAGCGTCTTAGAAGGTAGCAAATGTCATTGACCTCTGGTGACCTCATTTTGCGTGTCCGGGGCGTCTTAGAAAGTAGCAAAGGTCATTGACCTCTGGTGACCTCATTTTGCGTGTCCGGGGCGTCTTAGAAGGTAGCAAAGGTCATTGACCTCTGGTGACCTCATTTTGCGTGTCCGGGGCGTCTTAGAAGGTAGCAAAGGTCATTGACCTCTGGTGACCTCA
Source organism: Dolichovespula sylvestris (assembly GCA_918808275.2). Classification (NCBI taxonomy): domain Eukaryota; kingdom Metazoa; phylum Arthropoda; class Insecta; order Hymenoptera; family Vespidae; genus Dolichovespula; species Dolichovespula sylvestris. The sequence continues at coordinate 785 of OU964965.1, forward strand.
TTTTGCGTGTCCGGGGCGTCTTAGAAGGTAGCAAAGGTCATTGACCTCTGGTGACCTCATTTTGCGTGTCCGGGGCGTCTTAGAAGGTAGCAAAGGTCATTGACCACTGGTGACCTCATTTTGCATGTCCGGGGCGTCTTAGAAGATAGCAAAGATCATTGACCTCTGGTGACCTCATTTTGCGTGTCCGGGGCGTCTTAGAAGGTAGCAAAGGTCATTGACCTCTCGTGACCTCATTTTGCGTGTCCGGGGCGTCTTAGAAGGTAGCAAAGGTCATTGACCTCTGGTGACCTCATTTTGCGTGTCCGGGGCGTCTTAGAAATTAGCAAAGGTCATTGACCTCTGGTGACCTCATTTTGCGTGTCCGGGGCGTCTTAGAAGGTAGCAAAGGTCATTGACCTCTGGTGACCTCATTTTGCGTGTCCGGGGCGTTTTAGAAGGTAGCAAAGGTCATTGACCTCTGATGACCTCATTTTGCGTGTCCGGGGCGTCTTAGAAGATAGCAAACGACATTGACCTCTGTTGACCTCATTTTGCGTGTGCGGGAGCGTCTTAGAAGATAGCAAAGGTCATTGACCTCTGCTGACATCATTTTGCGTGTCCGGGAGCTTCTAAGAGTATAGCAAAGGTCATTGACCTCTGTTGACCTCATTTTGCGTGTGCGGGAGCGTCTTAGGAGATAGCAAAGGTCATTGACCTCTGCTGACCTCATTTTGCGTGTCCGGGAGCTTCTAAGAGTATAGCAAAGGTCATTGACCACTGGTGACCTCATTTTGCGTGTCCGGAAGCGTCTTAGAAGATAGCAAAGGTCATTGACCTCTGTTGACCTCATTTTGCGTGTGCGGGAGCGTCTTAGAAGATAGCAAAGGTCATTGACCTCTGCTGACATCATTTTGCGTGTCCGGAAGCTTCTAAGAGTATAGCAAAGGTCATTGACCTCATTTGACCTCATTTTGCGTGTGCGGGAGCGTCTCAGAAGATAGCAAAGGTCATTGACCTCTGCTGACCTCATTTTGCGTGTCCGGGGCGTCTTAGAAATTAGCAAAGGTCATCGACCTCTGCTGACCTCATTTTGCGTGTCCGGGGCGTCTTAGAAGGTAGCAAAGGTCATTGACCTCTGGTGACCTCATTTTGCGTGTGCGGAGCTACGAAGAGGATAGCAAAGGTCATTGACCTGTGGTGACCTCATTTTGCGTGTGCGGAGCTACGAAGAGGATAGCAAAGGTCATTGACCTGTGGTGACCTCATTTTGCGTGTCCGGGGCGTCTTAGAAGGTAGCAAAGGTCATTGACCTCTGGTGACCTCATTTTGCGTGTCCGGGGCGTCTTAGAAGGTAGCAAAGGTCATTGACCTCTGGTGACCTCATTTTGCGTGTCCGGGGCGTCTTAGAAGATAGCAAAGATCATTGACCTCTGGTGACCTCATTTTGCGTGTCCGGGGCGTCTTAGAAGGTAGCAAAGGTCATTGACCTCTCGTGACCTCATTTTGCGTGTCCGGGGCGTCTTAGAAGGTAGCAAAGGTCATTGACCTCTGGTGACCTCATTTTGCGTGTCCGGGGCGTCTTAGAAGGTAGCAAAGGTCATTGACCTCTCGTGACCTCATTTTGCGTGTCCGGAAGCGTCTTAGAAGGTAGCAAAGGTCATTGACCTCTGTTGACCTCATTTTGCGTGTGCGGGAGCGTCTTAGAAGATAGCAAAGGTCATTGACCTCTGCTGACATCATTTTGCGTGTCCGGGAGCTTCTAAGAGTATAGCAAAGGTCATTGACCTCAGTTGACCTCATTTTGCGTGTGCGGGAGCGTCTTAGAAGGTAGCAAAGGTCATTGACCTCTGGTGACCTCATTTTGCGTGTCCGGGGCGTCTTAGAAGGTAGCAAAGGTCATTGACCTCTGGTGACCTCATTTTGCGTGTCCGGGGCGTCTTAGAAGGTAGCAAAGGTCATTGACCACTGGTGACCTCATTTTGCATGTCCGGGGCGTCTTAGAAGATAGCAAAGATCATTGACCTCTGGTGACCTCATTTTGCGTGTGCGGGAGCGTCTTAGAAGATAGCAAAGGTCATTGACCTCTGCTGACCTCATTTTGCGTGTCCGGGAGCTTCTAAGAGTATAGCAAAGGTCATTGACCACTGGTGACCTCATTTTGCGTGTCCGGAAGCGTCTTAGAAGATAGCAAAGGTCATTGACCTCTGTTGACCTCATTTTGCGTGTGCGGGAGCGTCTTAGAAGATAGCAAAGGTCATTGACCTCTGCTGACATCATTTTGCGTGTCCGGGAGCTTCTAAGAGTATAGCAAAGGTCATTGACCTCAGTTGACCTCATTTTGCGTGTGCGGGAGCGTCTTAGAAGGTAGCAAATGTCATTGACCTCTGGTGACCTCATTTTGCGTGTCCGGGGCGTCTTAGAAAGTAGCAAAGGTCATTGACCTCTGGTGACCTCATTTTGCGTGTCCGGGGCGTCTTAGAAGGTAGCAAAGGTCATTGACCTCTGGTGACCTCATTTTGCGTGTCCGGGGCGTCTTAGAAGGTAGCAAAGGTCATTGACCTCTGGTGACCTCATTTTGCGTGTCCGGGGCGTCTTAGAAGGTAGCAAAGGTCATTGACCTCTGGTGACCTCATTTTGCGTGTCCGGGGCGTCTTAGAAGGTAGCAAAGGTCATTGACCACTGGTGACCTCATTTTGCATGTCCGGGGCGTCTTAGAAGATAGCAAAGATCATTGACCTCTGGTGACCTCATTTTGCGTGTCCGGGGCGTCTTAGAAGGTAGCAAAGGTCATTGACCTCTCGTGACCTCATTTTGCGTGTCCGGGGCGTCTTAGAAGGTAGCAAAGGTCATTGACCTCTGGTGACCTCATTTTGCGTGTCCGGGGCGTCTTAGAAATTAGCAAAGGTCATTGACCTCTGGTGACCTCATTTTGCGTGTCCGGGGCGTCTTAGAAGGTAGCAAAGGTCATTGACCTCTGGTGACCTCATTTTGCGTGTCCGGGGCGTTTTAGAAGGTAGCAAAGGTCATTGACCTCTGGTGACCTCATTTTGCGTGTCCGGGGCGTCTTAGAAGATAGCTAACGACATTGACCTCTGTTGACCTCATTTTGCGTGTGCGGGAGCGTCTTAGAAGATAGCAAAGGTCATTGACCTCTGCTGACATCATTTTGCGTGTCCGGGAGCTTCTAAGAGTATAGCAAAGGTCATTGACCTCTGTTGACCTCATTTTGCGTGTGCGGGAGCGTCTTAGAAGATAGCAAAGGTCATTGACCTCTGCTGACCTCATTTTGCGTGTCCGGGAGCTTCTAAGAGTATAGCAAAGGTCATTGACCACTGGTGACCTCATTTTGCGTGTCCGGAAGCGTCTTAGAAGATAGCAAAGGTCATTGACCTCTGTTGACCTCATTTTGCGTGTGCGGGAGCGTCTTAGAAGATAGCAAAGGTCATTGACCTCTGCTGACATCATTTTGCGTGTCCGGAAGCTTCTAAGAGTATAGCAAAGGTCATTGACCTCATTTGACCTCATTTTGCGTGTGCGGGAGCGTCTTAGAAGATAGCAAAGGTCATTGACCTCTGCTGACCTCATTTTGCGTGTCCGGGGCGTCTTAGAAATTAGCAAAGGTCATTGACCTCTGCTGACCTCATTTTGCGTGTCCGGGGCGTCTTAGAAGGTAGCAAAGGTCATTGACCTCTGGTGACCTCATTTTGCGTGTGCGGAGCTACGAAGAGGATAGCAAAGGTCATTGACCTGTGGTGACCTCATTTTGCGTGTGCGGAGCTACTAAGAGGATAGCAAAGGTCATTGACCTGTGGTGACCTCATTTTGCGTGTCCGGGGCGTCTTAGAAGGTAGCAAAGGTCATTGACCTCTGGTGACCTCATTTTGCGTGTCCGGGGCGTCTTAGAAGGTAGCAAAGGTCATTGACCTCTGGTGACCTCATTTTGCGTGTCCGGGGCGTCTTAGAAGATAGCAAAGATCATTGACCTCTGGTGACCTCATTTTGCGTGTCCGGGGCGTCTTAGAAGGTAGCAAAGGTCATTGACCTCTCGTGACCTCATTTTGCGTGTCCGGGGCGTCTTAGAAGGTAGCAAAGGTCATTGACCTCTGGTGACCTCATTTTGCGTGTCCGGGGCGTCTTAGAAGGTAGCAAAGGTCATTGACCTCTCGTGACCTCATTTTGCGTGTCCGGGGCGTCTTAGAAGGTAGCAAAGGTCATCGACCTCTGGTGACCTCATTTTGCGTGTCCGGGGCGTCTTAGAAATTAGCAAAGGTCATTGACCTCTGGTGACCTCATTTTGCGTGTCCGGGGCGTCTTAGAAGGTAGCAAAGGTCATTGACCTCTGGTGACCTCATTTTGCGTGTCCGGGGCGTTTTAGAAGGTAGCAAAGGTCATTGACCTCTGATGACCTCATTTTGCGTGTCCGGGGCGTCTTAGAAGATAGCAAACGACATTGACCTCTGTCGACCTCATTTTGCGTGTGCGGGAGCGTCTTAGAAGATAGCAAAGGTCATTGACCTCTGCTGACATCATTTTGCGTGTCCGGGAGCTTCTAAGAGTATAGCAAAGGTCATTGACCTCTGTTGACCTCATTTTGCGTGTGCGGGAGCGTCTTAGGAGATAGCAAAGGTCATTGACCTCTGCTGACCTCATTTTGCGTGTCCGGGAGCTTCTAAGAGTATAGCAAAGGTCATTGACCACTGGTGACCTCATTTTGCGTGTCCGGAAGCTTCTAAGAGTATAGCAAAGGTCATTGACCTCTGGTGACCTCATTTTGCGTGTCCGGGGCGTCTTAGAAGGTAGCAAAGGTCATTGACCTCTGGTGACCTCATTTTGCGTGTCCGGGGCGTCTTAGAAGGTAGCAAAGGTCATTGACCTCTGGTGACCTCATTTTGCGTGTCCGGGGCGTCTTAGAAGGTAGCAAAGGTCATTGACCTCTGGTGACCTCATTTTGCGTGTCCGGGGCGTCTTAGAAGGTAGCAAAGGTCATTGACCTCTGGTGACCTCATTTTGCGTGTCCGGGGCGTCTTAGAAGGTAGCAAAGGTCATTGACCACTGGTGACCTCATTTTGCATGTCCGGGGCGTCTTAGAAGATAGCAAAGATCATTGACCTCTGGTGACCTCATTTTGCGTGTCCGGGGCGTCTTAGAAGGTAGCAAAGGTCATTGACCTCTCGTGACCTCATTTTGCGTGTCCGGGGCGTCTTAGAAGGTAGCAAAGGTCATTGACCTCTGGTGACCTCATTTTGCGTGTCCGGGGCGTCTTAGAAATTAGCAAAGGTCATTGACCTCTGGTGACCTCATTTTGCGTGTCCGGGGCGTCTTAGAAGGTAGCAAAGGTCATTGACCTCTGGTGACCTCATTTTGCGTGTCCGGGGCGTTTTAGAAGGTAGCAAAGGTCATTGACCTCTGATGACCTCATTTTGCGTGTCCGGGGCGTCTTAGAAGATAGCAAACGACATTGACCTCTGTCGACCTCATTTTGCGTGTGCGGGAGCGTCTTAGAAGATAGCAAAGGTCATTGACCTCTGCTGACATCATTTTGCGTGTCCGGGAGCTTCTAAGAGTATAGCAAAGGTCATTGACCTCTGTTGACCTCATTTTGCGTGTGCGGGAGCGTCTTAGGAGATAGCAAAGGTCATTGACCTCTGCTGACCTCATTTTGCGTGTCCGGGAGCTTCTAAGAGTATAGCAAAGGTCATTGACCACTGGTGACCTCATTTTGCGTGTCCGGAAGCGTCTTAGAAGATAGCAAAGGTCATTGACCTCTGTTGACCTCATTTTGCGTGTGCGGGAGCGTCTTAGAAGATAGCAAAGGTCATTGACCTCTGCTGACATCATTTTGCGTGTCCGGAAGCTTCTAAGAGTATAGCAAAGGTCATTGACCTCATTTGACCTCATTTTGCGTGTGCGGGAGCGTCTCAGAAGATAGCAAAGGTCATTGACCTCTGCTGACCTCATTTTGCGTGTCCGGGGCGTCTTAGAAATTAGCAAAGGTCATTGACCTCTGCTGACCTCATTTTGCGTGTCCGGGGCGTCTTAGAAGGTAGCAAAGGTCATTGACCTCTGGTGACCTCATTTTGCGTGTGCGGAGCTACGAAGAGGATAGCAAAGGTCATTGACCTGTGGTGACCTCATTTTGCGTGTGCGGAGCTACGAAGAGGATAGCAAAGGTCATTGACCTGTGGTGACCTCATTTTGCGTGTCCGGGGCGTCTTAGAAGGTAGCAAAGGTCATTGACCTCTGGTGACCTCATTTTGCGTGTCCGGGGCGTCTTAGAAGGTAGCAAAGGTCATTGACCTCTGGTGACCTCATTTTGCGTGTCCGGGGCGTCTTAGAAGATAGCAAAGATCATTGACCTCTGGTGACCTCATTTTGCGTGTCCGGGGCGTCTTAGAAGGTAGCAAAGGTCATTGACCTCTCGTGACCTCATTTTGCGTGTCCGGGGCGTCTTAGAAGGTAGCAAAGGTCATTGACCTCTGGTGACCTCATTTTGCGTGTCCGGGGCGTCTTAGAAGGTAGCAAAGGTCATTGACCTCTCGTGACCTCATTTTGCGTGTCCGGAAGCGTCTTAGAAGGTAGCAAAGGTCATTGACCTCTGTTGACCTCATTTTGCGTGTGCGGGAGCGTCTTAGAAGATAGCAAAGGTCATTGACCTCTGCTGACATCATTTTGCGTGTCCGGGAGCTTCTAAGAGTATAGCAAAGGTCATTGACCTCAGTTGACCTCATTTTGCGTGTGCGGGAGCGTCTTAGAAGGTAGCAAAGGTCATTGACCTCTGGTGACCTCATTTTGCGTGTCCGGGGCGTCTTAGAAGGTAGCAAAGGTCATTGACCTCTGGTGACCTCATTTTGCGTGTCCGGGGCGTCTTAGAAGGTAGCAAAGGTCATTGACCACTGGTGACCTCATTTTGCATGTCCGGGGCGTCTTAGAAGATAGCAAAGATCATTGACCTCTGGTGACCTCATTTTGCGTGTGCGGGAGCGTCTTAGAAGATAGCAAAGGTCATTGACCTCTGCTGACCTCATTTTGCGTGTCCGGGAGCTTCTAAGAGTATAGCAAAGGTCATTGACCACTGGTGACCTCATTTTGCGTGTCCGGAAGCGTCTTAGAAGATAGCAAAGGTCATTGACCTCTGTTGACCTCATTTTGCGTGTGCGGGAGCGTCTTAGAAGATAGCAAAGGTCATTGACCTCTGCTGACATCATTTTGCGTGTCCGGGAGCTTCTAAGAGTATAGCAAAGGTCATTGACCTCAGTTGACCTCATTTTGCGTGTGCGGGAGCGTCTTAGAAGGTAGCAAAGGTCATTGACCTCTGGTGACCTCATTTTGCGTGTCCGGGGCGTCTTAGAAAGTAGCAAAGGTCATTGACCTCTGGTGACCTCATTTTGCGTGTCCGGGGCGTCTTAGAAGGTAGCAAAGGTCATTGACCTCTGGTGACCTCATTTTGCGTGTCCGGGGCGTCTTAGAAGGTAGCAAAGGTCATTGACCTCTGGTGACCTCATTTTGCGTGTCCGGGGCGTCTTAGAAGGTAGCAAAGGTCATTGACCTCTGGTGACCTCATTTTGCGTGTCCGGGGCGTCTTAGAAGGTAGCAAAGGTCATTGACCACTGGTGACCTCATTTTGCATGTCCGGGGCGTCTTAGAAGGTAGCAAAGGTCATTGACCTCTGGTGACCTCATTTTGCGTGTCCGGGGCGTCTTAGAAGGTAGCAAAGGTCATTGACCTCTCGTGACCTCATTTTGCGTGTCCGGGGCGTCTTAGAAGGTAGCAAAGGTCATTGACCTCTGGTGACCTCATTTTGCGTGTCCGGGGCGTCTTAGAAATTAGCAAAGGTCATTGACCTCTGGTGACCTCATTTTGCGTGTCCGGGGCGTCTTAGAAGGTAGCAAAGGTCATTGACCTCTGGTGACCTCATTTTGCGTGTCCGGGGCGTTTTAGAAGGTAGCAAAGGTCATTGACCTCTGATGACCTCATTTTGCGTGTCCGGGGCGTCTTAGAAGATAGCTAACGACATTGACCTCTGTTGACCTCATTTTGCGTGTGCGGGAGCGTCTTAGAAGATAGCAAAGGTCATTGACCTCTGCTGACCTCATTTTGCGTGTCCGGGAGCTTCTAAGAGTATAGCAAAGGTCATTGACCTCTGTTGACCTCATTTTGCGTGTGCGGGAGCGTCTTAGAAGATAGCAAAGGTCATTGACCTCTGCTGACCTCATTTTGCGTGTCCGGGAGCTTCTAAGAGTATAGCAAAGGTCATTGACCACTGGTGACCTCATTTTGCGTGTCCGGAAGCGTCTTAGAAGATAGCAAAGGTCATTGACCTCTGTTGACCTCATTTTGCGTGTGCGGGAGCGTCTTAGAAGATAGCAAAGGTCATTGACCTCTGCTGACATCATTTTGCGTGTCCGGAAGCTTCTAAGAGTATAGCAAAGGTCATTGACCTCATTTGACCTCATTTTGCGTGTGCGGGAGCGTCTCAGAAGATAGCAAAGGTCATTGACCTCTGCTGACCTCATTTTGCGTGTCCGGGGCGTCTTAGAAATTAGCAAAGGTCATTGACCTCTGCTGACCTCATTTTGCGTGTCCGGGGCGTCTTAGAAGGTAGCAAAGGTCATTGACCTCTGGTGACCTCATTTTGCGTGTGCGGAGCTACGAAGAGGATAGCAAAGGTCATTGACCTGTGGTGACCTCATTTTGCGTGTGCGGAGCTACGAAGAGGATAGCAAAGGTCATTGACCTGTGGTGACCTCATTTTGCGTGTCCGGGGCGTCTTAGAAGGTAGCAAAGGTCATTGACCTCTGGTGACCTCATTTTGCGTGTCCGGGGCGTCTTAGAAGGTAGCAAAGGTCATTGACCTCTGGTGACCTCATTTTGCGTGTCCGGGGCGTCTTAGAAGATAGCAAAGATCATTGACCTCTGGTGACCTCATTTTGCGTGTCCGGGGCGTCTTAGAAGGTAGCAAAGGTCATTGACCTCTCGTGACCTCATTTTGCGTGTCCGGGGCGTCTTAGAAGGTAGCAAAGGTCATTGACCTCTGGTGACCTCATTTTGCGTGTCCGGGGCGTCTTAGAAGGTAGCAAAGGTCATTGACCTCTCGTGACCTCATTTTGCGTGTCCGGGGCGTCTTAGAAGGTAGCAAAGGTCATTGACCTCTGGTGACCTCATTTTGCGTGTCCGGGGCGTCTTAGAAATTAGCAAAGGTCATTGACCTCTGGTGACCTCATTTTGCGTGTCCGGGGCGTCTTAGAAGGTAGCAAAGGTCATTGACCTCTGGTGACCTCATTTTGCGTGTCCGGGGCGTCTTAGAAGGTAGCAAAGGTCATTGACCTCTGGTGACCTCATTTTGCGTGTCCGGGGCGTCTTAGAAGATAGCAAACGACATTGACCTCTGTTGACCTCATTTTGCGTGTGCGGGAGCGTCTTAGAAGATAGCAAAGGTCATTGACCTCTGCTGACATCATTTTGCGTGTCCGGGAGCTTCTAAGAGTATAGCAAAGGTCATTGACCTCTGTTGACCTCATTTTGCGTGTGCGGGAGCGTCTTAGAAGATAGCAAAGGTCATTGACCTCTGCTGACCTCATTTTGCGTGTCCGGGAGCTTCTAAGAGTATAGCAAAGGTCATTGACCACTGGTGACCTCATTTTGCGTGTCCGGAAGCGTCTTAGAAGATAGCAAAGGTCATTGACCTCTGTTGACCTCATTTTGCGTGTGCGGGAGCGTCTTAGAAGATAGCAAAGGTCATTGACCTCTGCTGACATCATTTTGCGTGTCCGGAAGCTTCTAAGAGTATAGCAAAGGTCATTGACCTCATTTGACCTCATTTTGCGTGTGCGGGAGCGTCTCAGAAGATAGCAAAGGTCATTGACCTCTGCTGACCTCATTTTGCGTGTCCGGGGCGTCTTAGAAATTAGCAAAGGTCATTGACCTCTGCTGACCTCATTTTGCGTGTCCGGGGCGTCTTAGAAGGTAGCAAAGGTCATTGACCTCTGGTGACCTCATTTTGCGTGTGCGGAGCTACGAAGAGGATAGCAAAGGTCATTGACCTGTGGTGACCTCATTTTGCGTGTGCGGAGCTACGAAGAGGATAGCAAAGGTCATTGACCTGTGGTGACCTCATTTTGCGTGTCCGGGGCGTCTTAGAAGGTAGCAAAGGTCATTGACCTCTGGTGACCTCATTTTGCGTGTCCGGGGCGTCTTAGAAGGTAGCAAAGGTCATTGACCTCTGGTGACCTCATTTTGCGTGTCCGGGGCGTCTTAGAAGATAGCAAAGATCATTGACCTCTGGTGACCTCATTTTGCGTGTCCGGGGCGTCTTAGAAGGTAGCAAAGGTCATTGACCTCTCGTGACCTCATTTTGCGTGTCCGGGGCGTCTTAGAAGGTAGCAAAGGTCATTGACCTCTGGTGACCTCATTTTGCGTGTCCGGGGCGTCTTAGAAGGTAGCAAAGGTCATTGACCTCTCGTGACCTCATTTTGCGTGTCCGGGGCGTCTTAGAAGGTAGCAAAGGTCATTGACCTCTGGTGACCTCATTTTGCGTGTCCGGGGCGTCTTAGAAGGTAGCAAAGGTCATTGACCTCTGGTGACCTCATTTTGCGTGTCCGGGGCGTCTTAGAAGGTAGCAAAGGTCATTGACCTCTGGTGACCTCATTTTGCGTGTCCGGGGCGTCTTAGAAGGTAGCAAAGGTCATTGACCTATGGTGACCTCATTTTGCATGTCCGGGGCGTCTTAGAAGATAGCAAAGATCATTGACCTCTGGTGACCTCATTTTGCGTGTCCGGGGCGTCTTAGAAGGTAGCAAAGGTCATTGACCTCTGGTGACCTCATTTTGCGTGTCCGGGGCGTCTTAGAAGATAGCAAAGGTCATTGACCTCTCGTGACCTCATTTTGCGTGTCCGGGGCGTCTTAGAAGGTAGCAAAGGTCATTGACCTCTGGTGACCTCATTTTGCGTGTCCGGGGCGTCTTAGAAGGTAGCAAAGGTCATTGACCCCTGGTGACCTCATTTTGCGTGTCCGGGGCGTCTTAGAAGGTAGCAAAGGTCATTGACCTCTGGTGACCTCATTTTGCGTGTCCGGGGCGTCTTAGAAGGTAGCAAAGGTCATTGACCTCTGGTGACCTCATTTTGCGTGTCCGGGGCGTCTTAGAAGGTAGCAAAGGTCATTGACCTCTGGTGACCTCATTTTGCGTGTCCGGGGCGTCTTAGAAGATAGCAAAGGTCATTGACCTCTCGTGACCTCATTTTGCGTGTCCGGGGCGTCTTAGAAGGTAGCAAAGGTCATTGACCTCTGGTGACCTCATTTTGCGTGTCCGCGGCGTCTTAGAAGGTAGCAAAGGTCATTGACCTCTGGTGACCTCATTTTGCGTGTCCGGGGCGTCTTAGAAGGTAGCAAAGGTCATTGACCTCTGGTGACATCATTTTGCGTGTCCGGGAGCTTCTAAGAGTATAGCAAAGGTCATTGACCTCTGTTGACCTCATTTTGCGTGTGCGGGAGCGTCTTAGAAGATAGCAAAGGTCATTGACCTCTGCTGACCTCATTTTGCGTGTCCGGGAGCTTCTAAGAGTATAGCAAAGGTCATTGACCACTGGTGACCTCATTTTGCGTGTCCGGAAGCGTCTTAGAAGGTAGCAAAGGTCATTGACCTCTGTTGACCTCATTTTGCGTGTGCGGGAGCGTCTTAGAAGATAGCAAAGGTCATTGACCTCTGCTGACATCATTTTGCGTGTCCGGGAGCTTCTAAGAGTATAGCAAAGGTCATTGACCTCAGTTGACCTCATTTTGCGTGTGCGGGAGCGTCTTAGAAGATAGCAAAGGTCATTGACCTCTGGTGACCTCATTTTGCGTGTCCGGGGCGTCTTAGAAGGTAGCAAAGGTCATTGACCTCTGGTGACCTCATTTTGCGTGTCCGGGGCGTCTTAGAAGGTAGCAAAGGTCATTGACCTCTGGTGACCTCATTTTGCGTGTCCGGGGCGTCTTAGAAGGTAGCAAAGGTCATTGACCACTGGTGACCTCATTTTGCATGTCCGGGGCGTCTTAGAAGATAGCAAAGATCATTGACCTCTGGTGACATCATTTTGCGTGTCCGGGAGCTTCTAAGAGTATAGCAAAGGTCATTGACCTCTGTTGACCTCATTTTGCGTGTGCGGGAGCGTCTTAGAAGATAGCAAAGGTCATTGACCTCTGCTGACCTCATTTTGCGTGTCCGGGAGCTTCTAAGAGTATAGCAAAGGTCATTGACCACTGGTGACCTCATTTTGCGTATCCGGGAGCGTCTTAGAAGATAGCAAAGGTCATTGACTTCTGGTGACCTCATTTTGCGTGTCCGGGGCGTCTTAGAAGGTAGCAAAGGTCATTGACCTCTCGTGACCTCATTTTGCGTGTCCGGGGCGTCTTAGAAGGTAGCAAAGGTCATCGACCTCTGGTGACCTCATTTTGCGTGTCCGGGGCGTCTTAGAAATTAGCAAAGGTCATTGACCTCTGGTGACCTCATTTTGCGTGTCCGGGGCGTCTTAGAAGGTAGCAAAGGTCATTGACCTCTGGTGACCTCATTTTGCGTGTCCGGGGCGTTTTAGAAGGTAGCAAAGGTCATTGACCTCTGGTGACCTCATTTTGCGTGTCCGGGGCGTCTTAGAAGGTAGCAAAGGTCATTGACCTCTGGTGACCTCATTTTGCGTGTCCGGGGCGTCTTAGAAGGTAGCAAAGGTCATTGACCTCTGGTGACCTCATTTTGCGTGTCCGGGGCGTCTTTGAAGGTAGCAAAGGTCATTGACCTCTGGTGACCTCATTTTGCGTGTCCGGGCGTCTTAGAAGGTAGCAAAGGTCATTGACCTCTGGTGACCTCATTTTGCGTGTCCGGGGCGTCTTAGAAGGTAGCAAAGGTCATTGACCTCTGGTGACCTCATTTTGCGTGTCCGGGGCGTTTTAGAAGGTAGCAAAGGTCATTGACCTCTGGTGACCTCATTTTGCGTGTCCGGGGCGTCTTAGAAGGTAGCAAAGGTCATTGACCTATGGTGACATCATTTTGCGTGTCCGGGGCGTCTTTGAAGGTAGCAAAGGTCATTGACCTCTCGTGACCTCATTTTGCGTGTCCGGGGCGTCTTAGAAGGTAGCAAAGGTCATTGACCTCTGGTGACCTCATTTTGCGTGTCCGGGGCGTCTTAGAAGGTAGCAAAGGTCATTGACCTCTGGTGACCTCATTTTGCGTGTCCGGGGCGTCTTAGAAAGTAGCAAAGGTCATTGACCTCTGGTGACCTCATTTTGCGTGTCCGGGGCGTCTTAGAAGGTAGCAAAGGTCATTGACCTCTGGTGACCTCATTTTGCGTGTCCGGGGCGTCTTAGAAGGTAGCAAAGGTCATTGACCTCTGGTGACCTCATTTTGCGTGTCCGGGGCGTCTTAGAAGGTAGCAAAGGTCATTGACCTCTGGTGACCTCATTTTGCGTGTCCGGGGCGTCTTAGAAGGTAGCAAAGGTCATTGACCACTGGTGACCTCATTTTGCATGTCCGGGGCGTCTTAGAAGATAGCAAAGATCATTGACCTCTTTTGACCTCATTTTGCGTGTCCGGGGCGTCTTAGAAGGTAGCAAAGGTCATTGACCTCTCGTGACCTCATTTTGCGTGTCCGGGGCGTCTTAGAAGGTAGCAAAGGTCATCGACCTCTGGTGACCTCATTTTGCGTGTCCGGGGCGTCTTAGAAATTAGCAAAGGTCATTGACCTCTGGTGACCTCATTTTGCGTGTCCGGGGCGTCTTAGAAGGTAGCAAAGGTCATTGACCTCTGGTGACCTCATTTTGCGTGTCCGGGGCGTTTTAGAAGGTAGCAAAGGTCATTGACCTCTGATGACCTCATTTTGCGTGTCCGGGGCGTCTTAGAAGATAGCAAACGACATTGACCTCTGTCGACCTCATTTTGCGTGTGCGGGAGCGTCTTAGAAGATAGCAAAGGTCATTGACCTCTGCTGACATCATTTTGCGTGTCCGGGAGCTTCTAAGAGTATAGCAAAGGTCATTGACCTCTGTTGACCTCATTTTGCGTGTGCGGGAGCGTCTTAGAAGATAGCAAAGGTCATTGACCTCTGCTGACCTCATTTTGCGTGTCCGGGAGCTTCTAAGAGTATAGCAAAGGTCATTGACCACTGGTGACCTCATTTTGCGTGTCCGGAAGCGTCTTAGAAGATAGCAAAGGTCATTGACCTCTGTTGACCTCATTTTGCGTGTGCGGGAGCGTCTTAGAAGATAGCAAAGGTCATTGACCTCTGCTGACATCATTTTGCGTGTCCGGGAGCTTCTAAGAGTATAGCAAAGGTCATTGACCTCATTTGACCTCATTTTGCGTGTGCGGGAGCGTCTCAGAAGATAGCAAAGGTCATTGACCTCTGCTGACCTCATTTTGCGTGTCCGGGGCGTCTTAGAAATTAGCAAAGGTCATTGACCTCTGCTGACCTCATTTTGCGTGTCCGGGGCGTCTTAGAAGGTAGCAAAGGTCATTGACCTCTGGTGACCTCATTTTGCGTGTGCGGAGCTACGAAGAGGATAGCAAAGGTCATTGACCTGTGGTGACCTCATTTTGCGTGTGCGGAGCTACGAAGAGGATAGCAAAGGCCATTGACCTGTGGTGACCTCATTTTGCGTGTCCGGGGCGTCTTAGAAGGTAGCAAAGGTCATTGACCTCTGGTGACCTCATTTTGCGTGTCCGGGGCGTCTTAGAAGGTAGCAAAGGTCATTGACCTCTGGTGACCTCATTTTGCGTGTGCGGAGCTACGAAGAGGATAGCAAAGGTCATTGACCTGTGGTGACCTCATTTTGCGTGTCCGCGGCGTCTTAGAAGGTAGCATAGGTCATTGACCTCTGGTGACCTCATTTTGCGTGTCCGGGACGTCTTAGAAGGTAGCAAGGTCATTGACCTCTGGTGACCTCATTTTGCGTGTCCGGGGCGTCTTAGACGTTAGCAAAGGTCATTGAGCTCTGGTGACCTCATTTTGCGTGTCCGGGGCGTCTTAGATGGTAGCAAAGGTCATTGACCTCTGGTGACCTCATTTTGCGTGTCCGCGGCGTCTTAGAAGGTAGCAAAGGTCATTGACCTCTGGTGACCTCATTTTGCGTGTCCGGGGCGTCTTAGAAGGTAGCAAAGGTCATTGACCTCTGGTGACCTCATTTTGCGTGTCCGGGGCGTCTTAGAAGGTAGCAAAGGTCATTGACCTCTCGTGAACTCATTTTGCGTGTCCGGGGCGTCTTAGAAGGTAGCAAAGGTCATTGACCTCTGGTGACCTCATTTTGCGTGTCCGGGGCGTCTTAGAAGGTAGCAAAGGTCATTGACCTCTGGTGACCTCATTTTGCGTGTCCGGGGCGTCTTAGACGTTAGCAAAGGTCATTGAGCTCTGGTGACCTCATTTTGCGTGTCCGGGGCGTCTTAGAAGGTAGCAAAGGTCATTGACCTCTGGTGACCTCATTTTGCGTTTCCGGGGCGTCTTAGAAGGTAGCAAAGGTCATTGACCTCTGGTGACCTCATTTTGCGTGTGCGGAGCTACGAAGAGGATAGCAAAGGTCATTGACCTCTGGTGACCTCATTTTGCGTGTCCGGGGCGTCTTAGAAGGTAGCAAAGGTCATTGACCTCTGGTGACCTCATTTTGCGTGTCCGGGGCGTCTTAGAAGGTAGCAAAGGTCATTGACCTATGGTGACATCATTTTGCGTGTCCGGGGCGTCTTAGAAGGTAGCAAAGGTCATTGACCTCTCGTGACCTCATTTTGCGTGTCCGGGGCGTCTTAGAAGGTAGCAAAGGTCATTGACCTCTGGTGACCTCATTTTGCGTGTCCGGGGCGTCTTTGAAGGTAGCAAAGGTCATTGACCTCTGGTGACCTCATTTTGCGTGTCCGGGCGTCTTAGAAGGTAGCAAAGGTCATTGACCTCTGGTGACCTCATTTTGCGTGTCCGGGGCGTCTTAGAAGGTAGCAAAGGTCATTGACCTCTGGTGACCTCATTTTGCGTGTCCGGGGCGTTTTAGAAGGTAGCAAAGGTCATTGACCTCTGGTGACCTCATTTTGCGTGTCAGGGGCGTCTTAGAAGGTAGCAAAGGTCATTGACCTCTGGTGACCTCATTTTGCGTGTCCGGGGCGTTTTAGAAGGTAGCAAAGGTCATTGACCTCTGGTGACCTCATTTTGCGTGTCCGGGGCGTCTTAGAAGGTAGCAAAGGTCATTGACCTATGGTGACATCATTTTGCGTGTCCGGGGCGTCTTAGAAGGTAGCAAAGGTCATTGACCTCTCGTGACCTCATTTTGCGTGTCCGGGGCGTCTTAGAAGGTAGCAAAGGTCATTGACCTCTGGTGACCTCATTTTGCGTGTCCGGGGCGTCTTAGAAGGTAGCAAAGGTCATTGACCTCTGCTGACATCATTTTGCGTGTCCGGGAGCTTCTAAGAGTATAGCAAAGGTCATTGACCTCTGTTGACCTCATTTTGCGTGTGCGGGAGCGTCTTAGAAGATAGCAAAGGTCATTGACCTCTGCTGACCTCATTTTGCGTGTCCGGGAGCTTCTTAGAAGATAGCAAAGGTCATTGACCTCTGTTGACCTCATTTTGCGTGTCCGGAAGCGTCTGAGAAGATAGCAAAGGTCATTGACCTCTGTTGACCTCATTTTGCGTGTCCGGGAGCGTCTCAGAAGATAGCAAAGGTCATTGACCTCTGGTGACCTCATTTTGCGTGTCCGGGAACTTCTTAGAAGATAGCAAAGGTCATTGACCTCTGGTGACCTCATTTTGCGTGTCCGGGAGCGTCTTAGAAGTTAGTAAAGTTCATTCACATCTGGTGACCTCATTTTGCGTATCCGGGAGCGTCTTAGAAGATAGCAAAGGTCATTGACTTCTGGTGACCTCATTTTGCGTGTGCGGGAGCGTCTTAGAAGATAGCAAAGGTCATTGACCTCTGCTGACCTCATTTTGCGTGTCCGGGAGCTTCTAAGAGTATAGCAAAGGTCATTGACCTCTGGTGAACTCATTTTGCGTGTCCGGAAGCGTCTTAGAAGATAGCAAAGGTCATTGACCTCTGTTGACCTCATTTTGCGTGTGCGGGAGCGTCTTAGAAGATAGCAAAGGTCATTGACCTCTGCTGACATCATTTTGCGTGTCCGGGAGCTTCTAAGAGTATAGCAAAGATCATTGACCTCAGTTGACCTCATTTTGCGTGTGCGGGAGCGTCTTGGAAGATAGCAAAGGTCATTGACCTCTGCTGACTTCATTTTGCGTGTCCGGGAGCTTCTAAGAGTATAGCAAAGGTCATTGACCTCTGGTGACCTCATTTTGCGTGTCCGGAAGCGTCTTAGAAGATAGCAAAGTTCATTGACCTCTGCTGTCCTCATTTTGCGTGTCCGGGAGCTTCTTAGAAGATAGCAAAGGTCATTGACCTCTGTTGACCTCATTTTGCGTGTGCGGTAGCGTCTTAGAAGATAGCAAAGGTCATTGACCTCTGCTGACATCATTTTGCGTGTCCGGGAGCTTCTAAGAGTATAGCAAAGGTCATTGACCTCTGTTGACCTCATTTTGCGTGTGCGGGAGCGTCTTAGAAGATACAAAGGTCATTGACCTCTGCTGACCTCATTTTGCGTGTCCGGGAGCTTCTTAGAAGATAGCAAAGGTCATTGACCTCTGTTGACCTCATTTTGCGTGTCCGGAAGCGTCTGAGAAGATAGCAAAGGTCATTGACCTCTGTTGACCTCATTTTGCGTGTCCGGGAGCGTCTCAGAAGATAGCAAAGGTCATTGACCTCTGGTGATCTCATTTTGCGTGTCCGGGAACTTCTTAGAAGATAGCAAAGGTCATTGACCTCTGGTGACCTCATTTTGCGTGTCCGGGAGCGTCTTAGAAGTTAGTAAAGTTCATTGACATCTGGTGACCTCATTTTGCGTATCTGGGAGCGTCTTAGAAGATAGCAAAGGTCATTGACTTCTGGTGACCTCATTTTGCGTGTGCGGGAGCGTCTTAGAAGATAGCAAAGGTCATTGAACTCTGCTGACATCATTTTGCGTGTCCGGGAGCTTCTAAGAGTATAGCAAAGGTCATTGACCTCTGTTGACCTCATTTTGCGTGTGCGGGAGCGTCTTAGAAGATAGCAAAGGTCATTGACCTCTGCTGACCTCATTTTGCGTGTCCGGGGCGTCTTAGAAGGTAGCAAAGGTCATTGACCTCTGGTGACCTCATTTTGCGTGTCCGGGGCGTCTTAGAAGATAGCAAAGGTCATTGACCTCTCGTGACCTCATTTTGCGCGTCCGGGGCGTCTTAGAAGGTAGCAAAGGTCATTGACCTCTGGTGACCTCATTTTGCGTGTCCGGGGCGTCTTAGAAGGTAGCAAAGGTCATTGACCTCTGGTGATCTCATTTTGCGTGTCCGGGAACTTCTTAGAAGATAGCAAAGGTCATTGACCTCTGCTGACCTCATTTTGCGTGTCCGGGAGCTTCTAAGAGTATAGCAAAGGTCATTGACCTCTGGTGACCTCATCTTGCGTGTCCGGAAGCGTCTTAGAAGATAGCAAAGTTCATTGAACTCTGCTGACCTCATTTTGCGTGTCCGGGAGCTTCTTAGAAGATAGCAAAGGTCATTGACCTCTGTTGACCTCATTTTGCGTGTGCGCGAGCGTCTTAGAAGATAGCAAATGTCATTGACCTCTGCTGACATCATTTTGCGTGTCCGGGAGCTTCTAAGAGTATAGCAAAGGTCATTGACCTCTGTTGACCTCATTTTGCGTGTGCGGGAGCGTCTTAGAAGATAGCAAAGGTCATTGACCTCTGCTGACCTCATTTTGCGTGTCCGGGAGCTTCTTAGAAGATAGCAAATGTCATTGACCTCTGTTGACATCATTTTGCGTGTCCGGAAGCGTCTGAGAAGATAGCAAAGGTCATTGACCTCTGTTGACCTCATTTTGCGTGTCCGGGAGCGTCTCAGAAGATAGCAAAGGTCATTGACCTCTGGTGACCTCATTTTGCGTGTCCGGGAACTTCTTAGAAGATAGCAAAGGTCATTGACCTCTGGTGACCTCATTTTGCGTGTCCGGGAGCGTCTTAGAAGTTAGTAAAGTTCATTGACATCTGGTGACCTCATTTTGCGTATCCGGGAGCGTCTTAGAAGATAGCAAAGGTCATTGACTTCTGGTGACCTCATTTTGCGTGACCCGGAGCTTCTTAGAAGATAGCAAAGGTCATTGACCTCTGCTGACCTCATTTTGCGTGTCCGGGAGCTTCTTAGAAGATAGCAAAGGTCATTGACCTCTGTTGACCTCATTTTGCGTGTTTGGGAGCGTCTTAGAAGATAGCAAAGGTCATTGACCTCTGCTGACATCATTTTGCGTGTCCGGGAGCTTCTAAGAGTATAGCAAAGGTCATTGACCTCTGTTGACCTCATTTTGCGTGTGCGGGAGCGTCTTAGAAGTTAGCAAAGGTCATTGACCTCTGCTGACCTCATTTTGCGTGTCCGGGAGCTTCTTAGAAGATAGCAAAGGTCATTGACCTCTGTTGACCTCATTTTGCGTGTCCGGAAGCGTCTGAGAAGATAGCAAAGGTCATTGACCTCTGTTGACCTCATTTTGCGTGTCCGGGAGCGTCTCAGAAGATAGCAAAGGTCATTGACCTCTGGTGACCTCATTTTGCTGGTCCGGGAACTTCTTAGAAGATAGCAAAGGTCATTCACCTCTGCTGACATCATTTTGCGTGTCCGGGAGCTTCTAAGAGTATAGCAAAGGTCATTGACCTCTGTTGACCTCATTTTGCGTGTGCGGGAGCGTCTTAGAAGATAGCAAAGGTCATTGAGCTCTGCTGACCTCATTTTGCGTGTCCGGGAGCTTCTAAGAGTATATCAAAGGTCATTGACCTCTGGTGACCTCATTTTGCGTGTCCGGAAGCGTCTTAGAAGATAGCAAAGTTCATTGATCTCTGGTGACCTCATTTTGCGTGTCCGGAAGCGTCTTAGAAGATAGCAAAGTTCATTGACCTCTGCTGACCTCATTTTGCGAGTCCGGGAGCTTCTTAGAAGATAGCAAAGGTCATTGACCTCTGTTGACATCATTTTGCGTGTCCGGGAGCTTCTAAGAGTATAGCAAAGGTCATTGACCTCTGTTGACCTCATTTTGCGTGTGCGGGAGCGTCTTAGAAGATAGCAAAGGTCATTGACCTCTGCTGACCTCATTTTGCGTGTCCGGGAGCTTCTTAGAAGATAGCAAAGGTCATTGACCTCTGGTGACCTCATTTTGCGTGTCCGGAAGCGTCTGAGAAGATAGCAAATGTCATTGACCTCTGGTGACCTCATTTTGCGTGTCCGGGGCGTCTTAGAAGGTAGCAAAGGTCATTGACCTCTGGTGACCTCATTTTGCGTGTCCGGGGCGTCTTAGAAGATAGCAAAGGTCATTGACCTCTCGTGACCTCATTTTGCGTGTCCGGGGCGTCTTAGAAGGTAGCAAAGTTCATTGACCTCTGGTGACCTCATTTTGCGTTTCCGGGGCGTCTTAGAAGGTAGCAAAGGTCATTGACCTCTGGTGACCTCATTTTGCGTGTGCGGAGCTACGAAGAGGATAGCAAAGGTCATTGACCTCTGGTGACCTCATTTTGCGTGTCCGGGGCGTCTTAGAAGGTAGCAAAGGTCATTGACCTCTGGTGACCTCATTTTGCGTGTCCGGGGCGTCTTAGAAGGTAGCAAAGGTCATTGACCTATGGTGACATCATTTTGCGTGTCCGGGGCGTCTTAGAAGGTAGCAAAGGTCATTGACCTCTCGTGACCTCATTTTGCGTGTCCGGGGCGTCTTAGAAGGTAGCAAAGGTCATTGACCTCTGGTGACCTCATTTTGCGTGTCCGGGGCGTCTTTGAAGGTAGCAAAGGTCATTGACCTCTGGTGACCTCATTTTGCGTGTCCGGGCGTCTTAGAAGGTAGCAAAGGTCATTGACCTCTGGTGACCTCATTTTGCGTGTCCGGGGCGTCTTAGAAGGTAGCAAAGGTCATTGACCTCTGGTGACCTCATTTTGCGTGTCCGGGGCGTCTTAGAAGGTAGCAAAGGTCATTGACCTCTGGTGACCTCATTTTGCGTGTCAGGGGCGTCTTAGAAGGTAGCAAAGGTCATTGACCTCTGGTGACCTCATTTTGCGTGTCCGGGGCGTCTTAGAAGGTAGCAAAGGTCATTGACCTCTGGTGACCTCATTTTGCGTGTCCGGGGCGTCTTAGAAGGTAGCAAAGGTCATTGACCTATGGTGACATCATTTTGCGTGTCCGGGGCGTCTTAGAAGGTAGCAAAGGTCATTGACCTCTCGTGACCTCATTTTGCGTGTCCGGGGCGTCTTAGAAGGTAGCAAAGGTCATTGACCTCTGGTGACCTCATTTTGCGTGTCCGGGGCGTCTTAGAAGGTAGCAAAGGTCATTGACCTCTGCTGACATCATTTTGCGTGTCCGGGAGCTTCTAAGAGTATAGCAAAGGTCATTGACCTCTGTTGACCTCATTTTGCGTGTGCGGGAGCGTCTTAGAAGATAGCAAAGGTCATTGACCTCTGCTGACCTCATTTTGCGTGTCCGGGAGCTTCTTAGAAGATAGCAAAGGTCATTGACCTCTGTTGACCTCATTTTGCGTGTCCGGAAGCGTCTGAGAAGATAGCAAAGGTCATTGACCTCTGTTGACCTCATTTTGCGTGTCCGGGAGCGTCTCAGAAGATAGCAAAGGTCATTGACCTCTGGTGACCTCATTTTGCGTGTCCGGGAACTTCTTAGAAGATAGCAAAGGTCATTGACCTCTGGTGACCTCATTTTGCGTGTCCGGGAGCGTCTTAGAAGTTAGTAAAGTTCATTCACATCTGGTGACCTCATTTTGCGTATCCGGGAGCGTCTTAGAAGATAGCAAAGGTCATTGACTTCTGGTGACCTCATTTTGCGTGTGCGGGAGCGTCTTAGAAGATAGCAAAGGTCATTGACCTCTGCTGACCTCATTTTGCGTGTCCGGGAGCTTCTAAGAGTATAGCAAAGGTCATTGACCTCTGGTGAACTCATTTTGCGTGTCCGGAAGCGTCTTAGAAGATAGCAAAGGTCATTGACCTCTGTTGACCTCATTTTGCGTGTGCGGGAGCGTCTTAGAAGATAGCAAAGGTCATTGACCTCTGCTGACATCATTTTGCGTGTCCGGGAGCTTCTAAGAGTATAGCAAAGATCATTGACCTCAGTTGACCTCATTTTGCGTGTGCGGGAGCGTCTTGGAAGATAGCAAAGGTCATTGACCTCTGCTGACTTCATTTTGCGTGTCCGGGAGCTTCTAAGAGTATAGCAAAGGTCATTGACCTCTGGTGACCTCATTTTGCGTGTCCGGAAGCGTCTTAGAAGATAGCAAAGTTCATTGACCTCTGCTGTCCTCATTTTGCGTGTCCGGGAGCTTCTTAGAAGATAGCAAAGGTCATTGACCTCTGTTGACCTCATTTTGCGTGTGCGGTAGCGTCTTAGAAGATAGCAAAGGTCATTGACCTCTGCTGACATCATTTTGCGTGTCCGGGAGCTTCTAAGAGTATAGCAAAGGTCATTGACCTCTGTTGACCTCATTTTGCGTGTGCGGGAGCGTCTTAGAAGATACAAAGGTCATTGACCTCTGCTGACCTCATTTTGCGTGTCCGGGAGCTTCTTAGAAGATAGCAAAGGTCATTGACCTCTGTTGACCTCATTTTGCGTGTCCGGAAGCGTCTGAGAAGATAGCAAAGGTCATTGACCTCTGTTGACCTCATTTTGCGTGTCCGGGAGCGTCTCAGAAGATAGCAAAGGTCATTGACCTCTGGTGATCTCATTTTGCGTGTCCGGGAACTTCTTAGAAGATAGCAAAGGTCATTGACCTCTGGTGACCTCATTTTGCGTGTCCGGGAGCGTCTTAGAAGTTAGTAAAGTTCATTGACATCTGGTGACCTCATTTTGCGTATCTGGGAGCGTCTTAGAAGATAGCAAAGGTCATTGACTTCTGGTGACCTCATTTTGCGTGTGCGGGAGCGTCTTAGAAGATAGCAAAGGTCATTGACCTCTGCTGACATCATTTTGCGTGTCCGGGAGCTTCTAAGAGTATAGCAAAGGTCATTGACCTCTGTTGACCTCATTTTGCGTGTGCGGGAGCGTCTTAGAAGATAGCAAAGGTCATTGACCTCTGCTGACCTCATTTTGCGTGTCCGGGGCGTCTTAGAAGGTAGCAAAGGTCATTGACCTCTGGTGACCTCATTTTGCGTGTCCGGGGCGTCTTAGAAGATAGCAAAGGTCATTGACCTCTCGTGACCTCATTTTGCGCGTCCGGGGCGTCTTAGAAGGTAGCAAAGGTCATTGACCTCTGGTGACCTCATTTTGCGTGTCCGGGGCGTCTTAGAAGGTAGCAAAGGTCATTGACCTCTGGTGATCTCATTTTGCGTGTCCGGGAACTTCTTAGAAGATAGCAAAGGTCATTGACCTCTGCTGACCTCATTTTGCGTGTCCGGGAGCTTCTAAGAGTATAGCAAAGGTCATTGACCTCTGGTGACCTCATCTTGCGTGTCCGGAAGCGTCTTAGAAGATAGCAAAGTTCATTGAACTCTGCTGACCTCATTTTGCGTGTCCGGGAGCTTCTTAGAAGATAGCAAAGGTCATTGACCTCTGTTGACCTCATTTTGCGTGTGCGCGAGCGTCTTAGAAGATAGCAAATGTCATTGACCTCTGCTGACATCATTTTGCGTGTCCGGGAGCTTCTAAGAGTATAGCAAAGGTCATTGACCTCTGTTGACCTCATTTTGCGTGTGCGGGAGCGTCTTAGAAGATAGCAAAGGTCATTGACCTCTGCTGACCTCATTTTGCGTGTCCGGGAGCTTCTTAGAAGATAGCAAATGTCATTGACCTCTGTTGACATCATTTTGCGTGTCCGGAAGCGTCTGAGAAGATAGCAAAGGTCATTGACCTCTGTTGACCTCATTTTGCGTGTCCGGGAGCGTCTCAGAAGATAGCAAAGGTCATTGACCTCTGGTGACCTCATTTTGCGTGTCCGGGAACTTCTTAGAAGATAGCAAAGGTCATTGACCTCTGGTGACCTCATTTTGCGTGTCCGGGAGCGTCTTAGAAGTTAGTAAAGTTCATTGACATCTGGTGACCTCATTTTGCGTATCCGGGAGCGTCTTAGAAGATAGCAAAGGTCATTGACTTCTGGTGACCTCATTTTGCGTGACCCGGAGCTTCTTAGAAGATAGCAAAGGTCATTGACCTCTGCTGACCTCATTTTGCGTGTCCGGGAGCTTCTTAGAAGATAGCAAAGGTCATTGACCTCTGTTGACCTCATTTTGCGTGTTTGGGAGCGTCTTAGAAGATAGCAAAGGTCATTGACCTCTGCTGACATCATTTTGCGTGTCCGGGAGCTTCTAAGAGTATAGCAAAGGTCATTGACCTCTGTTGACCTCATTTTGCGTGTGCGGGAGCGTCTTAGAAGTTAGCAAAGGTCATTGACCTCTGCTGACCTCATTTTGCGTGTCCGGGAGCTTCTTAGAAGATAGCAAAGGTCATTGACCTCTGTTGACCTCATTTTGCGTGTCCGGAAGCGTCTGAGAAGATAGCAAAGGTCATTGACCTCTGTTGACCTCATTTTGCGTGTCCGGGAGCGTCTCAGAAGATAGCAAAGGTCATTGACCTCTGGTGACCTCATTTTGCTGGTCCGGGAACTTCTTAGAAGATAGCAAAGGTCATTCACCTCTGCTGACATCATTTTGCGTGTCCGGGAGCTTCTAAGAGTATAGCAAAGGTCATTGACCTCTGTTGACCTCATTTTGCGTGTGCGGGAGCGTCTTAGAAGATAGCAAAGGTCATTGAGCTCTGCTGACCTCATTTTGCGTGTCCGGGAGCTTCTAAGAGTATATCAAAGGTCATTGACCTCTGGTGACCTCATTTTGCGTGTCCGGAAGCGTCTTAGAAGATAGCAAAGTTCATTGATCTCTGGTGACCTCATTTTGCGTGTCCGGAAGCGTCTTAGAAGATAGCAAAGTTCATTGACCTCTGCTGACCTCATTTTGCGAGTCCGGGAGCTTCTTAGAAGATAGCAAAGGTCATTGACCTCTGTTGACATCATTTTGCGTGTCCGGGAGCTTCTAAGAGTATAGCAAAGGTCATTGACCTCTGTTGACCTCATTTTGCGTGTGCGGGAGCGTCTTAGAAGATAGCAAAGGTCATTGACCTCTGCTGACCTCATTTTGCGTGTCCGGGAGCTTCTTAGAAGATAGCAAAGGTCATTGACCTCTGTTGACCTCATTTTGCGTGTCCGGAAGCGTCTGAGAAGATAGCAAATGTCATTGACCTCTGTTGACCTCATTTTGCGTGTCCGGGAGCGTCTCAGAAGATAGCAAAGGTCATTGACCTCTGGTGACCTCATTTTGCTGGTCCGGGAACTTCTTAGAAGATAGCAAAGGTCATTCACCTCTGGTGACCTCATTTTGCGTGTCCGGGAGCGTCTTAGAAGTTAGTAAAGGTCATTGACCTCTGTTGACCTCATTTTGCGTTTGCGGGAGCGTCTGAGAAGATAGCAAAGGTCATTGACCTCTGTTGACCTCATTTTGCGTGTCCGGGAGCGTCTCAGAAGATAGCAAAGGTCATTGACCTCTGGTGACCTCATTTTGCTGGTCCGGGAACTTCTTAGAAGATAGCAAAGGTCATTCACCTCTGGTGACCTCATTTTGCGTGTCCGGGAGCGTCTTAGAAGTTAGTAAAGTTCATTGACATCTGGTGACCTCATTTTGCGTATCCGGGAGCGTCTTAGAAGATAGCAAAGGTCATTGACTTCTGGTGACTTCATTTTGCGTGTCCGGGAGCTTCTTAGAAGATAGCAAAGGTCATTGACCTCTGTTGACCTCATTTTGCGTGTGCGGGGAGCGTCTTAGAAGATAGCAAAGGTCATTGACCTCTGCTGACATCATTTTGCGTGTCCGGGAGCTTCTAAGAGTATAGCAAAGGTCATTGACCTCTGGTGACCTCATTTTGCGTGTCCGGAAGCGTCTTAGAAGATAGCAAAGTTCATTGACCTCTGCTGACCTCATTTTGCGTGTCCGGGAGCTTCTTAGAAGATAGCAAAGGTCATTGACCTCTGTTGACCTCATTTTGCGTGTGCGGGAGCGTCTTATTAGATAGCAAAGGTCATTGACCTCTGCTGACCTCATTTTGCGTGTCCGGGAGCTTCTAAGAGTATAGCAAAGGTCATTGACCTCTGGTGACCTCATCTTGCGTGTCCGGAAGCGTCTTAGAAGATAGCAAAGTTCATTGACCTCTGCTGACCTCATTTTGCGTGTCCGGGAGCTTCTTAGAAGATAGCAAATGTCATTGACCTCTGTTGACCTCATTTTGCGTGTGCGCGAGCGTCTTAGAAGATAGCAAAGGTCATTGACCTCTGCTGACATCATTTTGCGTGTCCGGGAGCTTCTAAGAGTATAGCAAAGGTCATTGACCTCTGTTGACCTCATTTTGCGTGTGCGGGAGCGTCTTAGAAGATAGCAAAGGTCATTGACCTCTGTTGACCTCATTTTGCGTGTCCGGGAGCGTCTCAGAAGATAGCAAAGGTCATTGACCTCTGGTGACCTCATTTTGCGTGTCCGGGAACTTCTTAGAAGATAGCAAAGGTCATTGACCTCTGGTGACCTCATTTTGCGTGTCCGGGAGCGTCTTAGAAGTTAGTAAAGTTCATTGACATCTGGTGACCTCATTTTGCGTATCCAGGAGCGTCTTAGAAGATAGCAAAGGTCATTGACTTCTGGTGACCTCATTTTGCGTGACCGGGAGCTTCTTAGAAGATAGCAAAGGTCATTGACCTCTGTTGACCTCATTTTGCTTGTGCGGGAGCGTCTTAGAAGATAGCAAAGGTCATTGACCTCTGCTGACCTCATTTTGCGTGTGCGGGAGCGTCTTAGAAGATAGCAAAGGTCATTGACATCTGCTGACATCATTTTGCGTGTCCGGGAGCTTCTAAGAGTATAGCAAAGGTCATTGACCTCTGTTGACCTCATTTTGCGTGTGCGGGAGCGTCTTAGAAGATAGCAAAGGTCATTGACCTCTGTTGACCTCATTTTGCGTGTGCGGGAGCGTCTTAGAAGATAGCAAAGGTCATTGACCTCTGTTGACCTCATTTTGCGTGTCCGGAAGCTTCTAAGAGTATAGCAAAGGTCATTGACCTCTGTTGACCTCATTTTGCGTGTGCGGGAGCGTCTTAGAAGATAGCAAAGGTCATTGAACTCTGCTGACCTCATTTTGCGTGTCCGGGAGCTTCTAAGTGTATAGCAAAGGTCATTGACCTCTGGTGACCTCATTTTGCGTGTCCGGAAGCGTCTTAGAAGATAGCAAAGTTCATTGACCTCTGGTGACCTCATTTTGCGTGTCCGGAAGCGTCTTAGAAGATAGCAAAGTTCGTTGACCTCTGCTGACCTCATTTTGCGTGTCCGGGAGCTTCTTAGAAGATAGCAAAGGTCATTGACCTCTGTTGACCTCATTTTGCGTGTTTGGTAGCGTCTTAGAAGATAGCAAAGGTCATTGACCTCTGTTGACCTCATTTTGCGTGTCCGGAAGCGTCTGAGAAGATAGCAAAGGTCATTGACCTCTGTTGACCTCATTTTGCGTGTCCGGGAGCGTCTCAGAAGATAGCAAAGGTCATTGACCTCTGGTGACCTCATTTTGCTGGTCCGGGAACTTCTTAGAAGATAGCAAAGGTCATTCACCTCTGCTGACCTCATTTTGCGTGTCCGGGAGCTTCTAAGAGTATAGCAAAGTTCATTGACCTCTGTTGACCTCATTTTGCGTGTGCGGGAGCGTCTTAGAAGATAGCAAAGGTCATTGACCTCTGCTGACCTCATTTTGCGTGTCCGGGAGCTTCTAAGAGTATATCAAAGGTCATTGACCTCTGGTGACCTCATTTTGCGTGTCCGGAAGCGTCTTAGAAGATAGCAAAGTTCATTGACCTCTGGTGACCTCATTTTGCGTGTCCGGGAGCGTCTCAGAAGATAGCAAAGGTCATTGACCTCTGGTGACCTCATTTTGCTGGTCCGGGAACTTCTTAGAAGATAGCAAAGGTCATTCACCTCTGGTGACCTCATTTTGCGTGTCCGGGAGCGTCTTAGAAGTTAGTAAAGGTCATTGACCTCTGTTGACCTCATTTTGCGTTTGCGGGAGCGTCTTAGAAGATAGCAAAGGTCATTGTCCTCTGCTGACCTCATTTTGCGTGTCCGGGAGCTTCTAAGAGTATAGCAAAGGTCATTGACCTCTGGTGACTTCATTTTGCGTGTCCGGAAGCGTCTTAGAAGATAGCAAAGTTCATTGACCTCTGCTGACCTCATTTTGCGTGTCCGGGAGCTTCTTAGAAGATAGCAAAGGTCATTGACCTCTGTTGACCTCATTTTGCGTGTTTGGGAGCGTCTTAGAAGATAGCAAAGGTCATTGACCTCTGCTGACATCATTTTGCGTGTCCGGGAGCTTCTAAGAGTATAGCAAAGGTCATTGACCTCTGTTGACCTCATTTTGCGTGTGCGGGAGCGTCTTAGAAGATAGCAAAGGTCATTGACCTCTGCTGACCTCATTTTGCGTGTCCGGAAGCGTCTTAGAAGATAGCAAAGTTCATTGACCTCTGGTGACCTCATTTTGCGTGTCCGGAAGCGTCTTAGAAGATAGCAAAGTTCGTTGACCTCTGCTGACCTCATTTTGCGTGTCCGGGAGCTTCTTAGAAGATAGCAAAGGTCATTGACCTCTGTTGACCTCATTTTGCGTGTTTGGGAGCGTCTCAGAAGATAGCAAAGGTCATTGACCTCTGGTGACCTCATATTGCTGGTCCGGGAACTTCTTAGAAGATGGCAAAGGTCATTCACCTCTGCTGACCTCATTTTGCGTGTCCGGGAGCTTCTAAGAGTATAGCAAAGGTCATTGACCTCTGTTGACCTCATTTTGCGTGTGCGGGAGCGTCTTAGAAGATAGCAAAGGTCATTGACCTCTGCTGACCTCATTTTGCGTGTCCGGGAGCGTCTTAGAAGATAGCAAAGGTCATTGAACTCTGCTGACCTCATTTTGCGTGTCCGGGAGCTTCTAAGTGTATAGCAAAGGTCATTGACCTCTGGTGACCTCATTTTGCGTGTCCGGAAGCGTCTTAGAAGATAGCAAAGTTCATTGACCTCTGGTGACCTCATTTTGCGTGTCCGGAAGCGTCTTAGAAGATAGCAAAGTTCGTTGACCTCTGCTGACCTCATTTTGCGTGTCCGGGAGCTTCTTAGAAGATAGCAAAGGTCATTGACCTCTGTTGACCTCATTTTGCGTGTTTGGTAGCGTCTTAGAAGATAGCAAAGGTCATTGACCTCTGTTGACCTCATTTTGCGTGTCCGGAAGCGTCTGAGAAGATAGCAAAGGTCATTGACCTCTGTTGACCTCATTTTGCGTGTCCGGGAGCGTCTCAGAAGATAGCAAAGGTCATTGACCTCTGGTGACCTCATTTTGCTGGTCCGGGAACTTCTTAGAAGATAGCAAAGGTCATTCACCTCTGCTGACCTCATTTTGCGTGTCCGGGAGCTTCTAAGAGTATAGCAAAGTTCATTGACCTCTGTTGACCTCATTTTGCGTGTGCGGGAGCGTCTTAGAAGATAGCAAAGGTCATTGACCTCTGCTGACCTCATTTTGCGTGTCCGGGAGCTTCTAAGAGTATATCAAAGGTCATTGACCTCTGGTGACCTCATTTTGCGTGTCCGGAAGCGTCTTAGAAGATAGCAAAGTTCATTGACCTCTGGTGACCTCATTTTGCGTGTCCGGAAGCGTCTTAGAAGATAGCAAAGTTCATTGACCTCTGCTGACCTCATTTTGCGTGTCCGGGAGCTTCTTAGAAGATAGCAAAGGTCATTGACCTCTGTTGACCTCATTTTGCGTGTTTGGGAGCGTCTTAGAAGATAGCAAAGGTCATTGACCTCTGCTGACATCATTTTTCGTGTCCGGGAGCTTCTAAGAGTATAGCAAAGGTCATTGACCTCTGTTGACCTCATTTTGCGTGTGCGGGAGCGTCTTAGAAGATAGCAAAGGTCATTGACCTCTGCTGACCTCATTTTGCGTGTCCGGGAGCTTCTTAGAAGATAGCAAAGGTCATTGACCTCTGTTGACCTCATTTTGCGTGTCCGGAAGCGTCTGAGAAGATAGCAAATGTCATTGACCTCTGTTGACCTCATTTTGCGTGTCCGGGAGCGTCTCAGAAGATAGCAAAGGTCATTGACCTCTGGTGACCTCATTTTGCTGGTCCGGGAACTTCTTAGAAGATAGCAAAGGTCATTCACCTCTGGTGACCTCATTTTGCGTGTCCGGGAGCGTGTTAGAAGTTAGTAAAGGTCATTGACCTCTGTTGACCTCATTTTGCGTTTGCGGGAGCGTCTTAGAAGATAGCAAAGGTCATTGTCCTCTGCTGACCTCATTTTGCGTGTCCGGGAGCTTCTAAGAGTATAGCAAAGGTCATTGACCTCTGGTGACCTCATTTTGCGTGTCCGGAAGCGTCTTAGAAGATAGCAAAGTTCATTGACCTCTGGTGACCTCATTTTGCGTGTCCGGAAGCGTCTTAGAAGATAGCAAAGTTCATTGACCTCTGCTGACCTCATTTTGCGTGTCCGGGAGCTTCTTAGAAGATAGCAAAGGTCATTGACCTCTGTTGACCTCATTTTGCGTGTTTGGGAGCGTCTTAGAAGATAGCAAAGGTCATTGACCTCTGCTGACATCATTTTGCGTGTCCGGGAGCTTCTAAGAGTATAGCAAAGGTCATTGACCTCTGTTGACCTCATTTTGCGTGTGCGGGAGCGTCTTAGAAGATAGCAAAGGTCATTGACCTCTGCTGACCTCATTTTGCGTGTCCGGAAGCGTCTTAGAAGATAGCAAAGTTCATTGACCTCTGGTGACCTCATTTTGCGTGTCCGGAAGCGTCTTAGAAGATAGCAAAGTTCGTTGACCTCTGCTGACCTCATTTTGCGTGTCCGGGAGCTTCTTAGAAGATAGCAAAGGTCATTGACCTCTGTTGACCTCATTTTGCGTGTTTGGGAGCGTCTCAGAAGATAGCAAAGGTCATTGACCTCTGGTGACCTCATATTGCTGGTCCGGGAACTTCTTAGAAGATAGCAAAGGTCATTCACCTCTGCTGACCTCATTTTGCGTGTCCGGGAACTTCTTAGAAGATAGCAAAGGTCATTCACCTCTGCTGACCTCATTTTGCGTGTCCGGGAGCTTCTAAGAGTATAGCAAAGGTCATTGACCTCTGTTGACCTCATTTTGCGTGTGCGGGAGCGTCTTAGAAGATAGCAAAGGTCATTGACCTCTGCTGACCTCATTTTGCGTGTCCGGGAGCTTCTTAGAAGATAGCAAAGGTCATTGACCTCTGTTGACCTCATTTTGCTTGTCCGGAAGCGTCTGAGAAGATAGCAAAGGTCATTGACCTCTGTTGACCTCATTTTGCGTGTCCGGGAGGGTCTCAGAAGATAGCAAAGGTCATTGACCTCTGGTGACCTCATTTTGCTGGTCCGGGAACTTCTTAGAAGATAGCAAAGGTCATTCACCTCTGGTGACCTCATTTTGCGTGTCCGGGAGCGTCTTAGAAGTTAGTAAAGGTCATTGACCTCTGTTGACCTCATTTTGCGTGTGCGGGAGCGTCTTAGAAGATAGCAAAGGTCATTGACCTCTGCTGACCTCATTTTGCGTGTCCGGGAGCTTCTAAGAGTATAGCAAAGGTCATTGACCTCTGGTGAACTCATTTTGCGTGTCCGGAAGCGTCTTAGAAGATAGCAAAGTTCATTGACCTCTGGTGACCTCATTTTGCGTGTCCGGAAGCGTCTTAGAAGATAGCAAAGTTCATTGACCTCTGCTGACCTCATTTTGCGTGTCCGGGAGCTTCTTAGAAGATAGCAAAGGTCATTGACCTCTGTTGACCTCATTTTGCGTGTTTGGGAGCGTCTTAGAAGATAGCAAAGGTCATTGACCTCTGCTGACATCATTTTGCGTGTCCGGGAGCTTCTAAGAGTATAGCAAAGGTCATTGACCTCTGTTGACCTCATTTTGCGTGTGCGGGAGCGTCTTAGAAGATAGCAAAGGTCATTGACCTCTGCTGACCTCATTTTGCGTGTCCGGAAGCGTCTTAGAAGATAGCAAAGTTCATTGACCTCTGGTGACCTCATTTTGCGTGTCCGGAAGCGTCTTAGAAGATAGCAAAGTTCGTTGACCTCTGCTGACCTCATTTTGCGTGTCCGGGAGCTTCTTAGAAGATAGCAAAGGTCATTGACCTCTGTTGACCTCATTTTGCGTGTTTGGGAGCGTCTTAGAAGATAGCAAAGGTCATTGACCTCTGCTGACATCATTTTGCGTGTCCGGGAGCTTCTAAGAGTATAGCAAAGGTCATTGACCTCTGTTGACCTCATTTTGCGTGTGCGGGAGCGTCTTAGAAGATAGCAAAGGTCATTGACCTCTGCTGACCTCATTTTGCGTGTCCGGGAGCTTCTTAGAAGATAGCAAAGGTCATTGACCTCTGTTGACCTCATTTTGCGTGTCCGGAAGCGTCTGAGAAGATAGCAAAGGT
Source organism: Dolichovespula sylvestris (assembly GCA_918808275.2). Classification (NCBI taxonomy): domain Eukaryota; kingdom Metazoa; phylum Arthropoda; class Insecta; order Hymenoptera; family Vespidae; genus Dolichovespula; species Dolichovespula sylvestris. Next base: position 33,300 of record OU964965.1, read on the forward strand.
CATTGACCTCTGGTGACCTCATTTTGCTGGTCCGGGAACTTCTTAGAAGATAGCAAAGGTCATTCACCTCTGGTGACCTCATTTTGCGTGTCCGGGAGCGTCTTAGAAGTTAGTAAAGGTCATTGACCTCTGTTGACCTCATTTTGCGTGTGCGGGAGCGTCTTAGAAGATAGCAAAGGTCATTGACCTCTGCTGACCTCATTTTGCGTGTCCGGGAGCTTCTAAGAGTATAGCAAAGGTCATTGACCTCTGGTGACCTCATTTTGCGTGTCCGGAAGCGTCTTAGAAGATAGCAAAGTTCATTGACCTCTGGTGACCTCATTTTGCGTGTCCGGAAGCGTCTTAGAAGATAGCAAAGTTCATTGACCTCTGCTGACCTCATTTTGCGTGTCCGGGAGCTTCTTAGAAGATAGCAAAGGTCATTGACCTCTGTTGACCTCATTTTGCGTGTTTGGGAGCGTCTTAGAAGATAGCAAAGGTCATTGACCTCTGCTGACATCATTTTGCGTGTCCGGGAGCTTCTAAGAGTATAGCAAAGGTCATTGACCTCTGTTGACCTCATTTTGCGTGTGCGGGAGCGTCTTAGAAGATAGCAAAGGTCATTGACCTCTGCTGACATCATTTTGCGTGTCCGGGAGCGTCTGAGAAGATAGCAAAGGTCATTGACCTCTGTTGACCTCATTTTGCGTGTCCGGGAGCGTCTCAGAAGATAGCAAAGGTCATTGACCACTGCTGACATCATTTTGCGTGTCCGGGAGCTTCTAAGAGTATAGCAAAGGTCATTGACCTCTGTTGACCTCATTTTGCGTGTGCGGGAGCGTCTTAGAAGATAGCAAAGGTCATTGACCTCTGCTGACCTCATTTTGCGTGTCCGGGAGCTTCTTAGAAGATAGCAAATGTCATTGACCTCTGTTGACATCATTTTGCGTGTCCGGAAGCGTCTGAGAAGATAGCAAAGGTCATTGACCTCTGTTGACCTCATTTTGCGTGTCCGGGAGCGTCTCAGAAGATAGCAAAGGTCATTGACCTCTGGTGACCTCATTTTGCGTGTCCGGGAACTTCTTAGAAGATAGCAAAGGTCATTGACCTCTGGTGACCTCATTTTGCGTGTCCGGGAGCGTCTTAGAAGTTAGTAAAGTTCATTGACATCTGGTGACCTCATTTTGCGTATCCGGGAGCGTCTTAGAAGATAGCAAAGGTCATTGACTTCTGGTGACCTCATTTTGCGTGACCCGGAGCTTCTTAGAAGATAGCAAAGGTCATTGACCTCTGTTGACCTCATTTTGCGTGTGCGGAAGCGTCTTAGAAGATAGCAAAGGTCATTGACCTCTGCTGACCTCATTTTGCGTGTGCGGGAGCGTCTTAGAAGATAGCAAAGGTCATTGACATCTGCTGACATCATTTTGCTTGTCCGGGAGCTTCTAAGAGTATAGCAAAGGTCATTGACCTCTGTTGACCTCATTTTGCGTGTGCGGGAGCGTCTTAGAAGATAGCAAAGGTCATTGACCTCTGTTGACCTCATTTTGCGTGTGCGGGAGCTTCTAAGAGTATAGCAAAGGTCATTGACCTCTGGTGACCTCATTTTGCGTGTCCGGAAGCGTCTTAGAAGATAGCAAAGTTCATTGACCTCTGGTGACCTCATTTTGCGTGTCCGGAAGCGTCTTAGAAGATAGCAAAGTTCGTTGACCTCTGCTGACCTCATTTTGCGTGTCCGGGAGCTTCTTAGAAGATAGCAAAGGTCATTGACCTCTGTTGACCTCATTTTGCGTGTTTGGGAGCGTCTTAGAAGATAGCAAAGGTCATTGACCTCTGCTGACATCATTTTGCGTGTCCGGAAGCGTCTGAGAAGATAGCAAAGGTCATTGACCTCTGTTGACCTCATTTTGCGTGTCCGGGAGCGTCTCAGAAGATAGCAAAGGTCATTGACCTCTGGTGACCTCATTTTGCTGGTCCGGGAGCTTCTAAGAGTATATCAAAGGTCATTGACCTCTGGTGACCTCATTTTGCGTGTCCGGAAGCGTCTTAGAAGATAGCAAAGTTCATTGACCTCTGGTGACCTCATTTTGCGTGTCCGGAAGCGTCTTAGAAGATAGCAAAGTTCATTGACCTCTGCCTACCTCATTTTGCGTGTCCGGGAGCTTCTTAGAAGATAGCAAAGGTCATTGACCTCTGTTGACATCATTTTGCGTGTCCGGGAGCTTCTAAGAGTATAGCAAAGGTCATTGACCTCTGTTGACCTCATTTTGCGTGTGCGGGAGCGTCTTAGAAGATAGCAAAGGTCATTGACCTCTGCTGACCTCATTTTGCGTGTCCGGGAGCTTCTTAGAAGATAGCAAAGGTCATTGACCTCTGTTGACCTCATTTTGCGTGTGCGGGAGCGTCTTAGAAGATAGCAAAGGTCATTGACCTCTGCTGACCTCATTTTGCGTGTCCGGGAGCTTCTTAGAAGATAGCAAAGGTCATTGAGCTCTGTTGACCTCATTTTGCGTGTTTGGGAGCGTCTTAGAAGATAGCAAAGGTCATTGACCTCTGCTGACATCATTTTGCGTGTCCGGGAGCTTCTAAGAGTATAGCAAAGGTCATTGACCTCTGCTGACCTCATTTTGCGTGTGCGGGAGCGTCTTAGAAGATAGCAAAGGTCATTGACCTCTGCTGACCTCATTTTGCGTGTCCGGGAGCGTCTCAGAAGATAGCAAAGGTCATTGACCTCTGGTGACCTCATTTTGCTGGTCCGGGAACTTCTTAGAAGATAGCAAAGGTCATTCACCTCTGGTGACCTCATTTTGCGTGTCCGGGAGCGTCTTAGAAGTTAGTAAAGTTCATTGACATCTGGTGACCTCATTTTGCGTATCCGGGAGCGTCTTAGAAGATAGCAAAGGTCATTGACTTCTGGTGACTTCATTTTGCGTGTCCGGGAGCTTCTTAGAAGATAGCAAAGGTCATTGACCTCTGGTGACCTCATTTTGCGTGTCCGGAAGCGTCTTAGAAGATAGCAAAGTTCATTGACCTCTGGTGACCTCATTTTGCGTGTCCGGAAGCGTCTTAGAAGATAGCAAAGTTCGTTGACCTCTGCTGACCTCATTTTGCGTGTCCGGGAGCTTCTTAGAAGATAGCAAAGGTCATTGACCTCTGTTGACCTCATTTTGCGTGTTTGGGAGCGTCTTAGAAGATAGCAAAGGTCATTGACCTCTGCTGACATCATTTTGCGTGTCCGGGAGCTTCTAAGAGTATAGCAAAGGTCATTGACCTCTGTTGACCTCATTTTGCGTGTGCGGGAGCGTCTTAGAAGATAGCAAAGGTCATTGACCTCTGCTGACCTCATTTTGCGTGTCCGGGAGCTTCTTAGAAGATAGCAAAGGTCATTGACCTCTGTTGACCTCATTTTGCGTGTCCGGAAGCGTCTGAGAAGATAGCAAAGGTCATTGACCTCTGGTGACCTCATTTTGCGTGTCCGGGAACTTCTTAGAAGATAGCAAAGGTCATTGACCTCTGGTGACCTCATTTTGCGTGTCCGGGAGCGTCTTAGAAGTTAGTAAAGTTCATTGACATCTGGTGATCTCATTTTGCGTATCCGGGAGCGTCTTAGAAGATAGCAAAGGTCATTGACTTCTGGTGACCTCATTGTGCGTGACCCGGAGCTTCTTAGAAGATAGCAAAGGTCATTGACCTCTGTTGACCTCATTTTGCGTGTGCGGGAGCGTCTTAGAAGATAGCAAAGGTCATTGACCTCTGCTGACCTCATTTTGCGTGTGCGGGAGCGTCTTAGAAGATAGCAAAGGTCATTGACATCTGCTGACATCATTTTGCTTGTCCGGGAGCTTCTAAGAGTATAGCAAAGGTCATTGACCTCTGTTGACCTCATTTTGCGTGTGCGGGAGCGTCTTAGAAGATAGCAAAGGTCATTGACCTCTGTTGACCTCATTTTGCGTGTGCGGGAGCTTCTAAGAGTATAGCAAAGGTCATTGACCTCTGGTGACCTCATTTTGCGTGTCCGGAAGCGTCTTAGAAGATAGCAAAGTTCATTGACCTCTGGTGACCTTATTTTGCGTGTCCGGAAGCGTCTTAGAAGATAGCAAAGTTCGTTGACCTCTGCTGACCTCATTTTGCGTGTCCGGGAGCTTCTTAGAAGATAGCAAAGGTCATTGACCTCTGTTGACCTCATTTTGCGTGTTTGGGAGCGTCTTAGAAGATAGCAAAGGTCATTGACCTCTGCTGACATCATTTTGCGTGTCCGGGAGCTTCTAAGAGTATAGCAAAGGTCATTGACCTCTGTTGACCTCATTTTGCGTGTGCGGGAGCGTCTTAGAAGATAGCAAAGGTCATTGACCTCTGCTGACCTCATTTTGCGTGACCGGGAGCTTCTTAGAAGATAGCAAAGGTCATTGACCTCTGTTGACCTCATTTTGCGTGTCCGGGAACTTCTTAGAAGATAGCAAAGGTCATTCACCTCTGGTGACCTCATTTTGCGTGTCCGGGAGCGTCTCAGAAGATAGCAAAGGTCATTGAACTCTGGTGACCTCATTTTGCTGGTCCGGGAACTTCTTAGAAGATAGCAAAGGTCATTCACCTCTGCTGACCTCATTTTGCGTGTCCGGGAGCTTCTAAGAGTATAGCAAAGGTCATTGACCTCTGTTGACCTCATTTTGCGTGTGCGGGAGCGTCTTAGAAGATAGCAAAGGTCATTGACCTCTGCTGACCTCATTTTGCGTGTCCGGGAGCTTCTAAGAGTATATCAAAGGTCATTGACCTCTGGTGACCTCATTTTGCGTGTCCGGAAGCGTCTTAGAAGATAGCAAAGTTCATTGACCTCTGGTGACCTCATTTTGCGTGTCCGGAAGCGTCTTAGAAGATAGCAAATTTCATTGACCTCTGCTGACCTCATTTTGCGTGTCCGGGAGCTTCTTAGAAGATAGCAAAGGTCATTGACCTCTGTTGACATCATTTTGCGTGTCCGGGAGCTTCTAAGAGTATAGCAAAGGTCATTGACCTCTGTTGACCTCATTTTGCGTGTGCGGGAGCGTCTTAGAAGATAGCAAAGGTCATTGACCTCTGCTGACCTCATTTTGCGTGTCCGGGAGCTTCTTAGAAGATAGCAAAGGTCATTGACCTCTGTTGACCTCATTTTGCGTGTTTGGAGCGTCTTAGAAGATAGCAAAGGTCATTGACCTCTGCTGACATCATTTTGCGTGTCCGGGAGCTTCTAAGAGTATAGCAAAGGTCATTGACCTCTGTTGACCTCATTTTGCGTGTGCGGGAGCGTCTTAGAAGATAGCAAAGGTCATTGACCTCTGCTGACCTCATTTTGCGTGTCCGGGAGCTTCTTAGAAGATAGCAAAGGTCATTGACCTCTGTTGACCTCATTTTGCGTGTTTGGGAGCGTCTTAGAAGATAGCAAAGGTCATTGACCTCTGCTGACATCATTTTGCGTGTCCGGGAGCTTCTAAGAGTATAGCAAAGGTCATTGACCTCTGTTGACCTCATTTTGCGTGTGCGGGAGCGTCTTAGAAGATAGCAAAGGTCATTGACCTCTGCTGACCTCATTTTGCGTGTCCGGGAGCTTCTTAGAAGATAGCAAAGGTCATTGACCTCTGCTGACCTCATTTTGCGTGTCCGGGAGCTTCTTAGAAGATAGCAAAGGTCATTGACCTCTGTTGACCTCATTTTGCGTGTTTGGGAGCGTCTTAGAAGATAGCAAAGGTCATTGACCTCTGCTGACATCATTTTGCGTGTCCGGGAGCTTCTAAGAGTATAGCAAAGGTCATTCACCTCTGGTGACCTCATTTTGCGTGTCCGGGAGCGTCTTAGAAGTTAGTAAAGTTCATTGACATCTGGTGACCTCATTTTGCGTATCCGGGAGCGTCATAGAAGATAGCAAAGGTCATTGACTTCTGGTGACTTCATTTTGCGTGTCCGGGAGCTTCTTAGAAGATAGCAAAGGTCATTGACCTCTGTTGACCTCATTTTGCGTGTGCGGGAGCGTCTTAGAAGATAGCAAAGGTCATTGACCTCTGCTGACATCATTTTGCGTGTCCGGGAGCTTCTAAGAGTATAGCAAAGGTCATTGACCTCTGTTGACCTCATTTTGCGTGTGCGGGAGCGTCTTAGAAGATAGCAAAGGTCATTGACCTCTGCTGACCTCATTTTGCGTGTCCGGGAGCTTCTAAGAGTATATCAAAGGTCATTGACCTCTGGTGACCTCATTTTGCGTGTCCGGAAGCGTCTTAGAAGATAGCAAAGTTCATTGACCTCTGGTGACCTCATTTTGCGTGTCCGGAAGCGTCTTAGAAGATAGCAAAGTTCATTGACCTCTGCTGACCTCATTTTGCGTGTCAGGGAGCTTCTTAGAAGATAGCAAAGGTCATTGACCTCTGTTGACATCATTTTGCGTGTCCGGGAGCTTCTAAGAGTATAGCAAAGGTCATTGACCTCTGTTGACCTCATTTTGCGTGTGCGGGAGCGTCTTAGAAGGTAGCAAAGGTCATTGACCTCTGCTGACCTCATTTTGCGTGTCCGGGAGCTTCTTAGAAGATAGCAAAGGTCATTGACCTCTGTTGACCTCATTTTGCGTGTGCGGGAGCGTCTTAGAAGATAGCAAAGGTCATTGACCTCTGCTGACCTCATTTTGCGTGTCCGGGAGCTTCTTAGAAGATAGCAAAGGTCATTGACCTCTGTTGACCTCATTTTGCGTGTTTGGGAGCGTCTTAGAAGATAGCAAAGGTCATTGACCTCTGCTGACATCATTTTGCGTGTCCGGGAGCTTCTAAGAGTATAGCAAAGGTCATTGACCTCTGCTGACCTCATTTTGCGTGTGCGGGAGCGTCTTAGAAGATAGCAAAGGTCATTGACCTCTGCTGACCTCATTTTGCGTGTCCGGGAGCGTCTCAGAAGATAGCAAAGGTCATTGACCTCTGGTGACCTCATTTTGCTGGTCCGGGAACTTCTTAGAAGATAGCAAAGGTCATTCACCTCTGGTGACCTCATTTTGCGTGTCCGGGAGCGTCTTAGAAGTTAGTAAAGTTCATTGACATCTGGTGACCTCATTTTGCGTATCCGGGAGCGTCTTAGAAGATAGCAAAGGTCATTGACTTCTGGTGACTTCATTTTGCGTGTCCGGGAGCTTCTTAGAAGATAGCAAAGGTCATTGACCTCTGGTGACCTCATTTTGCGTGTCCGGAAGCGTCTTAGAAGATAGCAAAGTTCATTGACCTCTGGTGACCTCATTTTGCGTGTCCGGAAGCGTCTTAGAAGATAGCAAAGTTCGTTGACCTCTGCTGACCTCATTTTGCGTGTCCGGGAGCTTCTTAGAAGATAGCAAAGGTCATTGACCTCTGTTGACCTCATTTTGCGTGTTTGGGAGCGTCTTAGAAGATAGCAAAGGTCATTGACCTCTGCTGACATCATTTTGCGTGTCCGGGAGCTTCTAAGAGTATAGCAAAGGTCATTGACCTCTGTTGACCTCATTTTGCGTGTGCGGGAGCGTCTTAGAAGATAGCAAAGGTCATTGACCTCTGCTGACCTCATTTTGCGTGTCCGGGAGCTTCTTAGAAGATAGCAAAGGTCATTGACCTCTGTTGACCTCATTGTTGCGTGTCCGGAAGCGTCTGAGAAGATAGCAAAGGTCATTGACCTCTGGTGACCTCATTTTGCGTGTCCGGGAACTTCTTAGAAGATAGCAAAGGTCATTGACCTCTGGTGACCTCATTTTGCGTGTCCGGGAGCGTCTTAGAAGTTAGTAAAGTTCATTGACATCTGGTGATCTCATTTTGCGTATCCGGGAGCGTCTTAGAAGATAGCAAAGGTCATTGACTTCTGGTGACCTCATTGTGCGTGACCCGGAGCTTCTTAGAAGATAGCAAAGGTCATTGACCTCTGTTGACCTCATTTTGCGTGTGCGGGAGCGTCTTAGAAGATAGCAAAGGTCATTGACCTCTGCTGACCTCATTTTGCGTGTGCGGGAGCGTCTTAGAAGATAGCAAAGGTCATTGACATCTGCTGACATCATTTTGCTTGTCCGGGAGCTTCTAAGAGTATAGCAAAGGTCATTGACCTCTGTTGACCTCATTTTGCGTGTGCGGGAGCGTCTTAGAAGATAGCAAAGGTCATTGACCTCTGTTGACCTCATTTTGCGTGTGCGGGAGCTTCTAAGAGTATAGCAAAGGTCATTGACCTCTGGTGACCTCATTTTGCGTGTCCGGAAGCGTCTTAGAAGATAGCAAAGTTCATTGACCTCTGGTGACCTTATTTTGCGTGTCCGGAAGCGTCTTAGAAGATAGCAAAGTTCGTTGACCTCTGCTGACCTCATTTTGCGTGTCCGGGAGCTTCTTAGAAGATAGCAAAGGTCATTGACCTCTGTTGACCTCATTTTGCGTGTTTGGGAGCGTCTTAGAAGATAGCAAAGGTCATTGACCTCTGCTGACATCATTTTGCGTGTCCGGGAGCTTCTAAGAGTATAGCAAAGGTCATTGACCTCTGTTGACCTCATTTTGCGTGTGCGGGAGCGTCTTAGAAGATAGCAAAGGTCATTGACCTCTGCTGACCTCATTTTGCGTGACCGGGAGCTTCTTAGAAGATAGCAAAGGTCATTGACCTCTGTTGACCTCATTTTGCGTGTCCGGGAACTTCTTAGAAGATAGCAAAGGTCATTCACCTCTGGTGACCTCATTTTGCGTGTCCGGGAGCGTCTCAGAAGATAGCAAAGGTCATTGAACTCTGGTGACCTCATTTTGCTGGTCCGGGAACTTCTTAGAAGATAGCAAAGGTCATTCACCTCTGCTGACCTCATTTTGCGTGTCCGGGAGCTTCTAAGAGTATAGCAAAGGTCATTGACCTCTGTTGACCTCATTTTGCGTGTGCGGGAGCGTCTTAGAAGATAGCAAAGGTCATTGACCTCTGCTGACCTCATTTTGCGTGTCCGGGAGCTTCTAAGAGTATATCAAAGGTCATTGACCTCTGGTGACCTCATTTTGCGTGTCCGGAAGCGTCTTAGAAGATAGCAAAGTTCATTGACCTCTGGTGACCTCATTTTGCGTGTCCGGAAGCGTCTTAGAAGATAGCAAATTTCATTGACCTCTGCTGACCTCATTTTGCGTGTCCGGGAGCTTCTTAGAAGATAGCAAAGGTCATTGACCTCTGTTGACATCATTTTGCGTGTCCGGGAGCTTCTAAGAGTATAGCAAAGGTCATTGACCTCTGTTGACCTCATTTTGCGTGTGCGGGAGCGTCTTAGAAGATAGCAAAGGTCATTGACCTCTGCTGACCTCATTTTGCGTGTCCGGGAGCTTCTTAGAAGATAGCAAAGGTCATTGACCTCTGTTGACCTCATTTTGCGTGTTTGGGAGCGTCTTAGAAGATAGCAAAGGTCATTGACCTCTGCTGACATCATTTTGCGTGTCCGGGAGCTTCTAAGAGTATAGCAAAGGTCATTGACCTCTGTTGACCTCATTTTGCGTGTGCGGGAGCGTCTTAGAAGATAGCAAAGGTCATTGACCTCTGCTGACCTCATTTTGCGTGTCCGGGAGCTTCTTAGAAGATAGCAAAGGTCATTGACCTCTGTTGACCTCATTTTGCGTGTTTGGGAGCGTCTTAGAAGATAGCAAAGGTCATTGACCTCTGCTGACATCATTTTGCGTGTCCGGGAGCTTCTAAGAGTATAGCAAAGGTCATTGACCTCTGTTGACCTCATTTTGCGTGTGCGGGAGCGTCTTAGAAGATAGCAAAGGTCATTGACCTCTGCTGACCTCATTTTGCGTGTCCGGGAGCTTCTTAGAAGATAGCAAAGGTCATTGACCTCTGCTGACCTCATTTTGCGTGTCCGGGAGCTTCTTAGAAGATAGCAAAGGTCATTGACCTCTGTTGACCTCATTTTGCGTGTTTGGGAGCGTCTTAGAAGATAGCAAAGGTCATTGACCTCTGCTGACATCATTTTGCGTGTCCGGGAGCTTCTAAGAGTATAGCAAAGGTCATTCACCTCTGGTGACCTCATTTTGCGTGTCCGGGAGCGTCTTAGAAGTTAGTAAAGTTCATTGACATCTGGTGACCTCATTTTGCGTATCCGGGAGCGTCATAGAAGATAGCAAAGGTCATTGACTTCTGGTGACTTCATTTTGCGTGTCCGGGAGCTTCTTAGAAGATAGCAAAGGTCATTGACCTCTGTTGACCTCATTTTGCGTGTGCGGGAGCGTCTTAGAAGATAGCAAAGGTCATTGACCTCTGCTGACATCATTTTGCGTGTCCGGGAGCTTCTAAGAGTATAGCAAAGGTCATTGACCTCTGTTGACCTCATTTTGCGTGTGCGGGAGCGTCTTAGAAGATAGCAAAGGTCATTGACCTCTGCTGACCTCATTTTGCGTGTCCGGGAGCTTCTAAGAGTATATCAAAGGTCATTGACCTCTGGTGACCTCATTTTGCGTGTCCGGGAGCGTCTTAGAAGATAGCAAAGTTCATTGACCTCTGGTGACCTCATTTTGCGTGTCCGGAAGCGTCTTAGAAGATAGCAAAGTTCATTGACCTCTGCTGACCTCATTTTGCGTGTCAGGGAGCTTCTTAGAAGATAGCAAAGGTCATTGACCTCTGTTGACATCATTTTGCGTGTCCGGGAGCTTCTAAGAGTATAGCAAAGGTCATTGACCTCTGTTGACCTCATTTTGCGTGTGCGGGAGCGTCTTAGAAGGTAGCAAAGGTCATTGACCTCTGCTGACCTCATTTTGCGTGTCCGGGAGCTTCTTAGAAGATAGCAAAGGTCATTGACCTCTGTTGACCTCATTTTGCGTGTTTGGGAGCGTCTTAGAAGATAGCAAAGGTCATTGACCTCTGGTGACCTCATTTTGCGTGTCCGGGAGCGTCTTAGAAGTTAGTAAAGTTCATTGACATCTGGTGACCTCATTTTGCGTATCCGGGAGCGTCTTAGAAGATAGCAAAGGTCATTGACTTCTGGTGACCTCATTTTGCGTGACCGGGAGCTTCTTAGAAGATAGCAAAGGTCATTGACCTCTGTTGACCTCATTTTGCGTGTGCGGGAGCGTCTTAGAAGATAGCAAAGGTCATTGACATCTGCTGACATCATTTTGCGTGTCCGGGAGCTTCTAAGAGTATAGCAAAGGTCATTGACCTCTGTTGACCTCATTTTGCGTGTGCGGGAGCGTCTGAGAAGATAGCAAAGGTCATTGACCTCTGTTGACCTCATTTTGCGTGTGCGGGAGCGTCTTAGAAGATAGCAAAGGTCATTGACCTCTGTTGACCTCATTTTGCGTGTCCGGAAGCTTCTAAGAGTATAGCAAAGGTCATTGACCTCTGTTGACCTCATTTTGCGTGTGCGGGAGCGTCTTAGAAGATAGCAAAGGTCATTGACCTCTGTTGACCTCATTTTGCGTGTCCGGAAGCTTCTAAGAGTATAGCAAAGGTCATTGACCTCTGTTGACCTCATTTTGCGTGTGCGGGAGCGTCTTAGAAGATAGCAAAGGTCATTGACCTCTGCTGACCTCATTTTGCGTGTCCGGGAGCTTCTAAGTGTATAGCAAAGGTCATTGACCTCTGGTGACCTCATTTTGCGTGTCCGGAAGCGTCTTAGAAGATAGCAAAGTTCATTGACCTCTGGTGACCTCATTTTGCGTGTCCGGAAGCGTCTTAGAAGATAGCAAAGGTCATTGACCTCTGTTGACCTCATTTTGCGTGTTTGGGAGCGTCTTAGAAGATAGCAAAGGTCATTGACCTCTGCTGACATCATTTTGCGTGTCCGGGAGCTTCTAAGAGTATAGCAAAGGTCATTGACCTCTGCTGACCTCATTTTGCGTGTGCGGGAGCGTCTCAGAAGATAGCAAAGGTCATTGACCTCTGCTGACCTCATTTTGCGTGTCCGGGAGCTTCTTAGAAGATAGCAAAGGTCATTGACCTCTGTTGACCTCATTTTGCGTGTCCGGAAGCGTCTGAGAAGATAGCAAAGGTCATTGACCTCTGTTGACCTCATTTTGCGTGTCCGGGAGCGTCTCAGAAGATAGCAAAGGTCATTGACCTCTGGTGACCTCATTTTGCTGGTCCGGGAACTTCTTAGAAGATAGCAAAGGTCATTCACCTCTGCTGACCTCATTTTGCGTGTCCGGGAGCTTCTAAGAGTATAGCAAAGGTCATTGACCTCTGTTGACCTCATTTTGCGTGTGCGGGAGCGTCTTAGAAGATAGCAAAGGTCATTGACCTCTGCTGACCTCATTTTGCGTGTCCGGGAGCTTCTAAGAGTATATCAAAGGTCATTGACCTCTGGTGACCTCATTTTGCGTGTCCGGAAGCGTCTTAGAAGATAGCAAAGTTCATTGACCTCTGGTGACCTCATTTTGCGTGTCCGGAAGCGTCTTAGAAGATAGCAAAGTTCATTGACCTCTGCTGACCTCATTTTGCGTGTCCGGGAGCTTCTTAGAAGATAGCAAAGGTCATTGACCTCTGTTGACCTCATTTTGCGTGTATGGGAGCGTCTTAGAAGATAGCAAAGGTCATTGACCTCTGCTGACATCATTTTGCGTGTCCGGGAGCTTCTAAGAGTATAGCAAAGGTCATTGACCTCTGTTGACCTCATTTTGCGTGTGCGGGAGCGTCTTAGAAGATAGCAAAGGTCATTGACCTCTGCTGACCTCATTTTGCGTGTCCGGGAGCTTCTTAGAAGATAGCAAAAGTCATTGACCTCTGTTGACCTCATTTTGCGTGTCCGGAAGCGTCTGAGAAGATAGCAAAGGTCATTGACCTCTGTTGACCTCATTTTGCGTGTCCGGGAGCGTCTCAGAAGATAGCAAAGGTCATTGACCTCTGGTGACCTCATTTTGCTGGTCCGGGAACTTCTTAGAAGATAGCAAAGGTCATTCACCTCTGGTGACCTCATTTTGCGTGTCCGGGAGCGTCTTAGAAGTTAGTAAAGGTCATTGACCTCTGTTAACCTCATTTTGCGTGTGCGGGAGCGTCTTAGAAGATAGCAAAGGTCATTGACCTCTGCTGACCTCATTTTGCGTGTCCGGGAGCTTCTAAGAGTATAGCAAAGGTCATTGACATCTGGTGACCTCATTTTGCGTGTCCGGAAGCGTCTTAGAAGATAGCAAAGTTCATTGACCTCTGGTGACATCATTTTGCGTGTCCGGAAGCGTCTTAGAAGATAGCAAAGTTCATTGACCTCTGCTGACCTCATTTTGCGTGTCCGGGAGCTTCTTAGAAGATAGCAAAGGTCATTGACCTCTGTTGACCTCATTTTGCGTGTTTGGGAGCGTCTTAGAAGATAGCAAAGGTCATTGACCTCTGCTGACATCATTTTGCGTGTCCGGGAGCTTCTAAGAGTATAGCAAAGGTCATTGACCTCTGTTGACCTCATTTTGCGTGTGCGGGAGCGTCTTAGAAGATAGCAAAGGTCATTGACCTCTGGTGACCTCATTTTGCTGGTCCGGGAACTTCTTAGAAGATAGCAAAGGTCATTCACCTCTGGTGACCTCATTTTGCGTGTCCGGGAGCGTCTTAGAAGTTAGTTAAGTTCATTGACATCTGGTGACCTCATTTTGCGTATCCGGGAGCGTCTTAGAAGATAGCAAAGGTCATTAACTTCTGGTGACTTCATTTTGCGTGTCCGGGAGCTTCTAAGAGTATAGCAAAGGTCATTGACCTCTGGTGACCTCATTTTGCGTGTCCGGAAGCGTCTTAGAAGATAGCAAAGTTCATTGACCTCTGGTGACATCATTTTGCGTGTCCGGAAGCGTCTTAGAAGATAGCAAAGTTCATTGACCTCTGCTGACCTCATTTTGCGTGTCCGGGAGCTTCTTAGAAGATAGCAAAGGTCATTGACCTCTGTTGACCTCATTTTGCGTGTTTGGGAGCGTCTTAGAAGATAGCAAAGGTCATTGACCTCTGCTGACATCATTTTGCGTGTCCGGGAGCTTCTAAGAGTATAGCAAAGGTCATTGACCTCTGTTGACCTCATTTTGCGTGTGCGGGAGCGTCTTAGAAGATAGCAAAGGTCATTGACCTCTGGTGACCTCATTTTGCTGGTCCGGGAACTTCTTAGAAGATAGCAAAGGTCATTCACCTCTGGTGACCTCATTTTGCGTGTCCGGGAGCGTCTTAGAAGTTAGTTAAGTTCATTGACATCTGGTGACCTCATTTTGCGTATCCGGGAGCGTCTTAGAAGATAGCAAAGGTCATTAACTTCTGGTGACTTCATTTTGCGTGTCCGGGAGCTTCTTAGAACATAGCAAAGGTCATTGACCTCTTTTGACCTCATTATGCGTGTGCGGGAGCGTCTTAGAAGATAGCAAAGGTCATTGACCTCTGCTGACATCATTTTGCGTGTCCGGGAGCGTCTGAGAAGATAGCAAAGGTCATTGACCTCTGTTGACCTCATTTTGCGTGTCCGGGAGCGTCTCAGAAGATAGCAAAGGTCATTGACCTCTGGTGACCTCATTTTGCTGGTCCGGAAGCGTCTGAGAAGATAGCAAAGGTCATTGACCTCTGTTGACCTCATTTTGCGTGTCCGGGAGCGTCTCAGAAGATAGCAAAGGTCATTGACCTCTGGTGACCTCATTTTGCTGGTCCGGGAACTTCTTAGAAGATAGCAAAGGTCATTCACCTCTGGTGACCTCATTTTGCGTGTCCGGGAGCGTCTTAGAAGTTAGTAAAGGTCATTGACCTCTGTTAACCTCATTTTGCGTGTGCGGGAGCGTCTTAGAAGATAGCAAAGGTCATTGACCTCTGCTGACCTCATTTTGCGTGTCCGGGAGCTTCTAAGAGTATAGCAAAGGTCATTGACCTCTGGTGACCTCATTTTTGCGTGTCCGGAAGCGTCTTAGAAGATAGCAAAGTTCATTGACCTCTGGTGACATCATTTTGCGTGTCCGGAAGCGTCTTAGAAGATAGCAAAGTTCATTGACCTCTGCTGACCTCATTTTGCGTGTCCGGGAGCTTCTTAGAAGATAGCAAAGGTCATTGACCTCTGTTGACCTCATTTTGCGTGTTTGGGAGCGTCTTAGAAGATAGCAAAGGTCATTGACCTCTGCTGACATCATTTTGCGTGGTGTCCGGGAGCTTCTAAGAGTATAGCAAAGGTCATTGACCTCTGGTTGACCTCATTTTGCGTGTGCGGGAGCGTCTTAGAAGATAGCAAAGGTCATTGACCTCTGGTGACCTCATTTTGCTGGTCCGGGAACTTCTTAGAAGATAGCAAAGGTCATTCACCTCTGGTGACCTCATTTTGCGTGTCCGGGAGCGTCTTAGAAGTTAGTTAAGTTCATTGACATCTGGTGACCTCATTTTGCGTATCCGGGAGCGTCTTAGAAGATAGCAAAGGTCATTAACTTCTGGTGACTTCATTTTGCGTGTCCGGGAGCTTCTTAGAACATAGCAAAGGTCATTGACCTCTTTTGACCTCATTATGCGTGTGCGGGAGCGTCTTAGAAGATAGCAAAGGTCATTGACCTCTGCTGACATCATTTTGCGTGTCCGGGAGCGTCTGAGAAGATAGCAAAGGTCATTGACCTCTGTTGACCTCATTTTGCGTGTCCGGGAGCGTCTCAGAAGATAGCAAAGGTCATTGACCTCTGGTGACCTCATTTTGCTGGTCCGGGAACTTCTTAGAAGATAGCAAAGGTCATTCACCTCTGGTGACCTCATTTTGCGTGTCCGGGAGCGTCTTAGAAGATAGCAAAGTTCATTGACCTCTGCTGACCTCATTTTGCGTGTCCGGGAGCTTCTTAGAAGATAGCAAAGGTCATTGACCTCTGTTGACCTCATTTTGCGTGTGCGCGAGCGTCTTAGAAGATAGCAAAGGTCATTGACCTCTGCTGACATCATTTTGCGTGTCCGGGAGCTTCTAAGAGTATAGCAAAGGTCATTGACCTCTGTTGACCTCATTTTGCGTGTGCGGGAGCGTCTTAGAAGATAGCAAAGGTCATTGACCTCTGCTGACCTCATTTTGCGTGTCCGGGAGCTTCTTAGAAGATAGCAAATGTCATTGACCTCTGTTGACATCATTTTGCGTGTCCGGAAGCGTCTGAGAAGATAGCAAAGGTCATTGACCTCTGTTGACCTCATTTTGCGTGTCCGGGAGCGTCTCAGAAGATAGCAAAGGTCATTGACCTCTGGTGACCTCATTTTGCGTGTCCGGGAACTTCTTAGAAGATAGCAAAGGTCATTGACCTCTGGTGACCTCATTTTGCGTGTCCGGGAGCGTCTTAGAAGTTAGTAAAGTTCATTGACATCTGGTGACCTCATTTTGCGTATCCGGGAGCGTCTTAGCAGATAGCAAAGGTCATTGACTTCTGGTGACCTCATTTTGCGTGACCCGGAGCTTCTTAGAAGATAGCAAAGGTCATTGACCTCTGTTGACCTCATTTTGCGTGTGCGGGAGCGTCTTAGAAGATAGCAAAGGTCATTGACCTCTGCTGACCTCATTTTGCGTGTGCGGGAGCGTCTTAGAAGATAGCAAAGGTCATTGACATCTGCTGACATCATTTTGCTTGTCCGGGAGCTTCTAAGAGTATAGCAAAGGTCATTGACCTCTGTTGACCTCATTTTGCGTGTGCGGGAGCGTCTTAGAAGATAGCAAAGGTCATTGACCTCTGTTGACCTCATTTTGCGTGTGCGGGAGCTTCTAAGAGTATAGCAAAGGTCATTGACCTCTGGTGACCTCATTTTGCGTGTCCGGAAGCGTCTTAGAAGATAGCAAAGTTCATTGACCTCTGGTGACCTCATTTTGCGTGTCCGGAAGCGTCTTAGAAGATAGCAATGTTCGTTGACCTCTGCTGACCTCATTTTGCGTGTCCGGGAGCTTCTTAGAAGATAGCAAAGGTCATTGACCTCTGTTGACCTCATTTTGCGTGTTTGGGAGCGTCTTAGAAGATAGCAAAGGTCATTGACCTCTGCTGACATCATTTTGCGTGTCCGGGAGCTTCTAAGAGTATAGCAAAGGTCATTCACCTCTGGTGACCTCATTTTGCGTGTCCGGGAGCGTCTCAGAAGATAGCAAAGGTCATTGAACTCTGGTGACCTCATTTTGCTGGTCCGGGAACTTCTTAGAAGATAGCAAAGGTCATTCACCTCTGCTGACCTCATTTTGCGTGTCCGGGAGCTTCTAAGAGTATAGCAAAGGTCATTGACCTCTGTTGACCTCATTTTGCGTGTGCGGGAGCGTCTTAGAAGATAGCAAAGGTCATTGACCTCTGCTGACCTCATTTTGCGTGTCCGGGAGCTTCTAAGAGTATATCAAAGGTCATTGACCTCTGGTGACCTCATTTTGCGTGTCCGGAAGCGTCTTAGAAGATAGCAAAGTTCATTGACCTCTGGTGACCTCATTTTGCGTGTCCGGAAGCGTCTTAGAAGATAGCAAAGTTCATTGACCTCTGCTGACCTCATTTTGCGTGTCCGGGAGCTTCTTAGAAGATAGCAAAGGTCATTGACCTCTGTTGACATCATTTTGCGTGTCCGGGAGCTTCTAAGAGTATAGCAAAGGTCATTGACCTCTGTTGACCTCACTTTGCGTGTGCGGGAGCGTCTTAGAAGATAGCAAAGGTCATTGACCTCTGCTGACCTCATTTTGCGTGTCCGGGAGCTTCTTAGAAGTTAGCAAAGGTCATTGACCTCTGTTGACCTCATTTTGCGTGTTTGGGAGCGTCTTAGAAGATAGCAAAGGTCATTGACCTCTGCTGACATCATTTTGCGTGTCCGGGAGCTTCTAAGAGTATAGCAAAGGTCATTGACCTCTGTTGACCTCATTTTGCGTGTAAGGGAGCGTCTTAGAAGATAGCAAAGGTCATTGACCTCTGCTGACCTCATTTTGCGTGTCCGGGAGCTTCTTAGAAAATAGCAAAGGTCATTGACCTCTGCTGACCTCATTTTGCGTGTCCGGGAGCTTCTTAGAAGATAGCAAAGGTCATTGACCTCTGTTGACCTCATTTTGCGTGTTTGGGAGCGTCTTAGAAGATAGCAAAGGTCATTGACCTCTGCTGACATCATTTTGCGTGTCCGGGAGCTTCTAAGAGTATAGCAAAGGTCATTCACCTCTGGTGACCTCATTTTGCGTGTCCGGGAGCGTCTTAGAAGTTAGTAAAGTTCATTGACATCTGGTGACCTCATTTTGCGTATCCGGGAGCGTCATAGAAGATAGCAAAGGTCATTGACTTCTGGTGACTTCATTTTGCGTGTCCGGGAGCTTCTTAGAAGATAGCAAAGGTCATTGACCTCTGTTGACCTCATTTTGCGTGTGCGGGAGCGTCTTAGAAGATAGCAAAGGTCATTGACCTCTGCTGACATCATTTTGCGTGTCCGGGAGCTTCTAAGAGTATAGCAAAGGTCATTGACCTCTGTTGACCTCATTTTGCGTGTGCGGGAGCGTCTTAGAAGATAGCAAAGGTCATTGACCTCTGCTGACCTCATTTTGCGTGTCCGGGAGCTTCTAAGAGTATATCAAAGGTCATTGACCTCTGGTGACCTCATTTTGCGTGTCCGGGAGCGTCTTAGAAGATAGCAAAGTTCATTGACCTCTGGTGACCTCATTTTGCGTGTCCGGAAGCGTCTTAGAAGATAGCAAAGTTCATTGACCTCTGCTGACCTCATTTTGCGTGTCAGGGAGCTTCTTAGAAGATAGCAAAGGTCATTGACCTCTGTTGACATCATTTTGCGTGTCCGGGAGCTTCTAAGAGTATAGCAAAGGTCATTGACCTCTGTTGACCTCATTTTGCGTGTGCGGGAGCGTCTTAGAAGGTAGCAAAGGTCATTGACCTCTGCTGACCTCATTTTGCGTGTCCGGGAGCTTCTTAGAAGATAGCAAAGGTCATTGACCTCTGTTGACCTCATTTTGCGTGTTTGGGAGCGTCTTAGAAGATAGCAAAGGTCATTGACCTCTGGTGACCTCATTTTGCGTGTCCGGGAGCGTCTTAGAAGTTAGTAAAGTTCATTGACATCTGGTGACCTCATTTTGCGTATCCGGGAGCGTCTTAGAAGATAGCAAAGGTCATTGACTTCTGGTGACCTCATTTTGCGTGACCGGGAGCTTCTTAGAAGATAGCAAAGGTCATTGACCTCTGTTGACCTCATTTTGCGTGTGCGGGAGCGTCTTAGAAGATAGCAAAGGTCATTGACATCTGCTGACATCATTTTGCGTGTCCGGGAGCTTCTAAGAGTATAGCAAAGGTCATTGACCTCTGTTGACCTCATTTTGCGTGTGCGGGAGCGTCTTAGAAGATAGCAAAGGTCATTGACCTCTGTTGACCTCATTTTGCGTGTGCGGGAGCGTCTTAGAAGATAGCAAAGGTCATTGACCTCTGTTGACCTCATTTTGCGTGTCCGGAAGCTTCTAAGAGTATAGCAAAGGTCATTGACCTCTGCTGACCTCATTTTGCGTGTCCGGGAGCTTCTTAGAAGATAGCAAAGGTCATTGACCTCTGTTGACCTCATTTTGCGTGTGCGCGAGCGTCTTAGAAGATAGCAAAGGTCATTGACCTCTGCTGACATCATTTTGCGTGTCCGGGAGCTTCTAAGAGTATAGCAAAGGTCATTGACCTCTGTTGACCTCATTTTGCGTGTGCGGGAGCGTCTTAGAAGATAGCAAAGGTCATTGACCTCTGCTGACCTCATTTTGCGTGTCCGGGAGCTTCTTAGAAGATAGCAAATGTCATTGACCTCTATTGACATCATTTTGCGTGTCCGGAAGCGTCTGAGAAGATAGCAAAGGTCATTGACCTCTGTTGACCTCATTTTGCGTGTCCGGGAGCGTCTCAGAAGATAGCAAAGGTCATTGACCTCTGGTGACCTCATTTTGCGTGTCCGGGAACTTCTTAGAAGATAGCAAAGGTCATTGACCTCTGGTGACCTCATTTTGCGTGTCCGGGAGCGTCTTAGAAGTTAGTAAAGTTCATTGACATCTGGTGACCTCATTTTGCGTATCCGAGAGCGTCTTAGCAGATAGCAAAGGTCATTGACTTCTGGTGACCTCATTTTGCGTGACCCGGAGCTTCTTAGAAGATAGCAAAGGTCATTGACCTCTGTTGACCTCATTTTGCGTGTGCGGGAGCGTCTTAGAAGATAGCAAAGGTCATTGACCTCTGCTGACCTCATTTTGCGTGTGCGGGAGCGTCTTAGAAGATAGCAAAGGTCATTGACATCTGCTGACATCATTTTGCTTGTCCGGGAGCTTCTAAGAGTATAGCAAAGGTCATTGACCTCTGTTGACCTCATTTTGCGTGTGCGGGAGCGTCTTAGAAGATAGCAAAGGTCATTGACCTCTGTTGACCTCATTTTGCGTGTGCGGGAGCTTCTAAGAGTATAGCAAAGGTCATTGACCTCTGGTGACCTCATTTTGCGTGTCCGGAAGCGTCTTAGAAGATAGCAAAGTTCATTGACCTCTGGTGACCTCATTTTGCGTGTCCGGAAGCGTCTTAGAAGATAGCAAAGTTCGTTGACCTCTGCTGACCTCATTTTGCGTGTCCGGGAGCTTCTTAGAAGATAGCAAAGGTCATTGACCTCTGTTGACCTCATTTTGCGTGTTTGGGAGCGTCTTAGAAGATAGCAAAGGTCATTGACCTCTGCTGACATCATTTTGCGTGTCCGGGAGCTTCTAAGAGTATAGCAAAGGTCATTGACCTCTGTTGACCTCATTTTGCGTGTGCGGGAGCGTCTTAGAAGATAGCAAAGGTCATTGACCTCTGCTGACCTCATTTTGCGTGTCCGGGAGCTTCTTAGAAGAAAGCAAAGGACATTGACCTCTGTTGACCTCATTTTGCGTGTCCGGAAGCGTCTGAGAAGATAGCAAAGGTCATTGACTTCTGTTGACCTCATTTTGCGTGTCCGGGAGCGTCTCAGAAGATAGCAAAGGTCATTGACCTCTGGTGACCTCATTTTGCTGGTCCGGGAACTTCTTAGAAGATAGCAAAGGTCATTCACCTCTGCTGACCTCATTTTGCGTGTCCGGGAGCTTCTAAGAGTATAGCAAAGGTCATTGACCTCTGTTGACCTCATTTTGCGTGTGCGGGAGCGTCTTAGAAGATAGCAAAGGTCATTGACCTCTGCTGACCTCATTTTGCGTGTCCGGGAGCTTCTAAGAGTATATCAAAGGTCATTGACCTCTGGTGACCTCATTTTGCGTGTCCGGGAACTTCTTAGAAGATAGCAAAGGTCATTGACCTCTGGTGACCTCATTTTGCGTGTCCGGGAGCGTCTTAGAAGTTAGTAAAGTTCATTGACATCTGGTGACCTCATTTTGCGTATCCGGGAGCGTCTTAGAAGATAGCAAAGGTCATTGACTTCTGGTGACCTCATTTTGCGTGACCCGGACCTTCTTAGAAGATAGCAAAGGTCATTGACCTCTGTTGACCTCATTTTGCGTGTGCGGGAGCGTCTTAGAAGATAGCAAAGGTCATTGACCTCTGTTGACCTCATTTTGCGTGTGCGGGAGCTTCTAAGAGTATAGCAAAGGTCATTGACCTCTGGTGACCTCATTTTGCGTGTCCGGAAGCGTCTTAGAAGATAGCAAAGTTCATTGACCTCTGGTGACCTCATTTTGCGTGTCCGGAAGCGTCTTAGAAGATAGCAAAGTTCGTTGACCTCTGCTGACCTCATTTTGCGTGTCCGGGAGCTTCTTAGAAGATAGCAAAGGTCATTGACCTCTGTTGACCTCATTTTGCGTGTTTGGGAGCGTCTTAGAAGATAGCAAAGGTCATTGACCTCTGCTGACATCATTTTGCGTGTCCGGGAGCTTCTAAGAGTATAGCAAAGGTCATTGACCTCTGTTGACCTCATTTTGCGTGTGCGGGAGCGTCTTAGAAGATAGCAAAGGTCATTGACCTCTGCTGACCTCATTTTGCGTGTCCGGGAGCTTCTTAGAAGATAGCAAAGGACATTGACCTCTGTTGACCTCATTTTGCGTGTCCGGAAGCGTCTGAGAAGATAGCAAAGGTCATTGACTTCTGTTGACCTCATTTTGCGTGTCCGGGAGCGTCTCAGAAGATAGCAAAGGTCATTGACCTCTGGTGACCTCATTTTGCTGGTCCGGGAACTTCTTAGAAGATAGCAAAGGTCATTCACCTCTGCTGACCTCATTTTGCGTGTCCGGGAGCTTCTAAGAGTATAGCAAAGGTCATTGACCTCTGTTGACCTCATTTTGCGTGTGCGGGAGCGTCTTAGAAGATAGCAAAGGTCATTGACCTCTGCTGACCTCATTTTGCGTGTCCGGGAGCTTCTAAGAGTATATCAAAGGTCATTGACCTCTGGTGACCTCATTTTGCGTGTCCGGAAGCGTCTTAGAAGATAGCAAAGTTCATTGACCTCTGGTGACCTCATTTTGCGTGTCCGGAAGCGTCTTAGAAGATAGCAAAGGTCATTGACCTCTGTTGACCTCATTTTGCGTGTGCGGGAGCGTCTTAGAAGATAGCGAAGGTCATTGACCTCTGCTGACCTCATTTTGCGTGTCCGG
This sequence comes from Dolichovespula sylvestris, assembly GCA_918808275.2. NCBI lineage: Eukaryota > Metazoa > Arthropoda > Insecta > Hymenoptera > Vespidae > Dolichovespula > Dolichovespula sylvestris. The sequence goes on from OU964965.1 coordinate 55,720, forward strand.
GAGCTTCTTAGAAGATAGCAAAGGACATTGACCTCTGTTGACCTCATTTTGCGTGTCCGGAAGCGTCTGAGAAGATAGCAAAGGTCATTGACTTCTGTTGACCTCATTTTGCGTGTCCGGGAGCGTCTCAGAAGATAGCAAAGGTCATTGACCTCTGGTGACCTCATTTTGCTGGTCCGGGAACTTCTTAGAAGATAGCAAAGGTCATTCACCTCTGCTGACCTCATTTTGCGTGTCCGGGAGCTTCTAAGAGTATAGCAAAGGTCATTGACCTCTGTTGACCTCATTTTGCGTGTGCGGGAGCGTCTTAGAAGATAGCAAAGGTCATTGACCTCTGCTGACCTCATTTTGCGTGTCCGGGAGCTTCTAAGAGTATATCAAAGGTCATTGACCTCTGGTGACCTCATTTTGCGTGTCCGGGAACTTCTTAGAAGATAGCAAAGGTCATTGACCTCTGGTGACCTCATTTTGCGTGTCCGGGAGCGTCTTAGAAGTTAGTAAAGTTAATTGACATCTGGTGACCTCATTTTGCGTATCCGGGAGCGTCTTAGAAGATAGCAAAGGTCATTGACTTCTGGTGACCTCATTTTGCGTGACCCGGAGCTTCTTAGAAGATAGCAAAGGTCATTGACCTCTGTTGACCTCATTTTGCGTGTGCGGGAGCGTCTTAGAAGATAGCAAAGGTCATTGACCTCTGCTGACCTCATTTTGCGTGTGCGGGAGCGTCTTAGAAGATAGCAAAGGTCATTGACATCTGCTGACATCATTTTGCTTGTCCGGGAGCTTCTAAGAGTATAGCAAAGGTCATTGACCTCTGTTGACCTCATTTTGCGTGTGCGGGAGCGTCTTAGAAGATAGCAAAGGTCATTGACCTCTGTTGACCTCATTTTGCGTGTGCGGGAGCTTCTAAGAGTATAGCAAAGGTCATTGACCTCTGGTGACCTCATTTTGCGTGTCCGGAAGCGTCTTAGAAGATAGCAAAGTTCATTGACCTCTGGTGACCTCATTTTGCGTGTCCGGAAGCGTCTTAGAAGATAGCAAAGTTCGTTGACCTCTGCTGACCTCATTTTGCGTGTCCGGGAGCTTCTTAGAAGATAGCAAAGGTCATTGACCTCTGTTGACCTCATTTTGCGTGTTTGGGAGCGTCTTAGAAGATAGCAAAGGTCATTGACCTCTGCTGACATCATTTTGCGTGTCCGGGAGCTTCTAAGAGTATAGCAAAGGTCATTGACCTCTGTTGACCTCATTTTGCGTGTGCGGGAGCGTCTTAGAAGATAGCAAAGGTCATTGACCTCTGCTGACCTCATTTTGCGTGTCCGGGAGCTTCTTAGAAGATAGCAAAGGACATTGACCTCTGTTGACCTCATTTTGCGTGTCCGGAAGCGTCTGAGAAGATAGCAAAGGTCATTGACTTCTGTTGACCTCATTTTGCGTGTCCGGGAGCGTCTCAGAAGATAGCAAAGGTCATTGACCTCTGGTGACCTCATTTTGCTGGTCCGGGAACTTCTTAGAAGATAGCAAAGGTCATTCACCTCTGCTGACCTCATTTTGCGTGTCCGGGAGCTTCTAAGAGTATAGCAAAGGTCATTGACCTCTGTTGACCTCATTTTGCGTGTGCGGGAGCGTCTTAGAAGATAGCAAAGGTCATTGACCTCTGCTGACCTCATTTTGCGTGTCCGGGAGCTTCTAAGAGTATATCAAAGGTCATTGACCTCTGGTGACCTCATTTTGCGTGTCCGGAAGCGTCTTAGAAGATAGCAAAGTTCATTGACCTCTGGTGACCTCATTTTGCGTGTCCGGAAGCGTCTTAGAAGATAGCAAAGTTCATTGACCTCTGCTGACCTCATTTTGCGTGTCCGGGAGCTTCTTAGAAGATAGCAAAGGTCATTGACCTCTGTTGACATCATTTTGCGTGTCCGGGAGCTTCTAAGAGTATAGCAAAGGTCATTGACCTCTGCTGACCTCATTTTGCGTGTCCGGGAGCTTCTTAGAAGATAGCAAAGGTCATTGACCTCTGTTGACCTCATTTTGCGTGTCCGGGAGCGTCTTAGAAGATAGCAAAGGTCATTGACTTCTGGTGACTTCATTTTGCGTGTCCGGGAGCTTCTTAGAAGATAGCAAAAGTCATTGACCTCTTTTGACCTCATTTTGCGTGTGCGGGAGCGTCTTAGAAGATAGCAAAGGTCATTGACCTCTGCTGACATCATTTTGCGTGTCCGGGAGCTTCTAAGAGTATAGCAAATGTCATTGACCTCTGTTGACCTCATTTTGCGTGTGCGGGAGCGTCTTAGAAGATAGCAAAGGTCATTGACCACTGTTGACCTCATTTTGCGTGTGCGGGAGCGTCTTAGAAGATAGCAAAGGTCATTGACCTCTGTTGACCTCATTTTGCGTGTCCGGAAGCTTCTAAGAGTATAGCAAAGGTCATTGACCTCTGTTGACCTCATTTTGCGTGTGCGGGAGCGTCTTAGAAGATAGCAAAGGTCATTGACCTCTGCTGACCTCATTTTGCGTGTCCGGGAGCTTCTAAGTGTATAGCAAAGGTCATTGACCTCTGTTGACCTCATTTTGCGTGTGCGGGAGCGTCTTAGAAGATAGCAAAGGTCATTGACCACTGTTGACCTCATTTTGCGTGTGCGGTAGCGTCTTAGAAGATAGCAAAGGTCATTGACCTCTGTTGACCTCATTTTGCGTGTCCGGAAGCTTCTAAGAGTATAGCAAAGGTCATTGACCTCTGTTGACCTCATTTTGCGTGTGCGGGAGCGTCTTAGAAGATAGCAATGGTCATTGACCTCTGCTGACCTCATTTTGCGTGTCCGGGAGCTTCTAAGTGTATAGCAAAGGTCATTGACCTCTGGTGACCTCATTTTGCGTGTCCGGAAGCGTCTTAGAAGATAGCAAAGTTCATTGACCTCTGGTGACCTCATTTTGCGTGTCCGGAAGCGTCTTAGAAGATAGCAAAGTTCGTTGACCTCTGCTGACCTCATTTTGCGTGTCCGGGAGCTTCTTAGAAGATAGCAAAGGTCATTGACCTCTGTAGACCTCATTTTGCGTGTTTGGGAGCGTCTTAGAAGATAGCAAAGGTCATTGACCTCTGCTGACATCATTTTGCGTGTCCGGGAGCTTCTAAGAGTATAGCAAAGGTCATTGACCTCTGTTGACCTCATTTTGCGTGTGCGGGGGCGTCTCAGAAGATAGCAAAGGTCATTGACCTCTGCTGACCTCATTTTGCGTGTCCGGGAGCTTCTTAGAAGATAGCAAAGGTCATTGACCTCTGGTGACCTCATTTTGCGTGTCCGGGAGCGTCTTAGAAGTTAGTAAAGTTCATTGACATCTGGTGACCTCATTTTGCGTATCCGGGAGCGTCTTAGAAGATAGCAGAGGTCATTGACTTCTGGTGACCTCATTTTGCGTGACCGGGAGCTTCTTAGAAGATAGCAAAGGTCATTGACCTCTGTTGACCTCATTTTGCGTGTGCGGGAGCGTCTTAGAAGATAGCAAAGGTCATTGACCTCTGCTGACCTCATTTTGCGTGTGCGGGAGCGTCTTAGAAGATAGCAAAGGTCATTGACATCTGCTGACATCATTTTGCGTGTCCGGGAGCTTCTAAGAGTATAGCAAAAGGTCATTGACCTCTGTTGACCTCATTTTGCGTGTGCGGGAGCGTCTTAGAAGATAGCAAAGGTCATTGACCTCTGTTGACCTCATTTTGCGTGTGCGGGAGCGTCTTAGAAGATAGCAAAGGTCATTGACCTCTGTTGACCTCATTTTGCGTGTCCGGAAGCTTCTAAGAGTATAGCAAAGGTCATTGACCTCTGTTGACCTCATTTTGCGTGTGCGGGAGCGTCTTAGAAGATAGCAAAGGTCATTGACCTCTGCTGACCTCATTTTGCGTGTCCGGGAGCTTCTAAGTGGATAGCAAAGGTCATTGACCTCTGGTGACCTCATTTTGCGTGTCCGGAAGCGTCTTAGAAGATAGCAAAGTTCATTGACCTCTGGTGACCTCATTTTGCGTGTCCGGAAGCGTCTTAGAAGATAGCAAAGTTCGTTGACCTCTGCTGACCTCATTTTGCGTGTCCGGGAGCTTCTTAGAAGATAGCAAAGGTCATTGACCTCTGTTGACCTCATTTTGCGTGTTTGGGAGCGTCTTAGAAGATAGCAAAGGTCATTGACCTCTGCTGACCTCATTTTGCGTGTCCGGGAGCTTCTTAGAAGATAGCAAAGGTCATTGACCTCTGTTGACCTCATTTTGCGTGTCCGGGAGCGTCTTAGAAGATAGCAAAGGTCATTGACTTCTGGTGACTTCATTTTGCGTGTCCGGGAGCTTCTTAGAAGATAGCAAAAGTCATTGACCTCTTTTGACCTCATTTTGCGTGTGCGGGAGCGTCTTAGAAGATAGCAAAGGTCATTGACCTCTGCTGACATCATTTTGCGTGTCCGGGAGCTTCTAAGAGTATAGCAAATGTCATTGACCTCTGTTGACCTCATTTTGCGTGTGCGGGAGCGTCTTAGAAGATAGCAAAGGTCATTGACCACTGTTGACCTCATTTTGCGTGTGCGGGAGCGTCTTAGAAGATAGCAAAGGTCATTGACCTCTGTTGACCTCATTTTGCGTGTCCGGAAGCTTCTAAGAGTATAGCAAAGGTCATTGACCTCTGTTGACCTCATTTTGCGTGTGCGGGAGCGTCTTAGAAGATAGCAAAGGTCATTGACCTCTGCTGACCTCATTTTGCGTGTCCGGGAGCTTCTAAGTGTATAGCAAAGGTCATTGACCTCTGGTGACCTCATTTTGCGTGTCCGGAAGCGTCTTAGAAGATAGCAAAGTTCATTGACCTCTGGTGACCTCATTTTGCGTGTCCGGAAGCGTCTTAGAAGATAGCAAAGTTCGTTGACCTCTGCTGACCTCATTTTGCGTGTCCGGGAGCTTCTTAGAAGATAGCAAAGGTCATTGACCTCTGTAGACCTCATTTTGCGTGTTTGGGAGCGTCTTAGAAGATAGCAAAGGTCATTGACCTCTGCTGACATCATTTTGCGTGTCCGGGAGCTTCTAAGAGTATAGCAAAGGTCATTGACCTCTGTTGACCTCATTTTGCGTGTGCGGGGGCGTCTCAGAAGATAGCAAAGGTCATTGACCTCTGCTGACCTCATTTTGCGTGTCCGGGAGCTTCTTAGAAGATAGCAAAGGTCATTGACCTCTGGTGACCTCATTTTGCGTGTCCGGGAGCGTCTTAGAAGTTAGTAAAGTTCATTGACATCTGGTGACCTCATTTTGCGTATCCGGGAGCGTCTTAGAAGATAGCAAAGGTCATTGACTTCTGGTGACCTCATTTTGCGTGACCGGGAGCTTCTTAGAAGATAGCAAAGGTCATTGACCTCTGTTGACCTCATTTTGCGTGTGCGGGAGCGTCTTAGAAGATAGCAAAGGTCATTGACCTCTGCTGACCTCATTTTGCGTGTGCGGGAGCGTCTTAGAAGATAGCAAAGGTCATTGACATCTGCTGACATCATTTTGCGTGTCCGGGAGCTTCTAAGGGTATAGCAAAAGGTCATTGACCTCTGTTGACCTCATTTTGCGTGTGCGGGAGCGTCTTAGAAGATAGCAAAGGTCATTGACCTCTGTTGACCTCATTTTGCGTGTGCGGGAGCGTCTTAGAAGATAGCAAAGGTCATTGACCTCTGCTGACCTCATTTTGCGTGTCCGGGAGCTTCTTAGAAGATAGCAAAGGTCATTGACCTCTGTTGACCTCATTTTGCGTGTCCGGGAGCGTCTTAGAAGATAGCAAAGGTCATTGACTTCTGGTGACTTCATTTTGCGTGTCCGGGAGCTTCTTAGAAGATAGCAAAAGTCATTGACCTCTTTTGACCTCATTTTGCGTGTGCGGGAGCGTCTTAGAAGATAGCAAAGGTCATTGACCTCTGCTGACATCATTTTGCGTGTCCGGGAGCTTCTAAGAGTATAGCAAATGTCATTGACCTCTGTTGACCTCATTTTGCGTGTGCGGGAGCGTCTTAGAAGATAGCAAAGGTCATTGACCACTGTTGACCTCATTTTGCGTGTGCGGGAGCGTCTTAGAAGATAGCAAAGGTCATTGACCTCTGTTGACCTCATTTTGCGTGTCCGGAAGCTTCTAAGAGTATAGCAAAGGTCATTGACCTCTGGTGACCTCATTTTGCGTGTGCGGGAGCGTCTTAGAAGATAGCAAAGGTCATTGACCTCTGCTGACCTCATTTTGCGTGTCCGGGAGCTTCTAAGTGTATAGCAAAGGTCATTGACCTCTGGTGACCTCATTTTGCGTGTCCGGAAGCGTCTTAGAAGATAGCAAAGTTCATTGACCTCTGGTGACCTCATTTTGCGTGTCCGGAAGCGTCTTAGAAGATAGCAAAGTTCGTTGACCTCTGCTGACCTCATTTTGCGTGTCCGGGAGCTTCTTAGAAGATAGCAAAGGTCATTGACCTCTGTAGACCTCATTTTGCGTGTTTGGGAGCGTCTTAGAAGATAGCAAAGGTCATTGACCTCTGCTGACATCATTTTGCGTGTCCGGGAGCTTCTAAGAGTATAGCAAAGGTCATTGACCTCTGTTGACCTCATTTTGCGTGTGCGGGGGCGTCTCAGAAGATAGCAAAGGTCATTGACCTCTGCTGACCTCATTTTGCGTGTCCGGGAGCTTCTTAGAAGATAGCAAAGGTCATTGACCTCTGGTGACCTCATTTTGCGTGTCCGGGAGCGTCTTAGAAGTTAGTAAAGTTCATTGACATCTGGTGACCTCATTTTGCGTATCCGGGAGCGTCTTAGAAGATAGCAAAGGTCATTGACTTCTGGTGACCTCATTTTGCGTGACCGGGAGCTTCTTAGAAGATAGCAAAGGTCATTGACCTCTGTTGACCTCATTTTGCGTGTGCGGGAGCGTCTTAGAAGATAGCAAAGGTCATTGACCTCTGCTGACCTCATTTTGCGTGTGCGGGAGCGTCTTAGAAGATAGCAAAGGTCATTGACATCTGCTGACATCATTTTGCGTGTCCGGGAGCTTCTAAGGGTATAGCAAAAGGTCATTGACCTCTGTTGACCTCATTTTGCGTGTGCGGGAGCGTCTTAGAAGATAGCAAAGGTCATTGACCTCTGTTGACCTCATTTTGCGTGTGCGGGAGCGTCTTAGAAGATAGCAAAGGTCATTGACCTCTGCTGACCTCATTTTGCGTGTCCGGGAGCTTCTTAGAAGATAGCAAAGGTCATTGACCTCTGTTGACCTCATTTTGCGTGTCCGGGAGCGTCTTAGAAGATAGCAAAGGTCATTGACTTCTGGTGACTTCATTTTGCGTGTCCGGGAACTTCTTAGAAGATAGCAAAAGTCATTGACCTCTTTTGACCTCATTTTGCGTGTGCGGGAGCGTCTTAGAAGATAGCAAAGGTCATTGACCTCTGCTGACATCATTTTGCGTGTCCGGGAGCGTCTGAGAAGATAGCAAAGGTCATTGACCTCTGTTGACCTCATTTTGCGTGTCCGGGAGCGTCTTAGAAGATAGCAAAGGTCATTGACCTCTGTTGACCTTATTTTGCGTGTCCGGAAGCGTCTGAGAAGATAGCAAAGGTCATTGACCTCTGTTGACCTCATTTTGCGTGTCCGGGAGCGTCTCAGAAGATAGCAAAGGTCATTGACCTCTGGTGACCTCATTTTGCGTGTCCGGGAACTTCTTAGAAGATAGCAAAGGTCATTGACCTCTGGTGACCTCATTTTGCGTGTCCGGGAGCGTCTTAGAAGTTAGTAAAGTTCATTGACATCTGGTGACCTCATTTTGCGTATCCGGGAGCGTCTTAGAAGATAGCAAAGGTCATTGACTTCTGGTGACCTCATTTTGCGTGACCGGGAGCTTCTTAGAAGATAGCAAAGGTCATTGACCTCTGTTGACCTCATTTTGCGTGTGCGGGAGCGTCTTAGAAGATAGCAAATGTCATTGACCTCTGCTGACCTCATTTTGCGTGTGCGGGAGCGTCTTAGAAGATAGCAAAGGTCATTGACATCTGCTGACATCATTTTGCGTGTCCGGGAGCTTCTAAGAGTATAGCAAAGGTCATTGACCTCTGTTGACCTCATTTTGCGTGTGCGGGAGCGTCTTAGAAGATAGCAAAGGTCATTGACCACTGTTGACCTCATTTTGCGTGTGCGGGAGCGTCTTAGAAGATAGCAAAGGTCATTGACCTCTGCTGACCTCATTTTGCGTTTGCGGGAGCGTCTTAGAAGATAGCAAAGGTCATTGACATCTGCTGACATCATTTTGCGTGTCCGGGAGCTTCTAAGATATTGCAAAGGTCATTGACCTCTGTTGACCTCATTTTGCGTGTGCGGGAGCGTCTTAGAAGATAGCAAAGGTCATTGACCTCTGGTGACCTCATTTTGCAGGTCCGGGAACTTCTTAGAAGATAGCAAAGGTCATTCACCTCTGGTGACCTCATTTTGCGTGTCCGGGAGCGTCTTAGAAGTTAGTAAAGTTCATTGACATCTGGTGACCTCATTTTGCGTATCCGGGAGCGTCTTAGAAGATAGCAAAGGTCATTGACTTCTGGTGACTTCATTTTGCGTGTCCGGGAGCTTCTTAGAAGATAGCAAAGGTCATTGACCTCTTTTGACCTCATTTTGCGTGTGCGGGAGCGTCTTAGAAGATAGCAAAGGTCATTGACCTCTGCTGACATCATTTTGCGTGTCCGGGAGCGTCTGAGAAGATAGCAAAGGTCATTGACCTCTGTTGACCTCATTTTGCGTGTCCGGGAGCGTCTTAGAAGATAGCAAAGGTCATTGACCTCTGCTGACCTCATTTTGCGTGTCCGGGAGCTTCTAAGTGTATAGCAAAGGTCATTGACCTCTGGTGACCTCATTTTGCGTGTCCGGAAGCGTCTTAGAAGATAGCAAAGTTCATTGACCTCTGCTGACCTCATTTTGCGTGTCCGGGAGCTTCTTAGAAGATAGCAAAGGTCATTGACCTCTGTTGACCTCATTTTGCGTGTGCGGGAGCGTCTTATTAGATAGCAAAGGTCATTGACCTCTGCTAACCTCATTTTGCGTGTCCGGGAGCTTCTAAGAGTATAGCAAAGGTCATTGACCTCTGGTGACCTCATCTTGCGTGTCCGGAAGCGTCTTAGAAGATAGCAAAGTTCATTGACCTCTGCTGACCTCATTTTGCGTGTCCGGGAGCTTCTTAGAAGATAGCAAAGGTCATTGACCTCTGCTGACCTCATTTTGCGTGTCCGGGAGCTTCTAAGAGTATAGCAAAGGTCATTGACCTCTGGTGACCTCATTTTGCGTGTCCGGAAGCGTCTTGGAAGATAGCAAAGTTCATTGACCTCTGGTGACCTCATTTTGCGTGTCCGGAAGCGTCTTAGAAGATAGCAAAGTTCGTTGACCTCTGCTGACCTCATTTTGCGTGTCCGGGAGCTTCTTAGAAGATAGCAAAGGTCATTGACCTCTGTTGACCTCATTTTGCGTGTTTGGGAGCGTCTTAGAAGATAGCAAAGGTCATTGACCTCTGCTGACATCATTTTGCGTGTCCGGGAGCTTCTAAGAGTATAGCAAAGGTCATTGACCTCTGTTGACCTCATTTTGCGTGTGCGGGAGCGTCTCAGAAGATAGCAAAGGTCACTGACCTCTGCTGACCTCATTTTGCGTGTCCGGGAGCTTCTTAGAAGATAGCAAAGGTCATTGACCTCTGTTGACCTCATTTTGCGTGTCCGGAAGCGTCTGAGAAGATAGCAAAGGTCATTGACCTCTGTTGACCTCATTTTGCGTGTCCGGGAGCGTCTCAGAAGATAGCAAAGGTCATTGACCTCTGGTGACCTCATTTTGCTGGTCCGGGAACTTCTTAGAAGATAGCAAAGGTCATTCACCTCTGCTGACCTCATTTTGCGTGTCCGGGAGCTTCTAAGAGTATAGCAAAGGTCATTGACCTCTGTTGACCTCATTTTGCGTGTCCGGGAACTTCTTAGAAGATAGCAAAGGTCATTGACCTCTGGTGACCTCATTTTGCGTGTCCGGGAGCGTCTTAGAAGTTAGTAAAGTTCATTGACATCTGGTGACCTCATTTTGCGTATCCGGGAGCGTCTTAGAAGATAGCAAAGGTCATTGACTTCTGGTGACCTCATTTTGCGTGACCGGGAGCTTCTTAGAAGATAGCAAAGGTCATTGACCTCTGTTGACCTCATTTTGCGTGTGCGGGAGCGTCTTAGAAGATAGCAAAGGTCATTGACCTCTGCTGACCTCATTTTGCGTGTGCGGGAGCGTCTTAGAAGATAGCAAAGGTCATTGACATCTGCTGACATCATTTTGCGTGTCCGGGAGCTTCTAAGCGTATAGCAAAGGTCATTGACCTCTGTTGACCTCATTTTGCGTGTGCGGGAGCGTCTTAGAAGATAGCAAATGTCATTGACCTCTGTTGACCTCATTTTGCGTGTGCGGGAGCGTCTTAGAAGATAGCAAAGGTCATTGACCTCTGTTGACCTCATTTTGCGTGTCCGGGAGCTTCTAAGAGTATAGCAAAGGTCATTGACCTCTGTTGACCTCATTTTGCGTGTGCGGGAGCGTCTTAGAAGATAGCAAAGGTCATTGACCTCTGCTGACCTCATTTTGCGTGTCCGGGAGCTTCTAAGAGTATAGCAAAGGTCATTGACCTCTGGTGACCTCATTTTGCGTGTCCGGAAGCGTCTTAGAAGATAGCAAATTTCATTGACCTCTGGTGACCTCATTTTGCGTGTCCGGAAGCGTCTTAGAAGATAGCAAAGTTCATTGACCTCTGCTGACCTCATTTTGCGTGTCCGGGAGCTTCTTAGAAGATAGCAAAGGTCATTGACCTCTGTTGACCTCATTTTGCGTGTTTGGGAGCGTCTTAGAAGATAGCAAAGGTCATTGACCTCTGCTGACATCATTTTGCGTGTCCGGGAGCTTCTAAGAGTATAGCAAAGGTCATTGACCTCTGTTGACCTCATTTTGCGTGTGCGGGAGCGTCTTAGAAGATAGCAAAGGTCATTGACCTCTGCCGACCTCATTTTGCGTGTCCGGGAGCTTCTTAGAAGATAGCAAAGGTCATTGACCTCTGTTGACCTCATTTTGCGTGTCCGGAAGCGTCTGAGAAGATAGCAAAGGTCATTGACCTCTGTTGACCTCATTTTGCGTGTCCGGGAGCGTCTCAGAAGATAGCAAAGGTCATTGACCTCTGGTGACTTCATTTTGCTGGTCCGGGAACTTCTTAGAAGATAGCAAAGGTCATTCACCTCTGCTGACCTCATTTTGCGTGTCCGGGAGCTTCTAAGAGTATAGCAAAGGTCATTGACCTCTGTTGACCTCATTTTGCGTGTGCGGGAGCGTCTTAGAAGATAGCAAAGGTCATTGACCTCTGCTGACCTCATTTTGCGTGTCCGGGAGCTTCTAAGAGTATATCAAAGGTCATTGACCTCTGGTGACCTCATTTTGCGTGTCCGGAAGCGTCTTAGAAGATAGCAAAGTTCATTGACCTCTGGTGACCTCATTTTGCGTGTCCGAAGCGTCTTAGAAGATAGCGAAGTTCATTGACCTCTGCTGACCTCATTTTGCGTGTCCGGGAGCTTCTAAGAGTATATCAAAGGTCATTGACCTCTGGTGACCTCATTTTGCGTGTCCGGAAGCGTCTTAGAAGATAGCAAAGTTCATTGACCTCTGGTGACCTCATTTTGCGTGTCCGGAAGCGTCTTAGAAGATAGCAAAGTTCATTGACCTCTGCTGACCTCATTTTGCGTGTCCGGGAGCTTCTTAGAAGATAGCAAAGGTCATTGACCTCTGTTGACCTCATTTTGCGTGTTTGGGAGCGTCTTAGAAGATAGCAAAGGTCATTGACCTCTGCTGACATCATTTTGCGTGTCCGGGAGCTTCTTAGAAGATAGCAAAGGTCATTGACCTCTGTTGACCTCATTTTGCGTGTGCGGGAGCGTCTTAGAAGATAGCAAAGGTCATTGACCTCTGCTGACCTCATTTTGCGTGTCCGGGAGCTTCTAAGAGTATAGCAAAGGTCATTGACCTCTGTTGACCTCATTTTGCGTGTGCGGGAGCGTCTTAGAAGATAGCAAAGGTCATTGACCTCTGCTGACCTCATTTTGCGTGTCCGGGAGCTTCTTAGAAGATAGCAAAGGTCATTGACCTCTGTTGACCTCATTTTGCGTGTCCGGAAGCGTCTGAGAAGATAGCAAAGGTCATTGACCTCTGTTGACCTCATTTTGCGTGTCCGGGAGCGTCTCAGAAGATAGCAAAGGTCATTGACCTCTGGTGACCTCATTTTGCTGGTCCGGGAACTTCTTAGAAGATAGCAAAGGTCATTCACCTCTGGTGACCTCATTTTGCGTGTCCGGGAGCGTCTTAGAAGTTAGTAAAGTTCATTGACATCTGGTGATCTCATTTTGCGTGTCCGGGAGCGTCTCAGAAGATAACAAAGGTCATTGACCTCTGGTGACCTCATTTCGCGTGTCCGGGAACTTCTTAGAAGATAGCAAAGGTCATTGACCTCTGGTGACCTCATTTTGCGTGTCCAGGAGCGTCTTAGAAGTTAGTAAAGTTCATTGACATCTGGTGACCTCATTTTGCGTATCCGGGAGCGTCTTAGAAGATAGCAAAGGTCATTGACTTCTGGTGACCTCATTATGCGTGTCCGGGAGCTTCTTAGAAGATAGCAAAGGTCATTGACCTCTGTTGACCTCATTTTGCGTGTGCGGGAGCGTCTTAGAAGATAGCAAAGGTCACTGACCTCTGCTGACATCATTTTGCAGGTCCGGGAGCTTCTAAGAGTATAGCAAAGGTCATTGACCTCTGTTGACCTCATTTTGTGTGTGCGGGAGCGTCTTAGAAGATAGCAAAGGTCATTGACCTCTGCTGACCTCATTTTGCGGGTCCGGGAGCTTCTAAGAGTATAGCAAAGGTCATTGACCTCTGGTGACCTCATTTTGCGTGTCCGGAAGAGTCTTAGAAGATAGCAAAGTTCATTGACCTCTGCTGACCTCATTTTGCGTGTCCGGGAGCTTCTTAGAAGATAGCAAAGGTCATTGACCTCTGTTGACCTCATTTTGCGTGTGCGGGAGCGTCTTAGAAGATAGCAAAGGTCATTGACCTCTGTTGACCTCATTTTGCGTGTCCGGGAGCTTCTAAGAGTATAGCAAAGGTCATTGACCTCTGTTGACCTCATTTTGCGTGTGCCGGAGCGTCTTAGAAGATAGCAAAGGTCATTGACCTCTGCTGACCTCATTTTGCGTGTCCGGGAGCTTCTAAGAGTATAGCAAAGGTCATTGACCTCTGGTGACCTCATTTTGCGTGTCCGGGAGCTTCTAAGAGTATAGCGAAGGTCATTGACCTCTGTTGACCTCATTTTGCGTGTGCGGGAGCGTCTTAGAAGATAGCAAAGGTCATTGACCTCTGCTGACCTCATTTTGCGTGTCCGGGAGCTTCTAAGAGTATAGCAAAGTTCATTGACCTCTGGTGACCTCATTTTGCGTGTCCGGAAGCGTCTTAGAAGATAGCAAAGTTCATTGACCTCTGGTGACCTCATTTTGCGTGTCCGGAAGCGTCTTAGAAGATAGCAAAGTTCATTGACCTCTGCTGACCTCATTTTGCGTGTCCGGGAGCTTCTTAGAAGATAGCAAAGGTCATTGACCTCTGTTGACCTCATTTTGCGTGTTTGGGAGCGTCTTAGAAGATAGCAAAGGTCATTGACCTCTGCTGACATCATTTTGCGTGTCCGGGAGCTTCTAAGAGTATAGCAAAGGTCATTGACCTCTGTTGACCTCATTTTGCGTGTGCGGGAGCGTCTTAGAAGATAGCAAAGGTCATTGACCTCTGCTGACCTCATTTTGCGTGTCCGGGAGCTTCTTAGAAGATAGCAAAGGTCATTGACCTCTGTTGACCTCATTTTGCGTGCCCGGAAGCGTCTGAGAAGATAGCAAAGGTCATTGACCTCTGTTGACCTCATTTTGCGTGTCCGGGAGCGTCTCAGAAGATAGCAAAGGTCATTGACCTCTGGTGACCTCATTTTGCTGGTCCGGGAACTTCTTAGAAGATAGCAAAGGTCATTCACCTCTGGTGACCTCATTTTGCGTGTCCGGGAGCGTCTTAGAAGTTAGTAAAGTTCATTGACATCTGGTGACCTCATTTTGCGTATCCGGGAGCGTCTTAGAAGATAGCAAAAGTCATTGACTTCTGGTGACTTCATTTTGCGTGTCCGGGAGCTTCTTAGAAGATAGCAAAGGTCATTGACCTCTGTTGACCTCATTTTGCGTGTGCGGGAGCGTCTTAGAAGATAGCAAAGGTCATTGACCTCTGCTGACATCATTTTGCGTGTCCGGGAGCTTCTAAGAGTATAGCAAAGGTCATTGACCTCTGTTGACCTCATTTTGCGTGTGCGGGAGCGTCTTAGAAGATAGCAAAGGTCATTGACCTCTGCTGACCTCATTTTGCGTGTCCGGGAGCTTCTAAGAGTATAGCAAAGGTCATTGACCTCTGGTGACCTCATTTTGCGTGTCCGGAAGCGTCTTAGAAGATAGCAAACTTCATTGACCTCTGCTGACCTCATTTTGCGTGTCCGGGAGCTTCTTAGAAGATAGCAAAGGTCATTGACCTCTGTTGACCTCATTTTGCGTGTGCGGGAGCGTCTTAGAAGATAGCAAAGGTCATTGACCTCTTCTGACCTCATTTAGCGTGTCCGGTAGCTTGTAAGAGTATAGCAAAGGTCATTGACCTCTGTTGACCTCATTTTGCGTGTGCGGGAGCGTCTTAGAAGATAGCAAAGGTCATTGACCTCTGCTGACCTCATTTTGCGTGTCCGGGAGCTTCTAAGAGTATAGCAAAGGTCATTGACCTCTGTTGACCTCATTTTGCGTGTGCGGGAGCGTCTTAGAAGATAGCAAAGGTCATTGACCTCTGCTGACATCATTTTGCGTGTCCGGGAGCTTCTAAGAGTATAGCAAAGGTCATTGACTTCTGTTGACCTCATTTTGCGTGTCCGGGAGCTTCTTAGAAGATAGCAAAGGTCATTGACCTCTGTTGACCTCATTTTGCGTGTGCGGGAGCGTCTAAGAAGATAGCAAAGGTCATTGACCTCTGCTGACATCATTTTGCGTGTCCGGGAGCTTCTAAGAGTATAGCAAAGGTCATTGACCTCTGTTGACCTCATTTTGCGTGTGCGGGAGCGTCTTAGAAGATAGCAAAGGTCATTGACCACTGCTGACCTCATTTTGCGTGTCCGGGAGCTTCTTAGAAGATAGCAAAGGTCATTGACCTCTGTTGATCTTATTTTGCGTGTGCGGGAGCGTCTTAGAAGATAGCAAAGGTCATTGACCTCTGCTGACATCATTTTGCGTGTCCGGGAGCTTCTAAGAGTATAGCAAAGGTCATTGACCTCTGTTGACCTCATTTTGCGTGTGCGGGAGCGTCTTAGAAGATAGCAAAGGTCATTGACCTCTGCTGACCTCATTTTGCGTGTCCGGGAGCTTCTTAGAAGGTAGCAAAGGCCATTGACCTCTGTTGACCTCATTTTGCGTGTCCGGAAGCGTCTGAGAAGATAGCAAAGGTCATTGACATCTGTTGACCTCATTTTGCGTGTCCGGGAGCGTCTCAGAAGATAGCAAAGGTCATTGACCTCTGGTGACCTCATTTTGCGTGTCCGGGATCTTCTTAGAAGATAGCAAAGGTCATTGACCTCTGGTGACCTCATTTTGCGTGTCCGGGAGCGTCTTAGTAGTTAGTAAAGTTCATTGACATCTGGTGACCTCATTTTGCGTATCCGGGAGCGTCTTAGAAGATAGCAAAGGTCATTGACTTCTGGTGACCTCATTTTGCGTGTCCGGGAGCTTCTTAGAAGATAGCAAAGGTCATTGACCTCTGTTGACCTCATTTTGCGTGTGCGGGAGCGTCTTAGAAGATAGCAAAGGTCATTGACCTCTGCTGACATCATTTTGCGTGTCCGGGAGCTTCTAAGTGTATAGCAAAGGTCATTGACCTCTGTTGACCTCATTTTGCGTGTGCGGGAGCGTCTTAGAAGATAGCAAAGGTCATTGACCTCTGCTGACCTCATTTTGCGTGTCCGGGAGCTTCTAAGTGTATAGCAAAGGTCATTGATCTCTGGTGACCTCATTTTGCGTGTCCGGAAGCGTCTTAGAAGATAGCAAAGTTCATTGACCTCTGCTGACATCATTTTGCGTGTCCGGGAGCTTCTTAGAAGATAGCAAAGGTCATTGACCTCTGTTGACCTCATTTTGCGTATGCGGGAGCGTCTTAGAAGATAGCAAAAGTCATTGACCTCTTCTGACCTCATTTAGCGTGTCCGGGAGCTTCTAAGAGTATAGCAAAGGTCATTGACCTCTGTTGACCTCATTTTGCGTGTGCGGGAGCGTCTTAGAAGATAGCAAAGGTCATTGACCTCTGCTGACCTCATTTTGCGTGTCCGGGAGCTTCTTAGAAGATAGCAAAGGTCATTGACCTCTGTTGACCTCATTTTGCGTGTCCGGAAGCGTCTGAGAAGATAGCAAAGGTCATTGACCTCTGTTGACCTCATTTTGCGTGTCCGGGAGCGTCTCAGAAGATAGCAAAGGTCATTGACCTCTGGTGACCTCATTTTGCGTGTCCGGGAACTTCTTAGAAGATAGCAAAGGTCATTGACCTCTGGTGACCTCATTTTGCGTGTCCGGGAGCGTCTTAGAAGTTAGTAATGTTCATTGACATCTGGTGACCTCATTTTGCGTATCCGGGAGCGTCTTAGAAGATAGCAAAGGTCATTGACTTCTGGTGACCTCATTTTGCGTGACCGGGAGCTTCTTAGAAGATAGCAAAGGTCATTGACCTCTGTTGACCTCATTTTGCTTGTGCGGGAGCGTCTTAGAAGATAGCAAAGGTCATTGACCTCTGCTGACATCATTTTGCGTGTCCGGGAGCTTCTAAGAGTATAGCAAAGGTCATTGACCTCTGTTGACCTCATTTTGCGTGTGCGGGAGCGTCTTAGAAGATAGCAAAGTTCATTGGCCTCTGCTGACCTCATTTTGCGTGTGCGGGAGCGTCTTAGAAGATAGCAAAGGTCATTGACATCTGCTGACATCATTTTGCGTGTCCGGGAGCTTCTAAGAGTATAGCAAAGGTCATTGACCTCTGTTGACCTCATTTTGCGTGTGCGGGAGCGTCTCAGAAGATAGCAAAGGTCATTGACCTCTGGTGACCTCATTTTGCGTGTCCGGGAACTTCTTAGAAGATAGCAAAGGTCATTGACCTCTGGTGACCTCATTTTGCGTGTCCGGGAGCGTCTTAGAAGTTAGTAATGTTCATTGACATCTGGTGACCACATTTTGCGTATCCGGGAGCGTCTTAGAAGATAGCAAAGGTCATTGACTTCTGCTGACCTCATTTTGCGTGACCGGGAGCTTCTTAGAAGATAGCAAAGGTCATTGACCTCTGTTGACCTCATTTTGCTTGTGCGGGAGCGTCTTAGAAGATAGCAAAGGTCATTGACCTCTGCTGACATCATTTTGCGTGTCCGGGAGCTTCTAAGAGTATAGCAAAGGTCATTGACCTCTGTTGACCTCATTTTGCGTGTGCGGGAGCGTCTTAGAAGATAGCAAAGGTCATTGACCTCTGCTGACCTCATTTTGCGTGTGCGGGAGCGTCTTAGAAGATAGCAAAGGTCATTGACATCTGCTGACATCATTTTGCGTGTCCGGGAGCTTCTAAGAGTATAGCAAAGGTCATTGACCTCTGTTGACCTCATTTTGCGTGTGCGGGAGCGTCTTAGAAGATAGCAAAGGTCATTGACCTCTGTTGACCTCATTTTGCGTGTGCGGGAGCGTCTTAGAAGATAGCAAAGGTCATTGACCTCTGTTGACCTCATTTTGCGTGTCCGGGAGCTTCTAAGAGTATAGCAAAGGTCATTGACCTCTGTTGACCTCATTTTGCGTGTGCGGGAGCGTCTTAGAAGATAGCAAAGGTCATTGACCTCTGCTGACCTCATTTTGCGTGTCCGGGAGCTTCTAAGAGTATAGCAAAGGTCATTGACCTCTGGTGACCTCATTTTGCGTGTCCGGAAGCGTCTTAGAAGATAGCAAATTTCATTGACCTCTGGTGACCTCATTTTGCGTGTCCGGAAGCGTCTTAGAAGATAGCAAAGTTCATTGACCTCTGCTGACCTCATTTTGCGTGTCCGGGAGCTTCTTAGAAGATAGCAAAGGTCATTGACCTCTGTTGACCTCATTTTGCGTGTTTGGGAGCGTCTTAGAAGATAGCAAAGGTCATTGACCTCTGCTGACATCATTTTGCGTGTCCGGGAGCTTCTAAGAGTATAGCAAAGGTCATTGACCTCTGTTGACCTCATTTTGCGTGTGCGGGAGCGTCTTAGAAGATAGCAAAGGTCATTGACCTCTGCTGACCTCATTTTGCGTGTCCGGGAGCTTCTTAGAAGATAGCAAAGGTCATTGACCTCTGTTGACCTCATTTTGCGTGTCCGGAAGCGTCTGAGAAGATAGCAAAGGTCATTGACCTCTGTTGACCTCATTTTGCGTGTCCGGGAGCGTCTCAGAAGATAGCAAAGGTCATTGACCTCTGGTGACCTCATTTTGCGTGTCCGGGAGCTTCTAAGAGTATAGCAAAGGTCATTGACCTCTGTTGACCTCATTTTGCGTGTGCGGGAGCGTCTTAGAAGATAGCAAAGGTCATTGACCTCTGCTGACCTCATTTTGCGTGTCCGGGAGCTTCTAAGAGTATATCAAAGGTCATTGACCCCTGGTGACCTCATTTTGCGTGTCCGGAAGCGTCTTAGAAGATAGCAAAGTTCATTGACCTCTGGTGACCTCATTTTGCGTGTCCGGAAGCGTCTTAGAAGATAGCAAAGTTCATTGACCTCTGCTGACCTCATTTTGCGTGTCCGGGAGCTTCTTAGAAGATAGCAAAGGTCATTGACCTCTGTTGACCTCATTTTGCGTGTTTGGGAGCGTCTTAGAAGATAGCAAAGGTCATTGACCTCTGCTGACATCATTTTGCGTGTCCGGGAGCTTCTAAGAGTATAGCAAAGGTCATTGACCTCTGTTGACCTCATTTTGCGTGTGCGGGAGCGTCTTAGAAGATAGCAAAGGTCATTGACCTCTGTTGACCTCATTTTGCGTGTTTGGGAGCGTCTTAGAAGATAGCAAAGGTCATTGACCTCTGCTGACATCATTTTGCGTGTCCGGGAGCTTCTAAGAGTATAGCAAAGGTCATTGACCTCTGTTGACCTCATTTTGCGTGTGCGGGAGCGTCTTAGAAGATAGCAAAGGTCATTGACCTCTGCTGACCTCATTTTGCGTGTCCGGGAGCTTCTTAGAAGATAGCAAAGGTCATTGACCTCTGTTGACCTCATTTTGCGTGTCCGGAAGCGTCTGAGAAGATAGCAAAGGTCATTGACCTCTGTTGACCTCATTTTGCGTGTCCGGGAGCGTCTCAGTAGATAGCAAAGGTCATTGACCTCTGGTGACCTCATTTTGCGTGTCCGGGATCTTCTTAGAAGATAGCAAAGGTCATTGACCTCTGGTGACCTCATTTTGCGTGTCCGGGAGCGTCTTAGAAGTTAGTAAAGTTCATTGACATCTGGTGACCTCATTTTGCGTATCCGGGAGCGTCTTAGAAGATAGCAAAGGTCATTGACTTCTGGTGACCTCATTTTGCGTGTCCGGGAGCTTCTTAGAAGATAGCAAAGGTCATTGACCTCTGTTGACCTCATTTTGCATGTGCGGGAGCGTCTTAGAAGATAGCAAAGGTCATTGACCTCTGCTGACATCATTTTGCGTGTCCGGGAGCTTCTAAGTGTATAGCAAAGGTCATTGACCTCTGTTGACCTCATTTTGCGTGTGCGGGAGCGTCTTAGAAGATAGCAAAGGTCATTGACCTCTGCTGACCTCATTTAGCGTGTCCGGGAGCTTCTAAGAGTATAGCAAAGGTCATTGACCTCTGTTGACCTCATTTTGCGTGTGCGGGAGCGTCTTAGAAGATAGCAAAAGTCATTGACCTCTGCTGACATCATTTTGCGTGTCCGGGAGCTTCTAAGAGTATAGCAAAGGTCATTGACTTCTGTTTACCTCATTTTGCGTGCCCGGGAGCTTCTTAGAAGATAGCAAAGGTCATTGACCTCTGTTGACTTCATTTTGCGTGTGCGGGAGCGTCTTAGAAGATAGCAAAGGTCATTGACCTCTGCTGACATCATTTTGCGTGTCCGGGAGCTTCTAAGAGTATAGCAAAGGTCATTGACCTCTGTTGAACTCATTTTGCGTGTGCGGGAGCGTCTTAGAAGATAGCAAAGGTCATTGACCTCTGCTGACCTCATTTTGCGTGTGCGGGAGCGTCTTAGCAGATAGCAAAGGTCATTGACCTCTGCTGACCTCATTTTGCGTGTCCGGGAGCTTCTTAGAAGATAGCAAAGGTCATTGACCTCTGCTGACCTCATTTTGCGTGTGCGGGAGCGTCTTAGAAGATAGCAAAGGTCATTGACCTCTGCTGACCTCATTTTGCGTGTCCGGGAGCTTCTTAGAAGATAGCAAAGGTCATTGACCTCTGGTGACCTCATTTTGCGTGTCCGGAAGCGTCTTAGAAGATAGCAAAGTTCATTGACCTCTGCTGACCTCATTTTGCGTGTCCGGGAGCTTCTTAGAAGATAGCAAAGGTCATTGACCTCTGTTGACCTCATTTTGCGTGTGCGGGAGCGTCTTAGAAGATAGCAAAGGTCATTGACCTCTTCTGACCTCATTTAGCGTGTCCGGGAGCTTCTAAGAGTATAGCAAAGGTCATTGACCTCTGTTGACCTCATTTTGCGTGTGCGGGAGCGTCTTAGAAGATAGCAAAAGTCATTGACCTCTGCTGACATCATTTTGCGTGTCCGGGAGCTTCTAAGAGTATAGCAAAGATCATTGACTTCTGCTGACCTCATTTTGCGTGTCCGGGAGCTTCTTAGAAGATAGCAAAGGTCATTGACCTCTGTTGACCTCATTTTGCGTGTGCGGGTGCGTCTTAGAAGATAGCAAAGGTCATTGACCTCTGCTGACATCATTTTGCGTGTCCGGGATCTTCTTAGAAGATAGCAAAGGTCATTGACCTCTGGTGACCTCATTTTGCGTGTCCGGGAGCGTCTTAGAAGTTAGTAAAGTTCATTGACATCTGGTGACCTCATTTTGCGTATCCGGGAGCGTCTTAGAAGATAGCAAAGGTCATTGACTTCTGGTGACCTCATTTTGCGTGTCCGGGAGCTTCTTAGAAGATAGCAAAGGTCATTGACCTCCGTTGACCTCATTTTGCGTGTGCGGGAGCGTCTCAGAAGATAGCAAAGGTCATTGACCTCTGCTGACATCATTTTGCGTGTCCGGGAGCTTCTAAGAGTATAGCAAAGGTCATTGACCTCTGTTGACCTCATTTTGCGTGTGCGGGAGCGTCTTAGAAGATAGCAAAGGTCATTGACCTCTGCTGACCTCATTTTGCGTGTCCGGGAGCTTCTAAGAGTATAGCAAAGGTCATTGACCTCTGGTGACCTCATTTTGCGTGTCCCGAAGCGTCTTAGAAGATAGCAAAGTTCATTGACCTCTGCTGACCTCATTTTGCGTGTCCGGGAGCGTCTCAGAAGATAGCAAAGGTCATTGACCTCTGGTGACCTCATTTTGCTGGTCCGGGAACTTCTTAGAAGATAGCAAAGGTCATTCACCTCTGGTGACCTCATTTTGCGTGTCCGGGAACGTCTTAGAAGTTAGTAAAGTTCATTGACATCTGGTGACCTCATTTTGCGTATCCGGGAGCGTCTTAGAAGATAGCAAAGGTCATTGACTTCTGGTGACTTCATTTTGCGTGTCCGGGAGCTTCTTAGAAGATAGCAAAGGTCATTGACCTCTGTTGACCTCATTTTGCGTGTGCGGGAGCGTCTTAGAAGATAGCAAAGGTCATTGACCTCTGCTGACATCATTTTGCGTGTCCGGGAGCTTCTAAGAGTATAGCAAATGTCATTGACCTCTGTTGACCTCATTTTGCGTGTGCGGGAGCGTCTTAGAAGATAGCAAAGGTCATTGACCTCTGCTGACATCATTTTGCGTGTCCGGGAGCTTCTAAGAGTATAGCAAAGGTCATTGACCTCTGGTGACCTCATTTTGCGTGTCCGGAAGCGTCTTAGAAGATAGCAAAGGTCATTGACCTCTGTTGACCTCATTTAGCGTGTCCGGGAGCTTCTAAGAGTATAGCAAAGGTCATTGACCTCTGTTGACCTCATTTTGCGTGTGCGGGAGCGTCTTAGAAGATAGCAAAGGTCATTGACCTCTGCTGACCTCATTTTGCGTGTCCGGGAGCTTCTTAGAAGATAGCAAAGGTCATTGACCTCTGTTGACCTCATTTTGCGTGTGCGGGAGCGTCTTAGAAGATAGCAAAGGTCATTGACCTCTGCTGACATCATTTTGCGTGTCCGGGAGCTTCTAAGAGTATAGCAAAGGTCATTGACCTCTGTTAACCTCATTTTGCGTGTGCGGGAGCGTCTTAGAAGATAGCAAAGGTCATTGACCTCTGCTGACCTCATTTTGCGTGTCCGGGAGCTTCTTAGAAGGTAGCAAAGTTCATTGACCTCTGCTGACATCATTTTGCGTGTCCGGGAGCTTCTAAGTGTATAGCAAAGGTCATTGACCTCTGTTGACCTCATTTTGCGTGTGCGGGAGCGTCTTAGAAGATAGCAAAGGTCATTGACCTCTGCTGACCTCATTTTGCGTGTCCGGGAGCTTCTAAGATGATAGCAAAGGTCATTGACCTCTGTTGACCTCATTTTGCGTATGCGGGAGCGTCTTAGAAGATAGCAAAGGTCATTGACCTCTTCTGACCTCATTTAGCGTGTCCGGGAGCTTCTAAGAGTATAGCAAAGGTCATTGACCTCTGTTGACCTCATTTTGCGTGTGCGGGAGCGTCTTAGAAGATAGCAAAGGTCATTGACCTCTGCTGACCTCATTTTGCGTGTCCGGGAGCTTCTAAGAGTATAGCAAAGGTCATTGACCTCTGGTGACCTCATTTTGCGTGTCCGGAAGCGTCTTAGAAGATAGCAAAGTTCATTGACCTCTGCTGACCTCATTTTGGGTGTCCGGGAGCTTCTTAGAAGATAGCAAAGGTCATTGACCTCTGTTGACCTCATTTTGCGTGTGCGGGAGCGTCTTAGAAGATAGCAAAGGTCATTGACCTCTGCTGACATCATTTTGCGTGTCCGGGAGCTTCTAAGAGTATAGCAAAGGTCATTCACCTCTGTTGACCTCATTTTGCGTGTGCGGGAGCGTCTTAGAAGATAGCAAAGGTCATTGACCTCTGCTGACCTCATTTTGCGTGTCCGGGAGCTTCTTAGAAGATAGCAAAGGTCATTGACCTCTGTTGACCTCATTTTGCGTGTCCGGAAGCGTCTGAGAAGATAGCAAAGGTCATTGACCTCTGTTGACCTCATTTTGCGTGTCCGGGAGCGTCTCAGAAGATAGCAAAGGTCATTGACCTTTGGTGACCTCATTTTGCGTGTCCGGGAACTTCTTAGAAGATAGCAAAGGTCATTGACCTCTGGTGACCTCATTTTGCGTGTCCGGGAGCGTCTTAGAAGTTAGTAAAGTTCATTGACATCTGGTGACCTCATTTTGCATATCCGGGAGCGTCTTAGAAGATAGCAAAGGTCATTGACTTCTGGTGACCTCATTTTGCGTGTCCGGGAGCATCTTAGAAGATAGCAAAGGTCATTGACCTCTGTTGACCTCATTTTGCGTGTGCGGGAGCGTCTTAGCAGATAGCAAAGGTCATTGACCTCTGCTGACCTCATTTTGCGTGTCCGGGAGCTTCTTAGAAGATAGCAAAGGTCATTGACCTCTGTTGACCTCATTTTGCGTGTGCGGGAGCGTCTTAGAAGATAGCAAAGGTCATTGACCTCTGCTGACCTCATTTTGCGTGTCCGGGAGCTTCTTAGAAGATAGCAAAGTTCATTGACCTCTGCTGACCTCATTTTGCGTGTCCGGGAGCTTCTTAGAAGATAGCAAAGGTCATTGACCTCTGTTGACCTCATTTTGCGTGTGCGGGAGCGTCTTAGAAGATAGCAAAGGTCATTGACCTCTTCTGACCTCATTTAGCGTGTCCGGGAGCTTCTAAGAGTATAGCAAAGGTCATTGACCTCTGTTGACCTCATTTTGCGTGTGCGGGAGCGTCTTAGAAGATAGCAAAAGTCATTGACCTCTGTTGACCTCATTTTGCGTGTGCGGGAGCGTCTTAGAAGATAGCAAAGGTCATTGACCTCTGCTGACCTCATTTTGCGTGTCCGGGAGCTTCTAAGAGTATAGCAAAGGTCATTGACCTCTGGTGACCTCATTTTGCGTGTCCGGAAGCGTCTTAGAAGATAGCAAAGTTCATTGACCTCTGGTGACCTCATTTAGCGTGTCCGGGAGCTTCTTAGAAGATAGCAAATGTCATTGACCTCTGTTGACCTCATTTTGCGTGTGCGGGAGCGTCTTAGAAGATAGCAAAGGTCATTGACCTCTGCTGACATCATTTTGCGTGTCCGAGAGCTTCTAAGAGTATAGCAAAGGTCATTGACCTCTTTTGACCTCATTTTGCGTGTGCGGGAGCGTCTTAGAAGATAGCAAAGGTCATTGACCTCTGATGACCTCATTTTGCGTGTCCGGGAGCTTCTTAGAAGATAGCAAAGGTCATTGACCTCTGTTGACCTCATTTTGCGTGTGCGGGAGCGTCTTAGAAGATAGCAAAGGTCATTGACCTCTTCTGACCTCATTTAGCGTGTCCGGGAGCTTCTAAGAGTATAGCAAAGGTCATTGACCTCTGTTGACCTCATTTTGCGTGTGCGGGAGCGTCTTAGAAGATAGCAAAAGTCATTGACCTCTGTTGACCTCATTTTGCGTGTGCGGGAGCGTCTTAGAAGATAGCAAAGGTCATTGACCTCTGCTGACCTCATTTTGCGTGTCCGGGAGCTTCTAAGAGTATAGCAAAGGTCATTGACCTCTGGTGACCTCATTTTGCGTGTCCGGAAGCGTCTTAGAAGATAGCAAAGTTCATTGACCTCTGGTGACCTCATTTAGCGTGTCCGGGAGCTTCTTAGAAGATAGCAAATGTCATTGACCTCTGTTGACCTCATTTTGCGTGTGCGGGAGCGTCTTAGAAGATAGCAAAGGTCATTGACCTCTGCTGACATCATTTTGCGTGTCCGAGAGCTTCTAAGAGTATAGCAAAGGTCATTGACCTCTTTTGACCTCATTTTGCGTGTGCGGGAGCGTCTTAGAAGATAGCAAAGGTCATTGACCTCTGATGACCTCATTTTGCGTGTCCGGGAGCTTCTTAGAAGATAGCAAAGGTCATTGACCTCTGTTGACCTCATTTTGCGTGTCCGGAAGCGTCTGAGAAGATAGCAAAGGTCATTGACCTCTGTTGACCTCATTTTGCGTGTCCGGGAGCGTCTCAGAAGATAGCAAAGGTCATTGACCTCTGGTGACCTCATTTTGCGTGTCCGGGAACTTCTTAGAAGATAGCAAAGGTCATTGACCTCTGGTGACCTCATTTTGCGTGTCCGGGAGCGTCTTAGAAGTTAGTAAAGTTCATTGACATCTGGTGACCTCATTTTGCGTATCCGGGAGCGTCTTAGAAGATAGCAAAGGTCATTGACTTCTGGTGACCTCATTTTGCGTGTCCGGGAGCTTCTTAGAAGATAGCAAAGGTCATTGACCTCCGTTGACCTCATTTTGCGTGTGCGGGAGCGTCTCAGAAGATAGCAAAGGTCATTGACCTCTGCTGACATCATTTTGCGTGTCCGGGAGCTTCTAAGAGTATAGCAAAGGTCATTGACCTCTGTTGACCTCATTTTGCGTGTGCGGGAGCGTCTTAGAAGATAAGCAAAGGTCATTGACCTCTGCTGACCTCATTTTGCGTGTCCGGGAGCTTCTAAGAGTATAGCAAAGGTCATTGACCTCTGGTGACCTCATTTTGCGTGTCCGGAAGCGTCTTAGAAGATAGCAAAGTTCATTGACCTCTGCTGACCTCATTTTGCGTGTCCGGGAGCTTCTTAGAAGATAGCAAAGGTCATTGACCTCTGTTGACCTCATTTTGCGTGTGCGGGAGCGTCTTAGAAGATAGCAAAGGTCATTGACCTCTGCTGACCTCATTTTGCGTGTCCGGGAGCTTCTTAGAAGATAGCAAAGGTCATTGACCTCTGTTGACCTCATTTTACGTGTCCGGAAGCGTCTGAGAAGTTAGCAAAGGTCTTTGACCTCTGTTGACCTCATTTTGCGTGTGCGGGAGCGTCTTAGAAGATAGCAAAGGTCATTGACCTCTGCTGACCTCATTTTGCGTGTCCGGGAGCTTCTAAGAGTATAGCAAAGGTCATTGACCTCTGGAGACCTCATTTTGCGTGTCCGGAAGCGTCTTAGAAGATAGCAAAGTTCATTGACCTCTGCTGACCTCATTTTGCGTGTCCGGGAGCTTCTTAGAAGATAGCAAAGGTCATTGACCTCTGTTGACCTCATTTTGCGTGTGCGGAGCGTCTTAGAAGATAGCAAAGGTCATTGACCTCTGCTGACCTCATTTTGCGTGTCCGGGAGCTTCTTAGAAGATAGCAAAGGTCATTGACCTCTGTTGACCTCATTTTGCGTGTCCGGAAGCGTATGAGAAGATAGCAAAGGTCATTGACCTCTGTTGACCTCATTTTGTGTGTCCGGGAGCGTCTCAGAAGATAGCAAAGGTCATTGACCTCTGGTGACCTCATTTTGCGTGTCCGGGAACTTCTTAGAAGATAGCAAAGGTCATTGACCTCTGGTGACCTCATTTTGCGTGTCCGGGAGCGTCTTAGAAGTTAGTAAAGTTCATTGACATCTGGTGACCTCATTTTGCGTATCCGGAAGCGTCTTAGAAGATAGCAAAGGTCATTGACATCTGGTGACCTCATTTTGCGTGTCCGGGAGCTTCTTAGAAGATAGCAAAGGTCATTGACCTCTGGTGACCTCATTTTGCGTGTCCGGAAGCGTCTTAGAAGATAGCAAAGTTCATTGACCTCTGCTGACCTCATTTTGGGTGTCCGGGAGCTTCTTAGAAGATAGCAAAGGTCATTGACCTCTGTTGACCTCATTTTGCGTGTGCGGGAGCGTCTTAGAAGATAGCAAAGGTCATTGACCTCTGCTGACATCATTTTGCGTGTCCGGGAGCTTCTAAGAGTATAGCAAAGGTCATTCACCTCTGTTGACCTCATTTTGCGTGTGCGGGAGCGTCTTAGAAGATAGCTAAGGTCATTGACCTCTGCTGACCTCATTTTGCGTGTCCTGGAGCTTCTTAGAAGATAGCAAAGGTCATTGTCCTCTGTTGACCTCATTTTGCGTGTCCGGAAGCGTCTGAGAAGATAGCAAAGGTCATTGACCTCTGTTGACCTCATTTTGCGTGTCCGGGAGCGTCTCAGAAGGTAGCAAAGGTCATTGACCTCTGGTGACCTCATTTTGCGTGTCCGGGAACTTCTTAGAAGATAGCAAAGGTCATTGACCTTTGGTGACCTCATTTTGCGTGTCCGGGAGCGTCTTAGAAGTTAGTAAAGTTCATTGACATCTGGAGACCTCATTTTGCGTATCCGGGAGCGTCTTAGAAGATAGCAAAGGTCATTGACTTCTGGTGACCTCATTTTGCGTGTCCGGGAGCATCTTAGAAGATAGCAAAGGTCATTGACCTCTGTTGACCTCATTTTGCGTGTGCGGGAGCGTCTTAGCAGATAGCAAAGGTCATTGACCTCTGCTGACCTCATTTTGCGTGTCCGGGAGCTTCTTAGAAGATAGCAAAGGTCATTGACCTCTGTTGACCTCATTTTGCGTGTGCGGGAGCGTCTTAGAAGATAGCAAAGGTCATTGACCTCTGCTGACCTCATTTTGCGTGTCCGGGAGCTTCTAAGAGTATAGCAAAGGTCATTGACCTCTGGTGACCTCATTTTGCGTGTCCGGAAGCGTCTTAGAAGATAGCAAAGTTCATTGACCTCTGCTGACCTCATTTTGCGTGTCCGGGAGCTTCTTAGAAGATAGCAAAGGTCATTGACCTCTGTTGACCTCATTTTGCGTGTGCGGGAGCGTCTTAGAAGATAGCAAAGGTCATTGACCTCTGCTGACCTCATTTTGCGTGTCCGGGAGCTTCTTAGAAGATAGCAAAGGTCATTGACCTCTGTTGACCTCATTTTACGTGTCCGGAAGCGTCTGAGAAGATAGCAAATGTCATTGACCTCTGTTGACCTCATTTTGCGTGTGCGGGAGCGTCTTAGAAGATAGCAAAGGTCATTGACCTCTGCTGACCTCATTTTGCGTGTCCGGGAGCTTCTAAGAGTATAGCAAAGGTCATTGACCTCTGGAGACCTCATTTTGCGTGTCCGGAAGCGTCTTAGAAGATAGCAAAGTTCATTGACCTCTGCTGACCTCATTTTGCGTGTCCGGGAGCTTCTTAGAAGATAGCAAAGGTCATTGACCTCTGTTGACCTCATTTTGCGTGTGCGGAGCGTCTTAGAAGATAGCAAAGGTCATTGACCTCTGCTGACCTCATTTTGCGTGTATGGGAGCTTCTTAGAAGATAGCAAAGGTCATTGACCTCTGTTGACCTCATTTTGCGTGTCCGGAAGCGTATGAGAAGATAGCAAAGGTCATTGACCTCTGTTGACCTCATTTTGCGTGTCCGGGAGCGTCTCAGAAGATAGCAAAGGTCATTGACCTCTGGTGACCTCATTTTGCGTGTCCGGGAATTTCTTAGAAGATAGCAAAGGTCATTGACCTCTGGTGACCTCATTTTGCGTGTCCGGGAGCGTCTTAGAAGTTAGTAAAGTTCATTGACATCTGGTGACCTCATTTTGCGTATCCGGGAGCGTCTTAGAAGATAGCAAAGGTCATTGACTTCTGGTGACCTCATTTTGCGTGTCCGGGAGCTTCTTAGAAGATAGCAAAGGTCATTGACCTCCGTTGACCTCATTTTGCGTGTGCGGGAGCGTCTCAGAAGATAGCAAAGGTCATTGACCTCTGCTGACATCATTTTGCGTGTCCGGGAGCTTCTAAGAGTATAGCAAAGGTCATTGACCTCTGTTGACCTCATTTTGCGTGTGCGGGAGCGTCTTAGAAGATAGCAAAGGTCATTGACCTCTGCTGACCTCATTTTGCGTGTCCGGGAGCTTCTAAGAGTATAGCAAAGGTCATTGACCTCTGGTGACCTCATTTTGCGTGTCCGGAAGCGTCTTAGAAGATAGCAAAGTTCATTGACCTCTGCTGACCTCATTTTGCGTGTCCGGGAGCTTCTTAGAAGATAGCAAAGGTCATTGACCTCTGTTGACCTCATTTTGCGTGTGCGGGAGCGTCTTAGAAGATAGCAAAGGTCATTGACCTCTGCTGACCTCATTTTGCGTGTCCGGGAGCTTCTTAGAAGATAGCAAAGGTCATTGACCTCTGTTGACCTCATTTTACGTGTCCGGAAGCGTCTGAGAAGATAGCAAAGGTTATTGACCTCTGTTGACCTCATTTTGCGTGTGCGGGAGCGTCTTAGAAGATAGCAAAGGTCATTGACCTCTGCTGACCTCATTTTGCGTGTCCGGGAGCTTCTAAGAGTATAGCAAAGGTCATTGACCTCTGGAGACCTC
This sequence comes from Dolichovespula sylvestris, assembly GCA_918808275.2. Lineage (NCBI taxonomy): Eukaryota > Metazoa > Arthropoda > Insecta > Hymenoptera > Vespidae > Dolichovespula > Dolichovespula sylvestris. The sequence goes on from OU964965.1 coordinate 85,345, forward strand.
ATTTTGCGTGTCCGGAAGCGTCTTAGAAGATAGCAAAGTTCATTGACCTCTGCTGACCTCATTTTGCGTGTCCGGGAGCTTCTTAGAAGATAGCAAAGGTCATTGACCTCTGTTGACCTCATTTTGCGTGTGCGGAGCGTCTTAGAAGATAGCAAAGGTCATTGACCTCTTCTGACCTCATTTAGCGTGTCCGGGTGCTTCTAAGAGTATAGCAAATGTCATTGACCTCTGTTGACCTCATTTTGCGTGTGCGGGAGCGTCTTAGAAGATAGCAAAGGTCATTGACCTCTGCTGACCTCATTTTGCGTGTCCGGGAGCTTCTTAGAAGATAGCAAAGGTCATTGACCTCTGTTGACCTCATTTTGCGTGTCCGGAAGCGTATGAGAAGATAGCAAAGGTCATTGACCTCTGTTGACCTCATTTTGTGTGTCCGGGAGCGTCACAGAAGATAGCAAAGGTCATTGACCTCTGGTGACCTCATTTTGCGTGTCCGGGAACTTCTTAGAAGATAGCAAAGGTCATTGACCTCTGGTGACCTCATTTTGCGTGTCCGGGAGCGTCTTAGAAGTTAGTAAAGTTCATTGACATCTGGTGACCTCATTTTGCGTATCCGGAAGCGTCTTAGAAGATAGCAAAGGTCATTGACTTCTGGTGACCTCATTTTGCGTGTCCGGGAGCTTCTTAGAAGATAGCAAAGGTCATTGACCTCTGGTGACCTCATTTTGCGTGTCCGGAAGCGTCTTAGAAGATAGCAAAGTTCATTGACCTCTGCTGACCTCATTTTGGGTGTCCGGGAGCTTCTTAGAAGATAGCAAAGGTCATTGACCTCTGTTGACCTCATTTTGCGTGTGCGGGAGCGTCTTAGAAGATAGCAAAGGTCATTGACCTCTGCTGACATCATTTTGCGTGTCCGGGAGCTTCTAAGAGTATAGCAAAGGTCATTCACCTCTGTTGACCTCATTTTGCGTGTGCGGGAGCGTCTTAGAAGATAGCTAAGGTCATTGACCTCTGCTGACCTCATTTTGCGTGTCCTGGAGCTTCTTAGAAGATAGCAAAGGTCATTGTCCTCTGTTGACCTCATTTTGCGTGTCCGGAAGCGTCTGAGAAGATAGCAAAGGTCATTGACCTCTGTTGACCTCATTTTGCGTGTCCGGGAGCGTCTCAGAAGGTAGCAAAGGTCATTGACCTCTGGTGACCTCATTTTGCGTGTCCGGGAACTTCTTAGAAGATAGCAAAGGTCATTGACCTTTGGTGACCTCATTTTGCGTGTCCGGGAGCGTCTTAGAAGTTAGTAAAGTTCATTGACATCTGGAGACCTCATTTTGCGTATCCGGGAGCGTCTTAGAAGATAGCAAAGGTCATTGACTTCTGGTGACCTCATTTTGCGTGTCCGGGAGCATCTTAGAAGATAGCAAAGGTCATTGACCTCTGTTGACCTCATTTTGCGTGTGCGGGAGCGTCTTAGCAGATAGCAAAGGTCAATGACCTCTGCTGACCTCATTTTGCGTGTCCGGGAGCTTCTTAGAAGATAGCAAAGGTCATTGACCTCTGTTGACCTCATTTTGCGTGTGCGGGAGCGTCTTAGAAGATAGCAAAGGTCATTGACCTCTGCTGACCTCATTTTGCGTGTCCGGGAGCTTCTAAGAGTATAGCAAAGGTCATTGACCTCTGGTGACCTCATTTTGCGTGTCCGGAAGCGTCTTAGAAGATAGCAAAGTTCATTGACCTCTGCTGACCTCATTTTGCGTGTCCGGGAGCTTCTTAGAAGATAGCAAAGGTCATTGACCTCTGTTGACCTCATTTTGCGTGTGCGGGAGCGTCTTAGAAGATAGCAAAGGTCATTGACCTCTGCTGACCTCATTTTGCGTGTCCGGGAGCTTCTTAGAAGATAGCAAAGGTCATTGACCTCTGTTGACCTCATTTTACGTGTCCGGAAGCGTCTGAGAAGATAGCAAAGGTCATTGACCTCTGTTGACCTCATTTTGCGTGTGCGGGAGCGTCTTAGAAGATAGCAAAGGTCATTGACCTCTGCTGACCTCATTTTGCGTGTCCGGGAGCTTCTAAGAGTATAGCAAAGGTCATTGACCTCTGGAGACCTCATTTTGCGTGTCCGGAAGCGTCTTAGAAGATAGCAAAGTTCATTGACCTCTGCTGACCTCATTTTGCGTGTCCGGGAGCTTCTTAGAAGATAGCAAAGGTCATTGACCTCTGTTGACCTCATTTTGCGTGTGCGGAGCGTCTTAGAAGATAGCAAAGGTCATTGACCTCTGTTGACCTCATTTTGCGTGTCCGGGAGCGTCTCAGAAGATAGCAAAGGTCATTGACCTCTGGTGACCTCATTTTGCGTGTCCGGGAACTTCTTAGAAGATAGCAAAGGTCATTGACCTCTGGTGACCTCATTTTGCGTGTCCGGGAGCGTCTTAGAAGTTAGTAAAGTTCATTGACATCTGGTGACCTCATTTTGCGTATCCGGGAGCGTCTTAGAAGATAGCAAAGGTCATTGACTTCTGGTGACCTCATTTTGCGTGTCCGGGAGCTTCTTAGAAGATAGCAAAGGTCATTGACCTCCGTTGACCTCATTTTGCGTGTGCGGGAGCGTCTCAGAAGATAGCAAAGGTCATTGACCTCTGCTGACATCATTTTGCGTGTCCGGGAGCTTCTAAGAGTATAGCAAAGGTCATTGACCTCTGTTGACCTCATTTTGCGTGTGCGGGAGCGTCTTAGAAGATAGCAAAGGTCATTGACCTCTGCTGACCTCATTTTGCGTGTCCGGGAGCTTCTAAGAGTATAGCAAAGGTCATTGACCTCTGGTGACCTCATTTTGCGTGTCCGGAAGCGTCTTAGAAGATAGCAAAGTTCATTGACCTCTGCTGACCTCATTTTGCGTGTCCGGGAGCTTCTTAGAAGATAGCAAAGGTCATTGACCTCTGTTGACCTCATTTTGCGTGTGCGGGAGCGTCTTAGAAGATAGCAAAGGTCATTGACCTCTGCTGACCTCATTTTGCGTGTCCGGGAGCTTCTTAGAAGATAGCAAAGGTCATTGACCTCTGTTGACCTCATTTTACGTGTCCGGAAGCGTCTGAGAAGATAGCAAAGGTCATTGACCTCTGTTGACCTCATTTTGCGTGTGCGGGAGCGTCTTAGAAGATAGCAAAGGTCATTGACCTCTGCTGACCTCATTTTGCGTGTCCGGGAGCTTCTAAGAGTATAGCAAAGGTCATTGACCTCTGGAGACCTCATTTTGCGTGTCCGGAAGCGTCTTAGAAGATAGCAAAGTTCATTGACCTCTGCTGACCTCATTTTGCGTGTCCGGGAGCTTCTTAGAAGATAGCAAAGGTCATTGACCTCTGTTGACCTCATTTTGCGTGTGCGGAGCGTCTTAGAAGATAGCAAAGGTCATTGACCTCTGCTGACCTCATTTTGCGTGTCCGGGAGCTTCTTAGAAGATAGCAAAGGTCATTGACCTCTGTTGACCTCATTTTGCGTGTCCGGAAGCGTATGAGAAGATAGCAAAGGTCATTGACCTCTGTTGACCTCATTTTGCGTGTCCGGGAGCGTCTCAGAAGATAGCAAAGGTCATTGACCTCTGGTGACCTCATTTTGCGTGTCCGGGAACTTCTTAGAAGATAGCAAAGGTCATTGACCTCTGGTGACCTCATTTTGCGTGTCCGGGAGCGTCTTAGAAGTTAGTAAAGTTCATTGACATCTGGTGACCTCATTTTGCGTATCCGGGAGCGTCTTAGAAGATAGCAAAGGTCATTGACTTCTGGTGACCTCATTTTGCGTGTCCGGGAGCTTCTTAGAAGATAGCAAAGGTCATTGACCTCTGGTGACCTCATTTTGCGTGTCCGGAAGCGTCTTAGAAGATAGCAAAGTTCATTGACCTCTGCTGACCTCATTTTGGGTGTCCGGGAGCTTCTTAGAAGATAGCAAAGGTCGTTGACCTCTGTTGACCTCATTATGCGTGTGCGGGAGCGTCTTAGAAGATAGCAAAGGTCATTGACCTCTTCTGACATCATTTTGCGTGTCCGGGAGCTTCTAAGAGTATAGCAAAGGTCATTCACCTCTGTTGACCTCATTTTGCGTGTGCGGGAGCGTCTTAGAAGATAGCAAAGGTCATTGATCTCAGCTGACCTCATTTTGCGTGTCCTGGAGCTTCTTAGAAGATAGCAAAGGTCATTGACCTCTGTTGATCTCATTTTGCGTGTCCGGAAGCGTCTGAGAAGATAGCAAAGGTCATTGACCTCCGTTGACCTCATTTTGCGTGTCCGGGAGCGTCTCAGAAGATAGCAAAGGTCATTGACCTCTGGAGACCTCATTTTGCGTGTCCGGAAGCGTCTTAGAAGATAGCAAAGTTCATTGACCTCTGCTGACCTCATTTTGCGTGTCCGGGAGCTTCTTAGAAGATAGCAAAGGTCATTGACCTCTGTTGACCTCATTTTGCGTGTGCGGAGCGTCTTAGAAGATAGCAAAGGTCATTGACCTCTGCTGACCTCATTTTGCGTGTCCGGAAGCGTATGAGAAGATAGCAAAGGTCATTGACCTCTGTTGACCTCATTTTGCGTGTCCGGGAGCGTCTCAGAAGATAGCAAAGGTCATTGACCTCTGGTGACCTCATTTTGCGTGTCCGGAAGCGTCTGAGAAGATAGCAAAGGTCATTGACCTCTGTTGACCTCATTTTGCGTGTCCGGGAGCGTCTCAGAAGATAGCAAAGGTCATTGACCTCTGGTGACCTCATTTTGCGTGTCCGGGAACTTCTTAGAAGATAGCAAAGGTCATTGACCTTTGGTGACCTCATTTTGCGTGTCCGGGAGCGTCTTAGAAGTTAGTAAAGTTCATTGACATCTGGTGACCTCATTTTGCGTATCCGGGAGCGTCTTAGAAGATAGCAAAGGTCATTGACTTCTGGTGACCTCATTTTGCGTGTCCGGGAGCATCTTAGAAGATAGCAAAGGTCATTGACCTCTGTTGACCTCATTTTGCGTGTGCGGGAGCGTCTTAGCAGATAGCAAAGGTCATTGACCTCTGCTAACCTCATTTTGCGTGTCCGGGAGCTTCTTAGAAGATAGCAAAGGTCATTGACCTCTGTTGACCTCATTTTGCGTGTGCGGGAGCGTCTTAGAAGATAGCAAAGGTCATTGACCTCTGCTGACATCATTTTGCGTGTCCGGGAGCTTCTAAGAGTATAGCAAAGGTCATTGACCTCTTTTGACCTCATTTTGCGTGTGCGGGAGCGTCTTAGAAGATAGCAAAGGTCATTGACCTCTGCTGACCTCATTTTGCGTGTCCGGGAGCTTCTTAGAAGATAGCAAAGGTCATTGACCTCTGTTGACCTCATTTTGCGTGTCCGGAAGCGTCTGAGAAGATAGCAAAGGTCATTGATCTCTGTTGACCTCATTTTGCGTGTCCGGGAGCGTCTCAGAAGATAGCAAAGGTCATTGACCTCTGGTGACCTCATTTTGCGTGTCCGGGAACTTCTTAGAAGATAGCAAAGGTCATTGACCTCTGGTGACCTCATTTTGCGTGTCCGGGAGCGTCTTAGAAGTTAGTAAAGTTCATTGACATCTGGTGACCTCATTTTGCGTGTCCGGGAGCTTCTTAGAAGATAGCAAAGGTCATTGACCTCCGTTGACCTCATTTTGCGTGTGCGGGAGCGTCTCAGAAGATAGCAAAGGTCATTGACCTCTGCTGACATCATTTTGCGTGTCCGGGAGCTTCTAAGAGTATAGCAAAGGTCATTGACCTCTGTTGACCTCATTTTGCGTGTGCGGGAGCGTCTTAGAAGATAGCAAAGGTCATTGACCTCCGCTGACCTCATTTTGCGTGTCCGGGAGCTTCTAAGAGTATAGCAAAGGTCATTGACCTCTGGTGACCTCATTTTGCGTGTCCGGAAGCGTCTTAGAAGATAGCAAAGTTCATTGACCTCTGCTGACCTCATTTTGCGTGTCCGGGAGCTTCTTAGAAGATAGCAAAGGTCATTGACCTCTGTTGACCTCATTTTGCGTGTGCGGGAGCGTCTTAGAAGATAGCAAAGGTCATTGACCTCTGCTGACCTCATTTTGCGTGTCCGGGAGCTTCTTAGAAGATAGCAAAGGTCATTGACCTCTGTTGACCTCATTTTACGTGTCCGGAAGCGTCTGAGAAGATAGCAAAGGTCATTGACCTCTGTTGACCTCATTTTGCGTGTGCGGGAGCGTCTTAGAAGATAGCAAAGGTCATTGACCTCTGCTGACCTCATTTTGCGTGTCCGGGAGCTTCTAAGAGTATAGCAAAGGTCACTGACCTCTGGAGACCTCATTTCGCGTGTCCGGAAGCGTCTTAGAAGATAGCAAAGTTCATTGACCTCTGCTGACCTCATTTTGCGTGTCCGGGAGCGTCTCAGAAGATAGCAAAGGTCATTGACCTCTGGTGACCTCATTTTGCGTGTCCGGGAACTTCTTAGAAGATAGCAAAGGTCATTGACCTCTGGTGACCTCATTTTGCGTGTCCGGGAGCGTCTTAGAAGTTAGTAAAGTTCATTGACATCTGGTGACCTCATTTTGCGTATCCGGGAGCGTCTTAGAAGATAGCAAAGGTCATTGACTTCTGGTGACCTCATTTTGCGTGTCCGGGAGCTTCTTAGAAGATAGCAAAGGTCATTGACCTCTGGTGACCTCATTTTGCGTGTCCGGAAGCGTCTTAGAAGATAGCAAAGTTCATTGACCTCTGCTGACCTCATTTTGGGTGTCCGGGAGCTTCTTAGAAGATAGCAAAGGTCGTTGACCTCTGTTGACCTCATTATGCGTGTGCGGGAGCGTCTTAGAAGATAGCAAAGGTCATTGACCTCTGCTGACATCATTTTGCGTGTCCGGGAGCTTCTAAGAGTATAGCAAAGGTCATTCACCTCTGTTGACCTCATTTTGCGTGTGCGGGAGCGTCTTAGAAGATAGCAAAGGTCATTGACCTCTGCTGACCTCATTTTGCGTGTCCTGGAGCTTCTTAGAAGATAGCAAAGGTCATTGACCTCTGTTGACCTCATTTTGCGTGTCCGGAAGCGTCTGAGAAGATAGCAAAGGTCATTGACCTCTGTTGACCTCATTTTGCGTGTCCGGGAGCGTCTCAGAAGATAGCAAAGGTCATTGACCTCTGGTGACCTCATTTTGCGTGTCCGGGAACTTCTTAGAAGATAGCAAAGGTCATTGACCTCTGGAGACCTCATTTTGCGTGTCCGGGAGCGTCTTAGAAGTTAGTAAAGTTCATTGACATCTGGTGACCTCATTTTGCGTATCCGGGAGCGTCTTAGAAGATAGCAAAGGTCATTGACTTCTGGTGACCTCATTTTGCGTGTCCGGGAGCTTCTTAGAAGATAGCAAAGGTCATTGACCTCCGTTGACCTCATTTTGCGTGTGCGGGAGCGTCTCAGAAGATAGCAAAGGTCATTGACCTCTGCTGACATCATTTTGCGTGTCCGGGAGCTTCTAAGAGTATAGCAAAGGTCATTGACCTCTGTTGACCTCATTTTGCGTGTGCGGGAGCGTCTTAGAAGATAGCAAAGGTCATTGACCTCTGCTGACCTCATTTTGCGTGTCCGGGAGCTTCTAAGAGTATAGCAAAGGTCATTGACCTCTGGTGACCTCATTTTGCGTGTCCGGAAGCGTCTTAGAAGATAGCAAAGTTCATTGACCTCTGCTGACCTCATTTTGCGTGTCCGGGAGCTTCTTAGAAGATAGCAAAGGTCATTGACCTCTGTTGACCTCATTTTGCGTGTGCGGGAGCGTCTTAGAAGATAGCAAAGGTCATTGACCTCTGCTGACCTCATTTTGCGTGTCCGGGAGCTTCTTAGAAGATAGCAAAGGTCATTGACCTCTGTTGACCTCATTTTACGTGTCCGGAAGCGTCTGAGAAGATAGCAAAGGTCATTGACCTCTGTTGACCTCATTTTGCGTGTGCGGGAGCGTCTTAGAAGATAGCAAAGGTCATTGACCTCTGCTGACCTCATTTTGCGTGTCCGGGAGCTTCTAAGAGTATAGCAAAGGTCATTGACCTCTGGAGACCTCATTTCGCGTGTCCGGAAGCGTCTTAGAAGATAGCAAAGTTCATTGACCTCTGCTGACCTCATTTTGCGTGTCCGGGAGCGTCTCAGAAGATAGCAAAGGTCATTGACCTCTGGTGACCTCATTTTGCGTGTCCGGGAACTTCTTAGAAGATAGCAAAGGTCATTGACCTCTGGTGACCTCATTTTGCGTGTCCGGGAGCGTCTTAGAAGTTAGTAAAGTTCATTGACATCTGGTGACCTCATTTTGCGTATCCGGGAGCGTCTTAGAAGATAGCAAAGGTCATTGACTTCTGGTGACCTCATTTTGCGTGTCCGGGAGCTTCTTAGAAGATAGCAAAGGTCATTGACCTCTGGTGACCTCATTTTGCGTGTCCGGAAGCGTCTTAGAAGATAGCAAAGTTCATTGACCTCTGCTGACCTCATTTTGGGTGTCCGGGAGCTTCTTAGAAGATAGCAAAGGTCGTTGACCTCTGTTGACCTCATTATGCGTGTGCGGGAGCGTCTTAGAAGATAGCAAAGGTCATTGACCTCTGCTGACATCATTTTGCGTGTCCGGGCGCTTCTAAGAGTATAGCAAAGGTCATTCACCTCTGTTGACCTCATTTTGCGTGTGCGGGAGCGTCTTAGAAGATAGCAAAGGTCATTGACCTCTGCTGACCTCATTTTGCGTGTCCTGGAGCTTCTTAGAAGATAGCAAAGGTCATTGACCTCTGTTGACCTCATTTTGCGTGTCCGGAAGCGTCTGAGAAGATAGCAAAGGTCATTGACCTCTGTTGACCTCATTTTGCGTGTCCGGGAGCGTCTCAGAAGATAGCAAAGGTCATTGACCTCTGGTGACCTCATTTTGCGTGTCCGGGAACTTCTTAGAAGATAGCAAAGGTCATTGACCTTTGGTGACCTCATTTTGCGTGTCCGGGAGCGTCTTAGAAGTTAGTAAAGTTCATTGACATCTGGTGACCTCATTTTGCGTATCCGGGAGCGTCTTAGAAGATAGCAAAGGTCATTGACTTCTGGTGACCTCATTTTGCGTGTCCGGGAGCATCTTAGAAGATAGCAAAGGTCATTGACCTCTGTTGACCTCATTTTGCGTGTGCGGGAGCGTCTGAGAAGATAGCAAAGGTCATTGACCTCTGTTGACCTCATTTTGCGTGTGCGGGAGCGTCTTAGAAGATAGCAAAGGTCATTGACCTCTGCTGACCTCATTTTGCGTGTCCGGGAGCTTCTAAGAGTATAGCAAAGGTCATTGACCTCTGGAGACCTCATTTCGCGTGTCCGGAAGCGTCTTAGAAGATAGCAAAGTTCATTGACCTCTGCTGACCTCATTTTGCGTGTCCGGGAGCGTCTCAGAAGATAGCAAAGGTCATTGACCTCTGGTGACCTCATTTTGCGTGTCCGGGAACTTCTTAGAAGATAGCAAAGGTCATTGACCTCTGGTGACCTCATTTTGCGTGTCCGGGAGCGTCTTAGAAGTTAGTAAAGTTCATTGACATCTGGTGACCTCATTTTGCGTATCCGGGAGCGTCTTAGAAGATAGCAAAGGTCATTGACTTCTGGTGACCTCATTTTGCGTGTCCGGGAGCTTCTTAGAAGATAGCAAAGGTCATTGACCTCTGGTGACCTCATTTTGCGTGTCCGGAAGCGTCTTAGAAGATAGCAAAGTTCATTGACCTCTGCTGACCTCATTTTGGGTGTCCGGGAGCTTCTTAGAAGATAGCAAAGGTCGTTGACCTCTGTTGACCTCATTATGCGTGTGCGGGAGCGTCTTAGAAGATAGCAAAGGTCATTGACCTCTGCTGACATCATTTTGCGTGTCCGGGAGCTTCTAAGAGTATAGCAAAGGTCATTCACCTCTGTTGACCTCATTTTACGTGTGCGGGAGCGTCTTAGAAGATAGCAAAGGTCATTGACCTCTGCTGACCTCATTTTGCGTGTCCTGGAGCTTCTTAGAAGATAGCAAAGGTCATTGACCTCTGTTGACCTCATTTTGCGTGTCCGGAAGCGTCTGAGAAGATAGCAAAGGTCATTGACCTCTGTTGACCTCATTTTGCGTGTCCGGGAGCGTCTCAGAAGATAGCAAAGGTCATTGACCTCTGGTGACCTCATTTTGCGTGTCCGGGAACTTCTTAGAAGATAGCAAAGGTCATTGACCTTTGGTGACCTCATTTTGCGTGTCCGGGAGCGTCTTAGAAGTTAGTAAAGTTCATTGACATCTGGTGACCTCATTTTGCGTATCCGGGAGCGTCTTAGAAGATAGCAAAGGTCATTGACTTCTGGTGACCTCATTTTGCGTGTCCGGGAGCATCTTAGAAGATAGCAAAGGTCATTGACCTCTGTTGACCTCATTTTGCGTGTGCGGGAGCGTCTTAGAAGATAGCAAAGGTCATTGACCTCTGCTGACCTCATTTTGCGTGTCCGGGAGCTTCTTAGAAGATAGCAAAGGTCATTGACCTCTGTTGACCTCATTTTGCGTGTGCGGGAGCGTCTTAGAAGATAGCAAAGGTCATTGACCTCTGCTGACATCATTTTGCGTGTCCGGGAGCTTCTAAGAGTATAGCAAAGGTCATTGACCTCTTTTGACCTCATTTTGCGTGTGCGGGAGCGTCTTAGAAGATAGCAAAGGTCATTGACCTCTGCTGACCTCATTTTGCGTGTCCGGGAGCTTCTTAGAAGATAGCAAAGGTCATTGACCTCTGTTGACCTCATTTTGCGTGTCCGGAAGCGTCTGAGAAGATAGCAAAGGTCATTGACCTCTGTTGACCTCATTTTGCGTGTCCGGGAGCGTCTCAGAAGATAGCAAAGGTCATTGACCTCTGGTGACCTCATTTTGCGTGTCCGGGAACTTCTTAGAAGATAGCAAAGGTCATTGACCTCTGGTGACCTCATTTTGCGTGTCCGGGAGCGTCTTAGAAGTTAGTAAAGTTCATTGACATCTGGTGACCTCATTTTGCGTATCCGGGAGCGTCTTAGAAGATAGCAAAGGTCATTGACTTCTGGTGACCTCATTTTGCGTGTCCGGGAGCTTCTTAGATGATAGCAAAGGTCATTGACCTCCGTTGACCTCATTTTGCGTGTGCGGGAGCGTCTCAGAAGATAGCAAAGGTCATTGACCTCTGCTGACATCATTTTGCGTGTCCGGGAGCTTCTAAGAGTATAGCAAAGGTCATTGACCTCTGTTGACCTCATTTTGCGTGTGCGGGAGCGTCTTAGAAGATAGCAAAGGTCATTGACCTCTGCTGACCTCATTTTGCGTGTCCGGGAGCTTCTAAGAGTATAGCAAAGGTCATTGACCTCTGGTGACCTCATTTTGCGTGTCCGGAAGCGTCTTAGAAGATAGCAAAGTTCATTGACCTCTGCTGACCTCATTTTGCGTGTCCGGGAGCTTCTTAGAAGATAGCAAAGGTCATTGACCTCTGTTGACCTCATTTTGCGTGTGCGGGAGCGTCTTAGAAGATAGCAAAGGTCATTGACCTCTGCTGACCTCATTTTGCGTGTCCGGGAGCTTCTTAGAAGATAGCAAAGGTCATTGACCTCTGTTGACCTCATTTTACGTGTCCGGAAGCGTCTGAGAAGATAGCAAACGTCATTGACCTCTGTCGACCTCATTTTGCGTGTGCGGGAGCGTCTTAGAAGATAGCAAAGGTCATTGACCTCTGCTGACCTCATTTTGCGTGTCCGGGAGCTTCTAAGAGTATAGCAAAGGTCACTGACCTCTGGAGACCTCATTTCGCGTGTCCGGAAGCGTCTTAGAAGATAGCAAAGTTCATTGACCTCTGTTGACCTCATTTTGCGTGTCCGGGAGCTTCTTAGAAGATAGCAAAGGTCATTGACCTCTGTTGACCTCATTTTGCGTGTCCGGGAGCGTCTCAGAAGATAGCAAAGGTCATTGACCTCTGGTGACCTCATTTTGCGTGTCCGGGAACTTCTTAGAAGATAGCAAAGGTCATTGACCTCTGGTGACCTCATTTTGCGTGTCCGGGAGCGTCTTAGAAGTTAGTAAAGTTCATTGACATCTGGTGACCTCATTTTGCGTATCCGGGAGCGTCTTAGAAGATAGCAAAGGTCATTGACTTCTGGTGACCTCATTTTGCGTGACCGGGAGCTTCTTAGAAGATAGCAAAGGTCATTGACCTCTGTTGACCTCATTTTGCTTGTGCGGGAGCGTCTTAGAAGATAGCAAAGGTCATTGACCTCTGCTGACATCATTTTGCGTGTCCGGGAGCTTCTAAGAGTATAGCAAAGGTCATTGACCTCTGTTGACCTCATTTTGCGTGTGCGGGAGCGTCTTAGAAGATAGCAAAGGTCATTGACCTCTGCTGACCTCATTTTGCGTGTGCGGGAGCGTCTTAGAAGATAGCAAAGGTCATTGACATCTGCTGACATCATTTTGCGTGTCCGGGAGCTTCTAAGAGTATAGCAAAGGTCATTGACCTCTGTTGACCTCATTTTGCGTGTGCGGGAGCGTCTTAGAAGATAGCAAAGGTCATTGACCTCTGTTGACCTCATTTTGCGTGTGCGGGAGCGTCTTAGAAGATAGCAAAGGTCATTGACCTCTGTTGACCTCATTTTGCGTGTCCGGGAGCTTCTAAGAGTATAGCAAAGGTCATTGACCTCTGTTGACCTCATTTTACGTGTGCGGGAGCGTCTTAGAAGATAGCAAAGGTCATTGACCTCTGCTGACCTCATTTTGCGTGTCCGGGAGCTTCTAAGAGTATAGCAAAGGTCATTGACCTCTGGTGACCTCATTTTGCGTGTCCGGGAGCATCTTAGAAGATAGCAAAGGTCATTGACCTCTGTTGACCTCATTTTGCGTGTGCGGGAGCGTCTGAGAAGATAGCAAAGGTCATTGACCTCTGTTGACCTCATTTTGCGTGTGCGGGAGCGTCTTAGAAGATAGCAAAGGTCATTGACCTCTGCTGACCTCATTTTGCGTGTCCGGGAGCTTCTAAGAGTATAGCAAAGGTCATTGACCTCTGGAGACCTCATTTCGCGTGTCCGGAAGCGTCTTAGAAGATAGCAAAGTTCATTGACCTCTGCTGACCTCATTTTGCGTGTCCGGGAGCGTCTCAGAAGATAGCAAAGGTCATTGACCTCTGGTGACCTCATTTTGCGTGTCCGGGAACTTCTTAGAAGATAGCAAAGGTCATTGACCTCTGGTGACCTCATTTTGCGTGTCCGGGAGCGTCTTAGAAGTTAGTAAAGTTCATTGACATCTGGTGACCTCATTTTGCGTATCCGGGAGCGTCTTAGAAGATAGCAAAGGTCATTGACTTCTGGTGACCTCATTTTGCGTGTCCGGGAGCTTCTTAGAAGATAGCAAAGGTCATTGACCTCTGGTGACCTCATTTTGCGTGTCCGGAAGCGTCTTAGAAGATAGCAAAGTTCATTGACCTCTGCTGACCTCATTTTGCGTGTCCGGGAGCGTCTCAGAAGATAGCAAAGGTCATTGACCTCTGGTGACCTCATTTTGCGTGTCCGGGAACTTCTTAGAAGATAGCAAAGGTCATTGACCTCTGGTGACCTCATTTTGCGTGTCCGGGAGCGTCTTAGAAGTTAGTAAAGTTCATTGACATCTGGTGACCTCATTTTGCGTATCCGGGAGCGTCTTAGAAGATAGCAAAGGTCATTGACTTCTGGTGACCTCATTTTGCGTGTCCGGGAGCTTCTTAGAAGATAGCAAAGGTCATTGACCTCTGGTGACCTCATTTTGCGTGTCCGGAAGCGTCTTAGAAGATAGCAAAGTTCATTGACCTCTGCTGACCTCATTTTGGGTGTCCGGGAGCTTCTTAGAAGATAGCAAAGGTCGTTGACCTCTGTTGACCTCATTATGCGTGTGCGGGAGCGTCTTAGAAGATAGCAAAGGTCATTGACCTCTGCTGACATCATTTTGCGTGTCCGGGCGCTTCTAAGAGTATAGCAAAGGTCATTCACCTCTGTTGACCTCATTTTGCGTGTGCGGGAGCGTCTTAGAAGATAGCAAAGGTCATTGACCTCTGCTGACCTCATTTTGCGTGTCCTGGAGCTTCTTAGAAGATAGCAAAGGTCATTGACCTCTGTTGACCTCATTTTGCGTGTCCGGAAGCGTCTGAGAAGATAGCAAAGGTCATTGACCTCTGTTGACCTCATTTTGCGTGTCCGGGAGCGTCTCAGAAGATAGCAAAGGTCATTGACCTCTGGTGACCTCATTTTGCGTGTCCGGGAACTTCTTAGAAGATAGCAAAGGTCATTGACCTTTGGTGACCTCATTTTGCGTGTCCGGGAGCGTCTTAGAAGTTAGTAAAGTTCATTGACATCTGGTGACCTCATTTTGCGTATCCGGGAGCGTCTTAGAAGATAGCAAAGGTCATTGACTTCTGGTGACCTCATTTTGCGTGTCCGGGAGCATCTTAGAAGATAGCAAAGGTCATTGACCTCTGTTGACCTCATTTTGCGTGTGCGGGAGCGTCTTAGAAGATAGCAAAGGTCATTGACCTCTGTTGACCTCATTTTGCGTGTGCGGGAGCGTCTTAGAAGATAGCAAAGGTCATTGACCTCTGCTGACCTCATTTTGCGTGTCCGGGAGCTTCTAAGAGTATAGCAAAGGTCATTGACCTCTGGAGACCTCATTTCGCGTGTCCGGAAGCGTCTTAGAAGATAGCAAAGTTCATTGACCTCTGCTGACCTCATTTTGCGTGTCCGGGAGCGTCTCAGAAGATAGCAAAGGTCATTGACCTCTGGTGACCTCATTTTGCGTGTCCGGGAACTTCTTAGAAGATAGCAAAGGTCATTGACCTCTGGTGACCTCATTTTGCGTGTCCGGGAGCGTCTTAGAAGTTAGTAAAGTTCATTGACATCTGGTGACCTCATTTTGCGTATCCGGGAGCGTCTTAGAAGATAGCAAAGGTCATTGACTTCTGGTGACCTCATTTTGCGTGTCCGGGAGCTTCTTAGAAGATAGCAAAGGTCATTGACCTCTGGTGACCTCATTTTGCGTGTCCGGAAGCGTCTTAGAAGATAGCAAAGTTCATTGACCTCTGCTGACCTCATTTTGGGTGTCCGGGAGCTTCTTAGAAGATAGCAAAGGTCGTTGACCTCTGTTGACCTCATTATGCGTGTGCGGGAGCGTCTTAGAAGATAGCAAAGGTCATTGACCTCTGCTGACATCATTTTGCGTGTCCGGGAGCTTCTAAGAGTATAGCAAAGGTCATTCACCTCTGTTGACCTCATTTTACGTGTGCGGGAGCGTCTTAGAAGATAGCAAAGGTCATTGACCTCTGCTGACCTCATTTTGCGTGTCCTGGAGCTTCTAAGAGTATAGCAAAGGTCATTGACCTCTGTTGACCTCATTTTACGTGTGCGGGAGCGTCTTAGAAGATAGCAAAGGTCATTGACCTCTGCTGACCTCATTTTGCGTGTCCGGGAGCTTCTAAGAGTATAGCAAAGGTCATTGACCTCTGGTGACCTCATTTTGCGTGTCCGGGAGCATCTTAGAAGATAGCAAAGGTCATTGACCTCTGTTGACCTCATTTTGCGTGTGCGGGAGCGTCTGAGAAGATAGCAAAGGTCATTGACCTCTGTTGACCTCATTTTGCGTGTGCGGGAGCGTCTTAGAAGATAGCAAAGGTCATTGACCTCTGCTGACCTCATTTTGCGTGTCCGGGAGCTTCTAAGAGTATAGCAAAGGTCATTGACCTCTGGAGACCTCATTTCGCGTGTCCGGAAGCGTCTTAGAAGATAGCAAAGTTCATTGACCTCTGCTGACCTCATTTTGCGTGTCCGGGAGCGTCTCAGAAGATAGCAAAGGTCATTGACCTCTGGTGACCTCATTTTGCGTGTCCGGGAACTTCTTAGAAGATAGCAAAGGTCATTGACCTCTGGTGACCTCATTTTGCGTGTCCGGGAGCGTCTTAGAAGTTAGTAAAGTTCATTGACATCTGGTGACCTCATTTTGCGTATCCGGGAGCGTCTTAGAAGATAGCAAAGGTCATTGACTTCTGGTGACCTCATTTTGCGTGTCCGGGAGCTTCTTAGAAGATAGCAAAGGTCATTGACCTCTGGTGACCTCATTTTGCGTGTCCGGAAGCGTCTTAGAAGATAGCAAAGTTCATTGACCTCTGCTGACCTCATTTTGCGTGTCCGGGAGCGTCTCAGAAGATAGCAAAGGTCATTGACCTCTGGTGACCTCATTTTGCGTGTCCGGGAACTTCTTAGAAGATAGCAAAGGTCATTGACCTCTGGTGACCTCATTTTGCGTGTCCGGGAGCGTCTTAGAAGTTAGTAAAGTTCATTGACATCTGGTGACCTCATTTTGCGTATCCGGGAGCGTCTTAGAAGATAGCAAAGGTCATTGACTTCTGGTGACCTCATTTTGCGTGTCCGGGAGCTTCTTAGAAGATAGCAAAGGTCATTGACCTCTGGTGACCTCATTTTGCGTGTCCGGAAGCGTCTTAGAAGATAGCAAAGTTCATTGACCTCTGCTGACCTCATTTTGGGTGTCCGGGAGCTTCTTAGAAGATAGCAAAGGTCATTGACCTCTGTTGACCTCATTATGCGTGTGCGGGAGCGTCTTAGAAGATAGCAAAGGTCATTGACCTCTGCTGACATCATTTTGCGTGTCCGGGCGCTTCTAAGAGTATAGCAAAGGTCATTCACCTCTGTTGACCTCATTTTGCGTGTGCGGGAGCGTCTTAGAAGATAGCAAAGGTCATTGACCTCTGCTGACCTCATTTTGCGTGTCCTGGAGCTTCTTAGAAGATAGCAAAGGTCATTGACCTCTGTTGACCTCATTTTGCGTGTCCGGAAGCGTCTGAGAAGATAGCAAAGGTCATTGACCTCTGTTGACCTCATTTTGCGTGTCCGGGAGCGTCTCAGAAGATAGCAAAGGTCATTGACCTCTGGTGACCTCATTTTGCGTGTCCGGGAACTTCTTAGAAGATAGCAAAGGTCATTGACCTTTGGTGACCTCATTTTGCGTGTCCGGGAGCGTCTTAGAAGTTAGTAAAGTTCATTGACATCTGGTGACCTCATTTTGCGTATCCGGGAGCGTCTTAGAAGATAGCAAAGGTCATTGACTTCTGGTGACCTCATTTTGCGTGTCCGGGAGCATCTTAGAAGATAGCAAAGGTCATTGACCTCTGTTGACCTCATTTTGCGTGTGCGGGAGCGTCTGAGAAGATAGCAAAGGTCATTGACCTCTGTTGACCTCATTTTGCGTGTGCGGGAGCGTCTTAGAAGATAGCAAAGGTCATTGACCTCTGCTGACCTCATTTTGCGTGTCCGGGAGCTTCTAAGAGTATAGCAAAGGTCATTGACCTCTGGAGACCTCATTTCGCGTGTCCGGAAGCGTCTTAGAAGATAGCAAAGTTCATTGACCTCTGCTGACCTCATTTTGCGTGTCCGGGAGCGTCTCAGAAGATAGCAAAGGTCATTGACCTCTGGTGACCTCATTTTGCGTGTCCGGGAACTTCTTAGAAGATAGCAAAGGTCATTGACCTCTGGTGACCTCATTTTGCGTGTCCGGGAGCGTCTTAGAAGTTAGTAAAGTTCATTGACATCTGGTGACCTCATTTTGCGTATCCGGGAGCGTCTTAGAAGATAGCAAAGGTCATTGACTTCTGGTGACCTCATTTTGCGTGTCCGGGAGCTTCTTAGAAGATAGCAAAGGTCATTGACCTCTGGTGACCTCATTTTGCGTGTCCGGAAGCGTCTTAGAAGATAGCAAAGTTCATTGACCTCTGCTGACCTCATTTTGGGTGTCCGGGAGCTTCTTAGAAGATAGCAAAGGTCATTGACCTCTGTTGACCTCATTATGCGTGTGCGGGAGCGTCTTAGAAGATAGCAAAGGTCATTGACCTCTGCTGACATCATTTTGCGTGTCCGGGAGCTTCTAAGAGTATAGCAAAGGTCATTCACCTCTGTTGACCTCATTTTACGTGTGCGGGAGCGTCTTAGAAGATAGCAAAGGTCATTGACCTCTGCTGACCTCATTTTGCGTGTCCTGGAGCTTCTTAGAAGATAGCAAAGGTCATTGACCTCTGTTGACCTCATTTTGCGTGTCCGGAAGCGTCTGAGAAGATAGCAAAGGTCATTGACCTCTGTTGACCTCATTTTGCGTGTCCGGGAGCGTCTCAGAAGATAGCAAAGGTCATTGACCTCTGGTGACCTCATTTTGCGTGTCCGGGAACTTCTTAGAAGATAGCAAAGGTCATTGACCTTTGGTGACCTCATTTTGCGTGTCCGGGAGCGTCTTAGAAGTTAGTAAAGTTCATTGACATCTGGTGACCTCATTTTGCGTATCCGGGAGCGTCTTAGAAGATAGCAAAGGTCATTGACTTCTGGTGACCTCATTTTGCGTGTCCGGGAGCATCTTAGAAGATAGCAAAGGTCATTGACCTCTGTTGACCTCATTTTGCGTGTGCGGGAGCGTCTTAGCAGATAGCAAAGGTCATTGACCTCTGCTGACCTCATTTTGCGTGTCCGGGAGCTTCTTAGAAGATAGCAAAGGTCATTGACCTCTGTTGACCTCATTTTGCGTGTGCGGGAGCGTCTTAGAAGATAGCAAAGGTCATTGACCTCTGCTGACATCATTTTGCGTGTCCGGGAGCTTCTAAGAGTATAGCAAAGGTCATTGACCTCTTTTGACCTCATTTTGCGTGTGCGGGAGCGTCTTAGAAGATAGCAAAGGTCATTGACCTCTGCTGACCTCATTTTGCGTGTCCGGGAGCTTCTTAGAAGATAGCAAAGGTCATTGACCTCTGTTGACCTCATTTTGCGTGTCCGGAAGCGTCTGAGAAGATAGCAAAGGTCATTGACCTCTGTTGACCTCATTTTGCGTGTCCGGGAGCGTCTCAGAAGATAGCAAAGGTCATTGACCTCTGGTGACCTCATTTTGCGTGTCCGGGAACTTCTTAGAAGATAGCAAAGGTCATTGACCTCTGGTGACCTCATTTTGCGTGTCCGGGAGCGTCTTAGAAGTTAGTAAAGTTCATTGACATCTGGTGACCTCATTTTGCGTATCCGGGAGCGTCTTAGAAGATAGCAAAGGTCATTGACTTCTGGTGACCTCATTTTGCGTGTCCGGGAGCTTCTTAGAAGATAGCAAAGGTCATTGACCTCTGTTGACCTCATTTTGCGTGTGCGGGAGCGTCTCAGAAGATAGCAAAGGTCATTGACCTCTGCTGACATCATTTTGCGTGTCCGGGAGCTTCTAAGAGTATAGCAAAGGTCATTGACCTCTGTTGACCTCATTTTGCGTGTGCGGGAGCGTCTTAGAAGATAGCAAAGGTCATTGACCTCTGCTGACCTCATTTTGCGTGTCCGGGAGCTTCTAAGAGTATAGCAAAGGTCATTGACCTCTGGTGACCTCATTTTGCGTGTCCGGAAGCGTCTTAGAAGATAGCAAAGTTCATTGACCTCTGCTGACCTCATTTTGCGTGTCCGGGAGCTTCTTAGAAGATAGCAAAGGTCATTGACCTCTGTTGACCTCATTTTGCGTGTGCGGGAGCGTCTTAGAAGATAGCAAAGGTCATTGACCTCTGCTGACCTCATTTTGCGTGTCCGGGAGCTTCTTAGAAGATAGCAAAGGTCATTGACCTCTGTTGACCTCATTTTACGTGTCCGGAAGCGTCTGAGAAGATAGCAAACGTCATTGACCTCTGTCGACCTCATTTTGCGTGTGCGGGAGCGTCTTAGAAGATAGCAAAGGTCATTGACCTCTGCTGACCTCATTTTGCGTGTCCGGGAGCTTCTAAGAGTATAGCAAAGGTCACTGACCTCTGGAGACCTCATTTCGCGTGTCCGGAAGCGTCTTAGAAGATAGCAAAGTTCATTGACCTCTGTTGACCTCATTTTGCGTGTCCGGGAGCTTCTTAGAAGATAGCAAAGGTCATTGACCTCTGTTGACCTCATTTTGCGTGTCCGGGAGCGTCTCAGAAGATAGCAAAGGTCATTGACCTCTGGTGACCTCATTTTGCGTGTCCGGGAACTTCTTAGAAGATAGCAAAGGTCATTGACCTCTGGTGACCTCATTTTGCGTGTCCGGGAGCGTCTTAGAAGTTAGTAAAGTTCATTGACATCTGGTGACCTCATTTTGCGTATCCGGGAGCGTCTTAGAAGATAGCAAAGGTCATTGACTTCTGGTGACCTCATTTTGCGTGACCGGGAGCTTCTTAGAAGATAGCAAAGGTCATTGACCTCTGTTGACCTCATTTTGCTTGTGCGGGAGCGTCTTAGAAGATAGCAAAGGTCATTGACCTCTGCTGACATCATTTTGCGTGTCCGGGAGCTTCTAAGAGTATAGCAAAGGTCATTGACCTCTGTTGACCTCATTTTGCGTGTGCGGGAGCGTCTTAGAAGATAGCAAAGGTCATTGACCTCTGCTGACCTCATTTTGCGTGTGCGGGAGCGTCTTAGAAGATAGCAAAGGTCATTGACATCTGCTGACATCATTTTGCGTGTCCGGGAGCTTCTAAGAGTATAGCAAAGGTCATTGACCTCTGTTGACCTCATTTTGCGTGTGCGGGAGCGTCTTAGAAGATAGCAAAGGTCATTGACCTCTGTTGACCTCATTTTGCGTGTGCGGGAGCGTCTTAGAAGATAGCAAAGGTCATTGACCTCTGTTGACCTCATTTTGCGTGTCCGGGAGCTTCTAAGAGTATAGCAAAGGTCATTGACCTCTGTTGACCTCATTTTACGTGTGCGGGAGCGTCTTAGAAGATAGCAAAGGTCATTGACCTCTGCTGACCTCATTTTGCGTGTCCGGGAGCTTCTAAGAGTATAGCAAAGGTCATTGACCTCTGGTGACCTCATTTTGCGTGTCCGGGAGCTTCTTAGAAGATAGCAAAGGTCATTGACCTCTGTTGACCTCATTTTGCGTGTGCGGGAGCGTCTGAGAAGATAGCAAAGGTCATTGACCTCTGTTGACCTCATTTTGCGTGTGCGGGAGCGTCTTAGAAGATAGCAAAGGTCATTGACCTCTGCTGACCTCATTTTGCGTGTCCGGGAGCTTCTAAGAGTATAGCAAAGGTCATTGACCTCTGGAGACCTCATTTCGCGTGTCCGGAAGCGTCTTAGAAGATAGCAAAGTTCATTGACCTCTGCTGACCTCATTTTGCGTGTCCGGGAGCGTCTCAGAAGATAGCAAAGGTCATTGACCTCTGGTGACCTCATTTTGCGTGTCCGGGAACTTCTTAGAAGATAGCAAAGGTCATTGACCTCTGGTGACCTCATTTTGCGTGTCCGGGAGCGTCTTAGAAGTTAGTAAAGTTCATTGACATCTGGTGACCTCATTTTGCGTATCCGGGAGCGTCTTAGAAGATAGCAAAGGTCATTGACTTCTGGTGACCTCATTTTGCGTGTCCGGGAGCTTCTTAGAAGATAGCAAAGGTCATTGACCTCTGGTGACCTCATTTTGCGTGTCCGGAAGCGTCTTAGAAGATAGCAAAGTTCATTGACCTCTGCTGACCTCATTTTGGGTGTCCGGGAGCTTCTTAGAAGATAGCAAAGGTCGTTGACCTCTGTTGACCTCATTATGCGTGTGCGGGAGCGTCTTAGAAGATAGCAAAGGTCATTGACCTCTGCTGACATCATTTTGCGTGTCCGGGAGCTTCTAAGAGTATAGCAAAGGTCATTCACCTCTGTTGACCTCATTTTACGTGTGCGGGAGCGTCTTAGAAGATAGCAAAGGTCATTGACCTCTGCTGACCTCATTTTGCGTGTCCTGGAGCTTCTTAGAAGATAGCAAAGGTCATTGACCTCTGTTGACCTCATTTTGCGTGTCCGGAAGCGTCTGAGAAGATAGCAAAGGTCATTGACCTCTGTTGACCTCATTTTGCGTGTCCGGGAGCGTCTCAGAAGATAGCAAAGGTCATTGACCTCTGGTGACCTCATTTTGCGTGTCCGGGAACTTCTTAGAAGATAGCAAAGGTCATTGACCTTTGGTGACCTCATTTTGCGTGTCCGGGAGCGTCTTAGAAGTTAGTAAAGTTCATTGACATCTGGTGACCTCATTTTGCGTATCCGGGAGCGTCTTAGAAGATAGCAAAGGTCATTGACTTCTGGTGACCTCATTTTGCGTGTCCGGGAGCATCTTAGAAGATAGCAAAGGTCATTGACCTCTGTTGACCTCATTTTGCGTGTGCGGGAGCGTCTTAGCAGATAGCAAAGGTCATTGACCTCTGCTGACCTCATTTTGCGTGTCCGGGAGCTTCTTAGAAGATAGCAAAGGTCATTGACCTCTGTTGACCTCATTTTGCGTGTGCGGGAGCGTCTTAGAAGATAGCAAAGGTCATTGACCTCTGCTGACATCATTTTGCGTGTCCGGGAGCTTCTAAGAGTATAGCAAAGGTCATTGACCTCTTTTGACCTCATTTTGCGTGTGCGGGAGCGTCTTAGAAGATAGCAAAGGTCATTGACCTCTGCTGACCTCATTTTGCGTGTCCGGGAGCTTCTTAGAAGATAGCAAAGGTCATTGACCTCTGTTGACCTCATTTTGCGTGTCCGGAAGCGTCTGAGAAGATAGCAAAGGTCATTGACCTCTGTTGACCTCATTTTGCGTGTCCGGGAGCGTCTCAGAAGATAGCAAAGGTCATTGACCTCTGGTGACCTCATTTTGCGTGTCCGGGAACTTCTTAGAAGATAGCAAAGGTCATTGACCTCTGGTGACCTCATTTTGCGTGTCCGGGAGCGTCTTAGAAGTTAGTAAAGTTCATTGACATCTGGTGACCTCATTTTGCGTATCCGGGAGCGTCTTAGAAGATAGCAAAGGTCATTGACTTCTGGTGACCTCATTTTGCGTGTCCGGGAGCTTCTTAGAAGATAGCAAAGGTCATTGACCTCTGTTGACCTCATTTTGCGTGTCCGGGAGCGTCTCAGAAGATAGCAAAGGTCATTGACCTCTGCTGACATCATTTTGCGTGTCCGGGAGCTTCTAAGAGTATAGCAAAGGTCATTGACCTCTGTTGACCTCATTTTGCGTGTGCGGGAGCGTCTTAGAAGATAGCAAAGGTCATTGACCTCTGCTGACCTCATTTTGCGTGTCCGGGAGCTTCTAAGAGTATAGCAAAGGTCATTGACCTCTGGTGACCTCATTTTGCGTGTCCGGAAGCGTCTTAGAAGATAGCAAAGTTCATTGACCTCTGCTGACCTCATTTTGCGTGTCCGGAAGCGTCTTAGAAGATAGCAAAGTTCATTGACCTCTGCTGACCTCATTTTGCGTGTCCGGGAGCTTCTAAGAGTATAGCAAAGGTCATTGACCTCTGGTGACCTCATTTTGCGTGTCCGGAAGCGTCTTAGAAGATAGCAAAGTTCATTGACCTCTGCTGACCTCATTTTGCGTGTCCGGGAGCTTCTTAGAAGATAGCAAAGGTCATTGACCTCTGTTGACCTCATTTTGCGTGTGCGGGAGCGTCTTAGAAGATAGCAAATGTCATTGACCTCTGCTGACCTCATTTTGCGTGTCCGGGAGCTTCTAAGAGTATAGCAAAGGTCATTGACCTTTGGTGACCTCATTTTGCGTGTCCGGGAACTTCTTAGAAGATAGCAAAGGTCATTGACCTCTGGTGACCTCATTTTGCGTGTCCGGGAGCATCTTAGAAGATAGCAAAGGTCATTGACCTCTGTTGACCTCATTTTGCGTGTGCGGGAGCGTCTGAGAAGATAGCAAAGGTCATTGACCTCTGTTGACCTCATTTTGCGTGTGCGGGAGCGTCTTAGAAGATAGCAAAGGTCATTGACCTCTGCTGACCTCATTTTGCGTGTCCGGGAGCTTCTAAGAGTATAGCAAAGGTCATTGACCTCTGGAGACCTCATTTCGCGTGTCCGGAAGCGTCTTAGAAGATAGCAAAGTTCATTGACCTCTGCTGACCTCATTTTGCGTGTCCGGGAGCGTCTCAGAAGATAGCAAAGGTCATTGACCTCTGGTGACCTCATTTTGCGTGTCCGGGAACTTCTTAGAAGATAGCAAAGGTCATTGACCTCTGGTGACCTCATTTTGCGTGTCCGGGAGCGTCTTAGAAGTTAGTAAAGTTCATTGACATCTGGTGACCTCATTTTGCGTATCCGGGAGCGTCTTAGAAGATAGCAAAGGTCATTGACTTCTGGTGACCTCATTTTGCGTGTCCGGGAGCTTCTTAGAAGATAGCAAAGGTCATTGACCTCTGGTGACCTCATTTTGCGTGTCCGGAAGCGTCTTAGAAGATAGCAAAGTTCATTGACCTCTGCTGACCTCATTTTGCGTGTCCGGGAGCTTCTTAGAAGATAGCAAAGGTCGTTGACCTCTGTTGACCTCATTATGCGTGTGCGGGAGCGTCTTAGAAGATAGCAAAGGTCATTGACCTCTGCTGACATCATTTTGCGTGTCCGGGAGCTTCTAAGAGTATAGCAAAGGTCATTCACCTCTGTTGACCTCATTTTACGTGTGCGGGAGCGTCTTAGAAGATAGCAAAGGTCATTGACCTCTGCTGACCTCATTTTGCGTGTCCTGGAGCTTCTTAGAAGATAGCAAAGGTCATTGACCTCTGTTGACCTCATTTTGCGTGTCCGGAAGCGTCTGAGAAGATAGCAAAGGTCATTGACCTCTGTTGACCTCATTTTGCGTGTCCGGGAGCGTCTCAGAAGATAGCAAAGGTCATTGACCTCTGGTGACCTCATTTTGCGTGTCCGGGAACTTCTTAGAAGATAGCAAAGGTCATTGACCTTTGGTGACCTCATTTTGCGTGTCCGGGAGCGTCTTAGAAGTTAGTAAAGTTCATTGACATCTGGTGACCTCATTTTGCGTATCCGGGAGCGTCTTAGAAGATAGCAAAGGTCATTGACTTCTGGTGACCTCATTTTGCGTGTCCGGGAGCATCTTAGAAGATAGCAAAGGTCATTGACCTCTGTTGACCTCATTTTGCGTGTGCGGGAGCGTCTTAGCAGATAGCAAAGGTCATTGACCTCTGCTGACCTCATTTTGCGTGTCCGGGAGCTTCTTAGAAGATAGCAAAGGTCATTGACCTCTGTTGACCTCATTTTGCGTGTGCGGGAGCGTCTTAGAAGATAGCAAAGGTCATTGACCTCTGCTGACATCATTTTGCGTGTCCGGGAGCTTCTAAGAGTATAGCAAAGGTCATTGACCTCTTTTGACCTCATTTTGCGTGTGCGGGAGCGTCTTAGAAGATAGCAAAGGTCATTGACCTCTGCTGACCTCATTTTGCGTGTCCGGGAGCTTCTTAGAAGATAGCAAAGGTCATTGACCTCTGTTGACCTCATTTTGCGTGTCCGGAAGCGTCTGAGAAGATAGCAAAGGTCATTGACCTCTGTTGACCTCATTTTGCGTGTCCGGGAGCGTCTCAGAAGATAGCAAAGGTCATTGACCTCTGGTGACCTCATTTTGCGTGTCCGGGAACTTCTTAGAAGATAGCAAAGGTCATTGACCTCTGGTGACCTCATTTTGCGTGTCCGGGAGCGTCTTAGAAGTTAGTAAAGTTCATTGACATCTGGTGACCTCATTTTGCGTATCCGGGAGCGTCTTAGAAGATAGCAAAGGTCATTGACTTCTGGTGACCTCATTTTGCGTGTCCGGGAGCTTCTTAGAAGATAGCAAAGGTCATTGACCTCCGTTGACCTCATTTTGCGTGTGCGGGAGCGTCTCAGAAGATAGCAAAGGTCATTGACCTCTGCTGACATCATTTTGCGTGTCCGGGAGCTTCTAAGAGTATAGCAAAGGTCATTGACCTCTGTTGACCTCATTTTGCGTGTGCGGGAGCGTCTTAGAAGATAGCAAAGGTCATTGACCTCTGCTGACCTCATTTTGCGTGTCCGGGAGCTTCTAAGAGTATAGCAAAGGTCATTGACCTCTGGTGACCTCATTTTGCGTGTCCGGAAGCGTCTTAGAAGATAGCAAAGTTCATTGACCTCTGCTGACCTCATTTTGCGTGTCCGGAAGCGTCTTAGAAGATAGCAAAGTTCATTGACCTCTGCTGACCTCATTTTGCGTGTCCGGGAGCTTCTAAGAGTATAGCAAAGGTCATTGACCTCTGGTGACCTCATTTTGCGTGTCCGGAAGCGTCTTAGAAGATAGCAAAGTTCATTGACCTCTGCTGACCTCATTTTGCGTGTCCGGGAGCTTCTTAGAAGATAGCAAAGGTCATTGACCTCTGTTGACCTCATTTTGCGTGTGCGGGAGCGTCTTAGAAGATAGCAAATGTCATTGACCTCTGCTGACCTCATTTTGCGTGTCCGGGAGCTTCTAAGAGTATAGCAAAGGTCATTGACCTTTGGTGACCTCATCTTGCGTGTCCGGAAGCGTCTTAGAAGATAGCAAAGTTCATTGACCTCTGCTGACCTCATTTTGCGTGTCCGGGAGCTTCTTAGAAGATAGCAAAGGTCAATGACTTCTGGTGACTTCATTTTGCGTGTCCGGGAGCTTCTTAGAAGATAGCAAAGGTCATTGACCTCTGTTGACCTCATTTTGCGTGTGCAGGAGCGTCTTCGAAGATAGCAAAGGTCATTGATATCTGCTGACATCATTTTGCGTGTCCGGGAGCTTCTAAGAGTATAGCAAAGGTCATTGACCTCTGGTGACCTCATTTTGCGTGTCCGGAAGCGTCTTAGAAGATAGCAAAGTTCATTGACCTCTGCTGACCTCATTTTGCGTGTCCGGGAGCTTCTTAGAAGATAGCAAAGGTCATTGACCTCTGTTGACCTCATTTTGCGTGTCCGGAAGCGTCTTAGAAGATAGCAAAGTTCATTGACCTCTGCTGACCTCATTTTGCGTGTCCGGGAGCTTCTTAGAAGATAGCAAAGGTCATTGACTTCTGGTGACTTCATTTTGCGTGTCCGGGAGCTTCTTAGAAGATAGCAAAGGTCATTGACCTCTGTTGACCTCATTTTGCGTGTGCGGGAGCGTCTTAGAAGATAGCAAAGGTCATTGACCTCTGCTGACATCATTTTGCGTGTCCGGGAGCTTCTAAGAGTATAGCAAAGGTCATTGACCTCTGTTGACCTCATTTTGCGTGTGCGGGAGCGTCTTAGAAGATAGCAAAGGTCATTGACCTCTGCTGACCTCATTTTGCGTGTGCGGGAGCGTCTTAGAAGATAGCAATGGTCATTGACCTCTGTTGACCTCATTTTGCGTGTCCGGGAGCGTCTCAGAAGATAGCAATGGTCATTGACCTCTGGTGACCTCATTTTGCGTGTCCGGGAGCTTCTTAGAAGATAGCAAAGGTCATTGACCTCTGGTGACCTCATTTTGCGTGTCCGGAAGCGTCTTAGAAGATAGCAAAGTTCATTGACCTCTGCTGACCTCATTTTGGGTGTCCGGGAGCTTCTTAGAAGATAGCAAAGGTCATTGACCTCTGTTGACCTCATTTTGCGTGTGCGGGAGCGTCTTAGAAGATAGCAAAGGTCATTGACCTCTGCTGACATCATTTTGCGTGTCCGGGAGCTTCTAAGAGTATAGCAAAGGTCATTCACCTCTGTTGACCTCATTTTGCGTGTGCGGGAGCGTCTTAGAAGATAGCAAAGGTCATTGACCTCTGCTGACCTCATTTTGCGTGTCCTGGAGCTTCTTAGAAGATAGCAAAGGTCATTGACCTCTGGTGACCTCATTTTGCGTGTCCGGGAGCTTCTTAGAAGATAGCAAAGGTCATTGACCTCTGGTGACCTCATTTTGCGTGTCCGGAAGCGTCTTAGAAGATAGCAAAGTTCATTGACCTCTGCTGACCTCATTTTGGGTGTCCGGGAGCTTCTTAGAAGATAGCAAAGGTCATTGACCTCTGTTGACCTCATTTTGCGTGTGCGGGAGCGTCTTAGAAGATAGCAAAGGTCATTGACCTCTGCTGACATCATTTTGCGTGTCCGGGAGCTTCTAAGAGTATAGCAAAGGTCATTCACCTCTGTTGACCTCATTTTGCGTGTGCGGGAGCGTCTTAGAAGATAGCAAAGGTCATTGACCTCAGCTGACCTCATTTTGCGTGTCCTGGAGCTTCTTAGAAGATAGCAAAGGTCATTGACCTTTGGTGACCTCATTTTGCGTGTCCGGGAGCATCTTAGAAGTTAGTAAAGTTCATTGACATCTGGTGACCTCATTTTGCGTATCCGGGAGCGTCTTAGAAGATAGCAAAGGTCATTGACTTCTGGTGACCTCATTTTGCGTGTCCGGGAGCATCTTAGAAGATAGCAAAGGTCATTGACCTCTGTTGACCTCATTTTGCGTGTGCGGGAGCGTCTTAGCAGATAGCAAAGGTCATTGACCTCTGCTGACCTCATTTTGGGTGTCCGGGAGCTTCTTAGAAGATAGCAAAGGTCATTGACCTCTGTTGACCTCATTTTGCGTGTGCGGGAGCGTCTTAGAAGATAGCAAAGGTCATTGACCTCTGCTGACCTCATTTTGCGATTCCGGGAGCTTCTTAGAAGATAGCAAAGGTCATTGACCTCTGGTGACCTCATTTTGCGTGTCCGGAAGCGTCTTAGAAGATAGCAAAGTTCATTGACCTCTGCTGACCTCATTTTGCGTGTCCGGGAGCTTCTTAGAAGATAGCAAAGGTCATTGACTTCTGGTGACCTCATTTTGCGTGTCCGGGAGCTTCTTAGAAGATAGCAAAGGTCATTGACCTCTGTTGCCCTCATTTTACGTGTGCGGGAGCCTCTTAGAAGATAGCAAAGGTCATTGACCTCTTCTGACCTCATTTAGCGTGTCCGGAAGCTTCTAAGAGTATAGCAAAGGTCATTGACCTCTGTTGACCACATTTTGCGTGTGCGGGAGCGTCTTAAAAGATAGCAAAGGTCATTGACCTCTGCTGACATCATTTTGTGTGTCCGGGAGCTTCTAAGAGTATAGCAAAGGTCATTGACTTCTGCTGACCTCATTTTGCGTGTCCGGGAGCTTCTTAGAAGATAGCAAAGGTCATTGACCTCTGTTGACCTCATTTTGCGTGTCCGGGAGCTTCTTAGAAGATAGCAAAGGTCATTGACATCTGGTGACCTCATTTTGCGTGTCCGGAAGCGTCTTAGAAGATAGCAAAGTTCATTGACCTCTGCTGACCTCATTTTGCGTGTCCGGGAGCTTCTTAGAAGATAGCAAAGGTCATTGACCTCTGTTGACCTCATTTTGCGTGTGCGGGAGCGTCTTAGAAGATAGCAAATGTCATTGACCTCTGCTGACCTCATTTTGCGTGTCCGGGAGCTTCTAAGAGTATAGCAAAGGTCATTGACCTTTGGTGACCTCATCTTGCGTGTCCGGAAGCGTCTTAGAAGATAGCAAAGTTCATTGACCTCTGCTGACCTCATTTTGCGTGTCCGGGAGCTTCTTAGAAGATAGCAAAGGTCAATGACTTCTGGTGACTTCATTTTGCGTGTCCGGGAGCTTCTTAGAAGATAGCAAAGGTCATTGACCTCTGTTGACCTCATTTTGCGTGTGCAGGAGCGTCTTCGAAGATAGCAAAGGTCATTGATATCTGCTGACATCATTTTGCGTGTCCGGGAGCTTCTAAGAGTATAGCAAAGGTCATTGACCTCTGGTGACCTCATTTTGCGTGTCCGGAAGCGTCTTAGAAGATAGCAAAGTTCATTGACCTCTGCTGACCTCATTTTGCGTGTCCGGGAGCTTCTTAGAAGATAGCAAAGGTCATTGACCTCTGTTGACCTCATTTTGCGTGTCCGGAAGCGTCTTAGAAGATAGCAAAGTTCATTGACCTCTGCTGACCTCATTTTGCGTGTCCGGGAGCTTCTTAGAAGATAGCAAAGGTCATTGACTTCTGGTGACTTCATTTTGCGTGTCCGGGAGCTTCTTAGAAGATAGCAAAGGTCATTGACCTCTGTTGACCTCATTTTGCGTGTGCGGGAGCGTCTTAGAAGATAGCAAAGGTCATTGACCTCTGCTGACATCATTTTGCGTGTCCGGGAGCTTCTAAGAGTATAGCAAAGGTCATTGACCTCTGTTGACCTCATTTTGCGTGTGCGGGAGCGTCTTAGAAGATAGCAAAGGTCATTGACCTCTGCTGACCTCATTTTGCGTGTGCGGGAGCGTCTTAGAAGATAGCAATGGTCATTGACCTCTGTTGACCTCATTTTGCGTGTCCGGGAGCGTCTCAGAAGATAGCAATGGTCATTGACCTCTGGTGACCTCATTTTGCGTGTCCGGGAGCTTCTTAGAAGATAGCAAAGGTCATTGACCTCTGGTGACCTCATTTTGCGTGTCCGGAAGCGTCTTAGAAGATAGCAAAGTTCATTGACCTCTGCTGACCTCATTTTGGGTGTCCGGGAGCTTCTTAGAAGATAGCAAAGGTCATTGACCTCTGTTGACCTCATTTTGCGTGTGCGGGAGCGTCTTAGAAGATAGCAAAGGTCATTGACCTCTGCTGACATCATTTTGCGTGTCCGGGAGCTTCTAAGAGTATAGCAAAGGTCATTCACCTCTGTTGACCTCATTTTGCGTGTGCGGGAGCGTCTTAGAAGATAGCAAAGGTCATTGACCTCTGCTGACCTCATTTTGCGTGTCCTGGAGCTTCTTAGAAGATAGCAAAGGTCATTGACCTCTGGTGACCTCATTTTGCGTGTCCGGGAGCTTCTTAGAAGATAGCAAAGGTCATTGACCTCTGGTGACCTCATTTTGCGTGTCCGGAAGCGTCTTAGAAGATAGCAAAGTTCATTGACCTCTGCTGACCTCATTTTGGGTGTCCGGGAGCTTCTTAGAAGATAGCAAAGGTCATTGACCTCTGTTGACCTCATTTTGCGTGTGCGGGAGCGTCTTAGAAGATAGCAAAGGTCATTGACCTCTGCTGACATCATTTTGCGTGTCCGGGAGCTTCTAAGAGTATAGCAAAGGTCATTCACCTCTGTTGACCTCATTTTGCGTGTGCGGGAGCGTCTTAGAAGATAGCAAAGGTCATTGACCTCAGCTGACCTCATTTTGCGTGTCCTGGAGCTTCTTAGAAGATAGCAAAGGTCATTGACCTTTGGTGACCTCATTTTGCGTGTCCGGGAGCATCTTAGAAGTTAGTAAAGTTCATTGACATCTGGTGACCTCATTTTGCGTATCCGGGAGCGTCTTAGAAGATAGCAAAGGTCATTGACTTCTGGTGACCTCATTTTGCGTGTCCGGGAGCATCTTAGAAGATAGCAAAGGTCATTGACCTCTGTTGACCTCATTTTGCGTGTGCGGGAGCGTCTTAGCAGATAGCAAAGGTCATTGACCTCTGCTGACCTCATTTTGGGTGTCCGGGAGCTTCTTAGAAGATAGCAAAGGTCATTGACCTCTGTTGACCTCATTTTGCGTGTGCGGGAGCGTCTTAGAAGATAGCAAAGGTCATTGACCTCTGCTGACCTCATTTTGCGATTCCGGGAGCTTCTTAGAAGATAGCAAAGGTCATTGACCTCTGGTGACCTCATTTTGCGTGTCCGGAAGCGTCTTAGAAGATAGCAAAGTTCATTGACCTCTGCTGACCTCATTTTGCGTGTCCGGGAGCTTCTTAGAAGATAGCAAAGGTCATTGACTTCTGGTGACCTCATTTTGCGTGTCCGGGAGCTTCTTAGAAGATAGCAAAGGTCATTGACCTCTGTTGCCCTCATTTTACGTGTGCGGGAGCCTCTTAGAAGATAGCAAAGGTCATTGACCTCTTCTGACCTCATTTAGCGTGTCCGGAAGCTTCTAAGAGTATAGCAAAGGTCATTGACCTCTGTTGACCACATTTTGCGTGTGCGGGAGCGTCTTAAAAGATAGCAAAGGTCATTGACCTCTGCTGACATCATTTTGTGTGTCCGGGAGCTTCTAAGAGTATAGCAAAGGTCATTGACTTCTGCTGACCTCATTTTGCGTGTCCGGGAGCTTCTTAGAAGATAGCAAAGGTCATTGACCTCTGTTGACCTCATTTTGCGTGTCCGGGAGCTTCTTAGAAGATAGCAAAGGTCATTGACATCTGGTGACCTCATTTTGCGTATCCGGGAGCGTCTTAGAAGATAGCAAAGGTCATTGACTTCTGGTGACCTCATTTTGCGTGTCCGGGAGCTTCTTAGAAGATAGCAAAGGTCATTGACCTCTGTTGACCTCATTTTGCGTGTGCGGGAGCGTCTTAGAAGATAGCAAAGGTCATTGACCTCTGCTGACCTCATTTTGCGTGTCCAAGAGCTTCTAAGAGTATAGCAAAGGTCATTGACCTCTGGTGACCTCATTTTGCGTGTCCGGAAGCGTCTTAGAAGATAGCAAAGTTCATTGACCTCTGGTGACCTCATTTTGCGTATCCGGGAGCTTCTTAGAAGATAGCAAAGGTCATTGACCTCTGTTGACCTCATTTTGCGTGTGCGGGAGCGTCTTAGAAGATAGCAAAGGTCATTGACCTCTGCTGACATCATTTTGCGTGTCCGGGAGCTTCTAAGAGTATAGCAAAGGTCATTGACCTCTTTTGACCTCATTTTGCGTGTGCGGGAGCGTCTTAGAAGATAGCAAAGGTCATTGACCTCTGCTGACCTCATTTTGCGTGTCCGGGAGCTTCTTAGAAGATAGCAAATGTCATTGACCTCTGTTGACCTCATTTTGCGTGTCCGGAAGCGTCTGAGAAGATAGCAATGGTCATTGACCTCTGTTGACCTCATTTTGCGTGTCCGGGAGCGTCTCAGAAGATAGCAAAGGTCATTGACCTCTGGTGACCTCATTTTGCGTGTCCGGGAACTTCTTAGAAGATAGCAAATGTCATTGACCTCTGGTGACCTCATTTTGGGTGTCCGGGAGCGTCTTAGAAGTTAGTAAAGTTCATTGACATCTGGTGACCTCATTTTGCGTATCCGGGAGCGTCTTAGAAGATAGCAAAGGTCATTGACTTCTGGTGACCTCATTTTGCGTGTCCGGGAGCTTCTTAGAAGATAGCAAAGGTCATTGACCTCTGTTGACCTCATTTCGCGTGTGCGGGAGCGTCTTAGAAGATAGCAAAGGTCATTGACCTCTGCTGACATCATTTTGCGTGTCCGGGAGCTTCTAAGAGTATAGCAAAGGTCATTGACCTCTTTTGACCTCATTTTGCGTGTGCGGGAGCGTCTTAGAAGATAGCAAAGGTCATTGACCTCTGCTGACCTCATTTTGCGTGTCCGGGAGCTTCTTAGAAGATAGCAAAGGTCATTGACCTCTGTTGACCTCATTTTGCGTGTCCGGAAGCGTCTGAGAAGATAGCAAAGGTCATTGACCTCTGTTGACCTCATTTTGCGTGTCCGGGAGCGTCTCAGAAGATAGCAAAGGTCATTGACCTCTGGTGACCTCATTTTGCGTGTCCGGGAACTTCTTAGAAGATAGCAAAGGTCATTGACCTCTGGTGACCTCATTTTGCGTGTCCGGGAGCGTCTTAGAAGTTAGTAAAGTTCATTGACATCTGGTGACCTCATTTTGCGTATCCGGGAGCGTCTTAGAAGATAGCAAAGGTCATTGACCTCTGCTGACCTCATTTTGCGTGTCCGGGAGCTTCTAAGAGTATAGCAAAGGTCATTGACCTCTGGTGACCTCATTTTGCGTGTCCGGAAGCGTCTTAGAAGATAGCAAAGTTCATTGACCTCTGCTGACCTCATTTTGCGTGTTCGGGAGCTTCTTAGAAGATAGCAAAGGTCATTGACCTCTGTTGACCTCATTTTGCGTGTGCGGGAGCGTCTTAGAAGATAGCAAAGGTCATTGACCTCTGCTGACCTCATTTTGCGTGTCCGGGAGCTTCTTAGAAGATAGCAAAGGTCATTGACCTCTGTTGACCTCATTTTACGTGTCCGGAAGCGTCTGAGAAGATAGCAAATGTCATTGACCTCTGTCGACCTCATTTTGCGTGTGCGGGAGCGTCTTAGAAGATAGCAAAGGTCATTGACCTCTGCTGACCTCATTTTGCGTGTCCGGGAGCTTCTAAGAGTATAGCAAAGGTCACTGACCTCTGGAGACCTCATTTCGCGTGTCCGGAAGCGTCTTAGAAGATAGCAAAGTTCATTGACCTCTGCTGACCTCATTTTGCGTGTCCGGGAGCTTCTTAGAAGATAGCAAAGGTCATTGACCTCTGTTGACCTCATTTTGCGTGTGCGGGAGCGTCTTAGAAGATAGCAAAGGTCATTGACCTCTGCTGACCTCATTTTGCATGTCCGGGAGCTTCTTAGAATATAGCAAAGGTCATTGACCTCTGTTGACCTCATTTTGCGTGTCCGGAAGCGTATGAGAAGATAGCAAAGGTCATTGACCTCTGTTGACCTCATTTTGCGTGTCCGGGAGCGTCTCAGAAGATAGCAAAGGTCATTGACCTCTGGTGACCTCATTTTGCGTGTCCGGGAACTTCTTAGAAGATAGCAAAGGTCATTGACCTCTGGTGACCTCATTTTGCGTGTCCGGGAGCGTCTTAGAAGTTAGTAAAGTTCATTGACATCTGGTGACCTCATTTTGCGTATCCGGGAGCGTCTTAGAAGATAGCAAAGGTCATTGACTTCTGGTGACCTCATTTTGCGTGTCCGGGAGCTTCTTAGAAGATAGCAAAGGTCATTGACCTCTGGTGACCTCATTTTGCGTGTCCGGAAGCGTCTTAGAAGATAGCAAAGTTCATTGACCTCTGCTGACCTCATTTTGGGTGTCCGGGAGCTTCTTAGAAGATAGCAAAGGTCATTGACCTCTGTTGACCTCATTTTGCGTGTGCGGGAGCGTCTTAGAAGATAGCAAAGGTCATTGACCTCTGCTGACATCATTTTGCGTGTCCGGGAGCTTCTAAGAGTATAGCAAAGGTCATTCACCTCTGTTGACCTCATTTTGCGTGTGCGGGAGCGTCTTAGAAGATAGCAAAGGTCATTGACCTCTGCTGACCTCATTTTGCGTGTCCTGGAGCTTCTTAGAAGATAGCAAAGGTCATTGACCTCTGGTGACCTCATTTTGCGTGTCCGGGAACTTCTTAGAAGATAGCAAAGGTCATTGACCTTTGGTGACCTCATTTTGCGTGTCCGGGAGCATCTTAGAAGTTAGTAAAGTTCATTGACATCTGGTGACCTCATTTTGCGTATCCGGGAGCGTCTTAGAAGATAGCAAAGGTCATTGACTTCTGGTGACCTCATTTTGCGTGTCCGGAAGCGTCTTAGAAGATAGCAAAGTTCATTGACCTCTGCTGACCTCATTTTGCGTGTCCGGGAGCTTCTTAGAAGATAGCAAAGGTCATTGACCTCTGTTGACCTCATTTTGCGTGTGCGGGAGCGTCTTAGAAGATAGCAAAGGTCATTGACCTCTGCTGACCTCATTTTGCGTGTCCGGGAGCTTCTTAGAAGATAGCAAAGGTAATTGACCTCTGTTGACCTCATTTTGCGTGTCCGGAAGCGTATGAGAAGATAGCAAAGGTCATTGACCTCTGTTGACCTCATTTTGCGTGTCCGGGAGCGTCTCAGAAGATAGCAAAGGTCATTGACCTCTGGTGACCTCATTTTGCGTGTCCGGGAACTTCTTAGAAGATAGCAAAGGTCATTGACCTCTGGTGACCTCATTTTGCGTGTCCGGGAGCGTCTTAGAAGTTAGTAAAGTTCATTGACATCTGGTGACCTCATTTTGCGTATCCGGGAGCGTCTTAGAAGATAGCAAAGGTCATTGACTTCTGGTGACCTCATTTTGCGTGTCCGGGAGCTTCTTAGAAGATAGCAAAGGTCATTGACCTCTGGTGACCTCATTTTGCGTGTCCGGAAGCGTCTTAGAAGATAGCAAAGTTCATTGACCTCTGCTGACCTCATTTTGGGTGTCCGGGAGCTTCTTAGAAGATAGCAAAGGTCATTGACCTCTGTTGACCTCATTTTGCGTGTGCGGGAGCGTCTTAGAAGATAGCAAAGGTCATTGACCTCTGCTGACATCATTTTGCGTGTCCGGGAGCTTCTAAGAGTATAGCAAAGGTCATTCACCTCTGTTGACCTCATTTTGCGTGTGCGGGAGCGTCTTAGAAGATAGCAAAGGTCATTGACCTCTGCTGACCTCATTTTGCGTGTCCTGGAGCTTCTTAGAAGATAGCAAAGGTCATTGACCTCTGGTGACCTCATTTTGCGTGTCCGGGAACTTCTTAGAAGATAGCAAAGGTCATTGACCTTTGGTGACCTCATTTTGCGTGTCCGGGAGCATCTTAGAAGTTAGTAAAGTTCATTGACATCTGGTGACCTCATTTTGCGTATCCGGGAGCGTCTTAGAAGATAGCAAAGGTCATTGACTTCTGGTGACCTCATTTTGCGTGTCCGGGAGCATCTTAGAAGATAGCAAAGGTCATTGACCTCTGTTGACCTCATTTTGCGTGTGCGGGAGCGTCTTAGCAGATAGCAAAGGTCATTGACCTCTGCTGACCTCATTTTGGGTGTCCGGGAGCTTCTTAGAAGATAGCAAAGGTCATTGACCTCTGTTGACCTCATTTTGCGTGTGCGGGAGCGTCTTAGATGATAGCAAAGGTCATTGACCTCTGCTGACCTCATTTTGCGATTCCGGGAGCTTCTTAGAAGATAGCAAAGGTCATTGACCTCTGGTGACCTCATTTTGCGTGTCCGGAAGCGTCTTAGAAGATAGCAAAGTTCATTGACCTCTGCTGACCTCATTTTGCGTGTCCGGGAGCTTCTTAGAAGATAGCAAAGGTCATTGACTTCTGGTGACCTCATTTTGCGTGTCCGGGAGCTTCTTAGAAGATAGCAAAGGTCATTGACCTCTGTTGCCCTCATTTTACGTGTGCGGGAGCCTCTTAGAAGATAGCAAAGGTCATTGACCTCTTCTGACCTCATTTAGCGTGTCCGGAAGCTTCTAAGAGTATAGCAAAGGTCATTGACCTCTGTTGACCACATTTTGCGTGTGCGGGAGCGTCTTAAAAGATAGCAAAGGTCATTGACCTCTGCTGACATCATTTTGTGTGTCCGGGAGCTTCTAAGAGTATAGCAAAGGTCATTGACTTCTGCTGACCTCATTTTGCGTGACCGGGAGCTTCTTAGAAGATAGCAAAGGTCATTGACCTCTGTTGACCTCATTTTGCGTGTGCGGGAGCGTCTTAGAAGATAGCAAAGGTCATTGACCTCTGCTGACCTCATTTTGCGTGTCCAAGAGCTTCTAAGAGTATAGCAAAGGTCATTGACTTCTGGTGACCTCATTTTGCGTGTCCGGGAGCTTCTTAGAAGATAGCAAAGGTCATTGACCTCTGTTGACCTCATTTTGCGTGTGCGGGAGCGTCTTAGAAGATAGCAAAGGTCATTGACCTCTGCTGACCTCATTTTGCGTGTCCAAGAGCTTCTAAGAGTATAGCAAAGGTCATTGACCTCTGGTGACCTCATTTTGCGTGTCCGGAAGCGTCTTAGAAGATAGCAAAGTTCATTGACCTCTGCTGACCTCATTTTGGGTGTCCGGGAGCTTCTTAGAAGATAGCAAAGGTCATTGACATCTGTTGACCTCATTTTGCGTGTGCGGGAGCGTCTTAGAAGATAGCAAAGGTCATTGACCTCTGCTGACATCATTTTGCGTGTCCGGGAGCTTCTAAGAGTATAGCAAAGGTCATTCACCTCTGTTGACCTCATTTTGCGTGTGCGGGAGCGTCTTAGAAGATAGCAAAGGTCATTGACCTCTGCTGACCTCATTTTGCGTGTCCTGGAGCTTCTTAGAAGATAGCAAAGGTCATTGACCTCTGGTGACCTCATTTTGCGTGTCCGGGAACTTCTTAGAAGATAGCAAAGGTCATTGACCTTTGGTGACCTCATTTTGCGTGTCCGGGAGCATCTTAGAAGTTAGTAAAGTTCATTGACATCTGGTGACCTCATTTTGCGTATCCGGGAGCGTCTTAGAAGATAGCAAAGGTCATTGACTTCTGGTGACCTCATTTTGCGTGTCCGGAAGCGTCTTAGAAGATAGCAAAGTTCATTGACCTCTGCTGACCTCATTTTGCGTGTCCGGGAGCTTCTTAGAAGATAGCAAAGGTCATTGACCTCTGTTGACCTCATTTTGCGTGTGCGGGAGCGTCTTAGAAGATAGCAAAGGTCATTGACCTCTGCTGACCTCATTTTGCGTGTCCGGGAGCTTCTTAGAAGATAGCAAAGGTAATTGACCTCTGTTGACCTCATTTTGCGTGTCCGGAAGCGTATGAGAAGATAGCAAAGGTCATTGACCTCTGTTGACCTCATTTTGCGTGTCCGGGAGCGTCTCAGAAGATAGCAAAGGTCATTGACCTCTGGTGACCTCATTTTGCGTGTCCGGGAACTTCTTAGAAGATAGCAAAGGTCATTGACCTCTGGTGACCTCATTTTGCGTGTCCGGGAGCGTCTTAGAAGTTAGTAAAGTTCATTGACATCTGGTGACCTCATTTTGCGTATCCGGGAGCGTCTTAGAAGATAGCAAAGGTCATTGACTTCTGGTGACCTCATTTTGCGTGTCCGGGAGCTTCTTAGAAGATAGCAAAGGTCATTGACCTCTGGTGACCTCATTTTGCGTGTCCGGAAGCGTCTTAGAAGATAGCAAAGTTCATTGACCTCTGCTGACCTCATTTTGGGTGTCCGGGAGCTTCTTAGAAGATAGCAAAGGTCATTGACCTCTGTTGACCTCATTTTGCGTGTGCGGGAGCGTCTTAGAAGATAGCAAAGGTCATTGACCTCTGCTGACATCATTTTGCGTGTCCGGGAGCTTCTAAGAGTATAGCAAAGGTCATTCACCTCTGTTGACCTCATTTTGCGTGTGCGGGAGCGTCTTAGAAGATAGCAAAGGTCATTGACCTCTGCTGACCTCATTTTGCGTGTCCTGGAGCTTCTTAGAAGATAGCAAAGGTCATTGACCTCTGGTGACCTCATTTTGCGTGTCCGGGAACTTCTTAGAAGATAGCAAAGGTCATTGACCTTTGGTGACCTCATTTTGCGTGTCCGGGAGCATCTTAGAAGTTAGTAAAGTTCATTGACATCTGGTGACCTCATTTTGCGTATCCGGGAGCGTCTTAGAAGATAGCAAAGGTCATTGACTTCTGGTGACCTCATTTTGCGTGTCCGGGAGCATCTTAGAAGATAGCAAAGGTCATTGACCTCTGTTGACCTCATTTTGCGTGTGCGGGAGCGTCTTAGCAGATAGCAAAGGTCATTGACCTCTGCTGACCTCATTTTGGGTGTCCGGGAGCTTCTTAGAAGATAGCAAAGGTCATTGACCTCTGTTGACCTCATTTTGCGTGTGCGGGAGCGTCTTAGAAGATAGCAAAGGTCATTGACCTCTGCTGACCTCATTTTGCGATTCCGGGAGCTTCTTAGAAGATAGCAAAGGTCATTGACCTCTGGTGACCTCATTTTGCGTGTCCGGAAGCGTCTTAGAAGATAGCAAAGTTCATTGACCTCTGCTGACCTCATTTTGCGTGTCCGGGAGCTTCTTAGAAGATAGCAAAGGTCATTGACTTCTGGTGACCTCATTTTGCGTGTCCGGGAGCTTCTTAGAAGATAGCAAAGGTCATTGACCTCTGTTGCCCTCATTTTACGTGTGCGGGAGCCTCTTAGAAGATAGCAAAGGTCATTGACCTCTTCTGACCTCATTTAGCGTGTCCGGAAGCTTCTAAGAGTATAGCAAAGGTCATTGACCTCTGTTGACCACATTTTGCGTGTGCGGGAGCGTCTTAAAAGATAGCAAAGGTCATTGACCTCTGCTGACATCATTTTGTGTGTCCGGGAGCTTCTAAGAGTATAGCAAAGGTCATTGACTTCTGCTGACCTCATTTTGCGTGACCGGGAGCTTCTTAGAAGATAGCAAAGGTCATTGACCTCTGTTGACCTCATTTTGCGTGTGCGGGAGCGTCTTAGAAGATAGCAAAGGTCATTGACCTCTGCTGACATCATTTTGCGTGTCCGGGAGCTTCTAAGAGTATAGCAAAGGTCATTGACCTCTGTTGACCTCATTTTGCGTTTGCGGGAGCGTCTTAGAAGATAGCAAAGGTCATTGACCTCTGCTGATATCATTTTGCGTGTCCGGGAGCTTCTAAGAGTATAGCAAAGGTCATTGACCTCTGGTGACCTCATTTTGCGTGTCCGGAAGCGTCTTAGAAGATAGCAAAGGTCATTGACCTCTGTTGACCTCATTTTGCGTGTGCGGGAGCGTCTTAGAAGATAGCAAAGGTCATTGACCTCTGCTGACATCATTTTGCGTGTCCGGGATCTTCTAAGAGTATAGCAAAGGTCATTGACCTCTGCTGACCTCATTTTGCGTGTCCGGGAGCTTCTTAGAAGATAGCAAAGGTCATTGACCTCTGTTGACCTCATTTTGCGTGTCCGGAAGCGTCTGAGAAGATAGCAAAGGTCATTGACCTCTGTTGACCTCATTTTGCGTGTGCGGGAGCGTCTTAGAAGATAGCAAAGGTCATTGACCTCTGCTGACCTCATTTTGCGTGTCCGGGAGCTTCTTAGAAGATAGCAAAGGTCATTGACCTCTGTTGACCTCATTTTACGTGTCCGGAAGCGTCTGAGAAGATAGCAAAGGTCATTGACCTCTGTTGACCTCATTTTGCGTGTGCGGGAGCGTCTTAGAAGATAGCAAAGGTCATTGACCTCTGCTGACCTCATTCTGCGTGTCCGGGAGCTTCTAAGAGTATAGCAAAGGTCATTGACCTCTGGAGACCTCATTTCGCGTGTCCGCAAGCGTCTTAGAAGATAGCAAAGTTCATTGACCTCTGCTGACCTCATTTTGCGTGTCCGGGAGCTTCTTAGAAGATAGCAAAGGTCATTGACCTCTGTTGACCTCATTTTGCGTGTGCGGGAGCGTCTTAGAAGATAGCAAAGGTCATTGACCTCTGCTGACCTCATTTTGCGTGTCCGGGAGCTTCTTAGAAGATAGCAAAGGTCATTGACCTCTGTTGACCTCATTTTGCGTGTCCGGAAGCGTATGAGAAGATAGCAAAGGTCATTGACCTCTGTTGACCTCATTTTGCGTGTCCGGGAGCGTCTCAGAAGATAGCAAAGGTCATTG
This sequence comes from Dolichovespula sylvestris, assembly GCA_918808275.2. Classification (NCBI taxonomy): domain Eukaryota; kingdom Metazoa; phylum Arthropoda; class Insecta; order Hymenoptera; family Vespidae; genus Dolichovespula; species Dolichovespula sylvestris. The sequence goes on from OU964965.1 coordinate 126,246, forward strand.
ACCTCTGGTGACCTCATTTTGCGTGTCCGGGAGCGTCTTAGAAGTTAGTAAAGTTCATTGACATCTGGTGACCTCATTTTGCGTATCCGGGAGCGTCTTAGAAGATAGCAAAAGTCATTGACTTCTGGTGACCTCATTTTGCGTGTCCGGGAGCTTCTTAGAAGATAGCAAAGGTCATTGACCTCTGGTGACCTCATTTTGCGTGTCCGGAAGCGTCTTAGAAGATAGCAAAGTTCATTGACCTCTGCTGACCTCATTTTGGGTGTCCGGGAGCTTCTTAGAAGATAGCAAAGGTCATTGACCTCTGTTGACCTCATTTTGCGTGTGCGGGAGCGTCTTAGAAGATAGCAAAGGTCATTGACCTCTGCTGACATCATTTTGCGTGTCCGGGAGCTTCTAAGAGTATAGCAAAGGTCATTCACCTCTGTTGACCTCATTTTGCGTGTGCGGGAGCGTCTTAGAAGATAGCAAAGGTCATTGACCTCTGCTGACCTCATTTTGCGTGTCCTGGAGCTTCTTAGAAGATAGCAAAGGTCATTGACCTCTGTTGACCTCATTTTGCGTGTCCGGAAGCGTCTGAGAAGATAGCAAAGGTCATTGACCTCTGTTGACCTCATTTTGCGTGTCCGGGAGCGTCTCAGAAGATAGCAAAGGTCATTGACCTCTGGTGACCTCATTTTGCGTGTCCGGGAACTTCTTAGAAGATAGCAAAGGTCATTGACCTTTGGTGACCTCATTTTGCGTGTCCGGGAGCATCTTAGAAGTTAGTAAAGTTCATTGACATCTGGTGACCTCATTTTGCGTATCCGGGAGCGTCTTAGAAGATAGCAAAGGTCATTGACTTCTGGTGACCTCATTTTGCGTGTCCGGGAGCATCTTAGAAGATAGCAAAGGTCATTGACCTCTGTTGACCTCATTTTGCGTGTGCGGGAGCGTCTTAGCAGATAGCAAAGGTCATTGACCTCTGCTGACCTCATTTTGGGTGTCCGGGAGCTTCTTAGAAGATAGCAAAGGTCATTGACCTCTGTTGACCTCATTTTGCGTGTGCGGGAGCGTCTTAGAAGATAGCAAAGGTCATTGACCTCTGCTGACCTCATTTTGCGATTCCGGGAGCTTCTTAGAAGATAGCAAAGGTCATTGACCTCTGGTGACCTCATTTTGCGTGTCCGGAAGCGTCTTAGAAGATAGCAAAGTTCATTGACCTCTGCTGACCTCATTTTGCGTGTCCGGGAGCTTCTTAGAAGATAGCAAAGGTCATTGACTTCTGGTGACCTCATTTTGCGTGTCCGGGAGCTTCTTAGAAGATAGCAAAGGTCATTGACCTCTGTTGACCTCATTTTGCGTGTGCGGGAGCCTCTTAGAAGATAGCAAAGGTCATTGACCTCTTCTGACCTCATTTAGCGTGTCCGGAAGCTTCTAAGAGTATAGCAAAGGTCATTGACCTCTGTTGACCACATTTTGCGTGTGCGGGAGCGTCTTAAAAGATAGCAAAGGTCATTGACCTCTGCTGACATCATTTTGTGTGTCCGGGAGCTTCTAAGAGTATAGCAAAGGTCATTGACTTCTGCTGACCTCATTTTGCGTGTCCGGGAGCTTCTTAGAAGATAGCAAAGGTCATTGACATCTGTTGACCTCATTTTGCGTGTCCGGGAGCTTCTTAGAAGATAGCAAAGGTCATTGACCTCTGTTGACCTCATTTTGCGTGTCCGGAAGCGTCTGAGAAGATAGCAAATGTCATTGACCTCTGCTGACATCATTTTGCGTGTCCGGGAGCTTCTAAGAGTATAGCAAAGGTCATTGACCTCTGTTGACCTCATTTTGCGTGTGCGGGAGCGTCTTAGAAGATAGCAAAGGTCATTGACCTCTGCTGACCTCATTTTGCGTGTCCAAGAGCTTCTAAGAGTATAGCAAAGGTCATTGACCTCTGGTGACCTCATTTTGCGTGTCCGGAAGCGTCTTAGAAGATAGCAAAGTTCATTGACCTCTGGTGACCTCATTTTGCGTGTCCGGGAGCTTCTTAGAAGATAGCAAAGGTCATTGACCTCTGTTGACCTCATTTTGCGTGTGCGGGAGCGTCTTAGAAGATAGCAAAGGTCATTGACCTCTGCTGACATCATTTTGCGTGTCCGGGAGCTTCTAAGAGTATAGCAAAGGTCATTGACCTCTTTTGACCTCATTTTGCGTGTGCGGGAGCGTCTTAGAAGATAGCAAAGGTCATTGACCTCTGCTGACCTCATTTTGCGTGTCCGGGAACTTCTTAGAAGATAGCAAAGGTCATTGACCTCTGGTGACCTCATTTTGGGTGTCCGGGAGCGTCTTAGAAGTTAGTAAAGTTCATTGACATCTGGTGACCTCATTTTGCGTATCCGGGAGCGTCTTAGAAGATAGCAAAGGTCATTGACTTCTGGTGACCTCATTTTGCGTGTCCGGGAGCTTCTTAGAAGATAGCAAAGGTCATTGACCTCTGTTGACCTCATTTCGCGTGTGCGGGAGCGTCTTGGAAGATAGCAAAGGTCATTGACCTCTTCTGACCTCATTTAGCGTGTCCGGGAGCTTCTAAGAGTATAGCAAAGGTCATTGACCTCTGTTGACCTCATTGTGCGTGTGCGGGAGCGTCTTAGAAGATAGCAAAGGTCATTGACCTCTGCTGACATCATTTTGCGTGTCCGGGAGCTTCTAAGAGTATAGCAAAGGTCATTGACTTCTGTTGACCTCATTTTGCGTGTCCGGGAGCTTCTTAGAAGATAGCAAAGGTCATTGACCTCTGTTGACCTCATTTTGCGTGTGCGGGAGCGTCTTAGAAGATAGCAAAGGTCATTGACCTCTGCTGACATCATTTTGCGTGTCCGGGAGCTTCTAAGAGTATAGCAAAGGTCATTGACCTTTGTTGACCTCATTTTGCGTTTGCGGGAGCGTCTTAGAAGATAGCAAAGGTCATTGACCTCTGCTGACATCATTTTGCGTGTCCGGGAGCTTCTAAGAGTATAGCAAAGGTCATTGACCTCTGGTGACCTCATTTTGCGTGTCCGGAAGCGTCTTAGAAGATAGCAAAGGTCATTGACCTCTGTTGACCTCATTTTGCGTGTGCGGGAGCGTCTTAGAAGATAGCAAAGGTCATTGACCTCTGCTGACATCATTTTGCGTGTCCGGGATCTTCTAAGAGTATAGCAAAGGTCATTGACCTCTGCTGACCTCATTTTGCGTGTCCGGGAGCTTCTTAGAAGATAGCAAAGGTCATTGACCTCTGTTGACCTCATTTTGCGTGTCCGGAAGCGTCTGAGAAGATAGCAAAGGTCATTGACCTCTGTTGACATCATTTTGCGTGTCCGGGAACGTCTCAGAAGATAGCAAAGGTCATTGACCTCTGGTGACCTCATTTTGCGTGTCCGGGAACTTCTTAGAAGATAGCAAAGGTCATTGACCTCTGTTGACCTCATTTTGCGTGTGCGGGAGCGTCTTAGAAGTTAGTAAAGTTGATTGACATCTGGTGACCTCATTTTGCGTATCCGGGAACGTCTTAGAAGATAGCAAAGGTCATTGACCTCTGTTGACCTCATTTTGCGTGTCCGGGAGCTTCTTAGAAGATAGCAAAGGTCATTGACCTCTGTTGACCTCATTTTGCGTGTGCGGGAGCGTCTTAGAAGATAGCAAAGGTCATTGACCTCTGCTGACCTCATTTTGCGTGTCCGGGAGCTTCTTAGAAGATAGCAAAGGTCATTGACCTCTGGTGACCTCATTTTGCGTGTCCGGAAGCGTCTTAGAAGATAGCAAAGGTCATTGACCTCTGTTGACCTCATTTTGAGTGTGCGGGAGCGTCTTAGAAGATAGCAAAGGTCATTGACCTCTGTTGACCTCATTTTGCGTGTGCGGGAGCGTCTTAGAAGATAGCAAAGGTCATTGACCTCTGCTGACATCATTTTGCGTGTCCGGGAGCTTCTAAGAGTATAGCAAACGTCATTGACCTCTGTTGACCTCATTTTGCGTGTGCGGGAGCGTCTTAGAAGATAGCAAAGGTCATTGACCTCTGCTGACCTCATTTTGCGTGTCCGGGAGCTTCTTAGAAGATAGCAAAGGTCATTGACCTCTGTTGACCTCATTTTGCGTGTCCGGAAGCGTCTGAGAAGATAGCAAAGGTCATTGACCTCTGTTGACCTCATTTTGCGTGTCCGGGAGCGTCTCAGAAGATAGCAAAGGTCATTGACCTCTGGTGACCTCATTTTGCGTGTCCGGGAACTTCTTAGAAGATAGCAAAGGTCATTGACCTCTGGTGACCTCATTTTGCGTGTCCGGGAGCGTCTTAGAAGTTAGTAAAGTTCATTGACATCTGGTGACCTCATTTTGCGTATCCGGGAGCGTCTTAGAAGATAGCAAAGGTCATTGACTTCTGGTGACCTCATTTTGCGTGTCCGGGAGCTTCTTAGAAGATAGCAAAGGTCATTGACCTCTGTTGACCTCATTTTGCGTGTGCGGGAGCGTCTTAGAAGATAGCAAAGGTCATTGACCTCTGCTGACATCATTTTGCGTGTCCGGGAGCTTCTAAGAGTATAGCAAAGGTCATTGACCTCTGTTGACCTCATTTTGCGTGTACGGGAGCGTCTTAGAAGATTGCAAAGGTCATTGACCTCTGTTGACCTCATTTTGCGTGTCCGGGAGCTTCTTAGAAGATAGCAAATGTCATTGACCTCTTCTGACCTCATTTAGCGTGTCCGGGAGCTTCTAAGAGTATAGCAAAGGTCATTGACCTCTGTTGACCTCATTTTGCGTGTGCGGGAGCGTCTTAGAAGATAGCAAAGGTCATTGACGTCTGCTGACATCATTTTGCGTGTCCGGGAGCTTCTAAGAGTATAGCAAAGGTCATTGACCTCTGTTGACCTCATTTTGCGTGTGCGGGAGCGTCTTAGAAGATAGCAAAGGTCATTGACCTCTGTTGACCTCATTTTGCGTGTGCGGGAGCGTCTTAGAAGATAGCAAAGTTCATTGACATCTGCTGACCTCATTTTGCGTGACCGGGAGCTTCTTAGAAGATAGCAAAGGTCATTGACCTCTGTTGACCTCATTTTGCGTGTGCGGGAGCGTCTTAGAAGATAGCAAAGGTCATTGACCTCTGCTGACATCATTTTGCGTGTCCGGGAGCTTCTTAGAAGATAGCAAAGGTCATTGACCTCTGTTGACCTCATTTTGCGTGTGCGGGAGCGTCTTAGAAGATAGCAAAGGTCATTGACCTCTGCTGACCTCATTTTGCGTGTCCGGGAGCTTCTTAAAAGATAGCAAAGGTCATTGACCTCTGTTGACCTCATTTTGCGTGTCCGGAAGCGTCTGAGAAGATAGCAAAGGTCATTGACCTCTGTTGACCTCATTTTGCCTGTCCGGGAACGTCTCAGAAGATAGCAAAGGTCATTGATCTCTGGTGACCTCATTTTGCGTGTCCGGGAACTTCTTAGAAGATAGCAAAGGTCATTGACCTCTGTTGACCTCATTTTGCGTTGCCGGGAGCTTCTTAAAAGATAGCAAAGGTCATTGACCTCTGTTGACCTCATTTTGCGTGTCCGGAAGCGTCTGAGAAGATAGCAAAGGTCATTGACCTCTGTTGACCTCATTTTGCCTGTCCGGGAACGTCTCAGAAGATAGCAAAGGTCATTGATCTCTGGTGACCTCATTTTGCGTGTCCGGGAACTTCTTAGAAGATAGCAAAGGTCATTGACCTCTGTTGACCTCATTTTGCGTGTGCGGGAGCGTCTTAGAAGATAGCAAAGGTCATTGACCTCTGTTGACCTCATTTTGCGTGTGCGGGAGCGTCTTAGAAGATAGCAAAGGTCATTGACCTCTGCTGACATCATTTTGCGTGTCCGGGAGCTTCTAAGAGTATAGCAAAGGTCATTGACCTCTGGTGACCTCATTTTGCGTGTGCGGGAGCTTCTAAGAGTATAGCAAAGGTCATTGACCTCTGGTGACCTTATTTTGCGTGTCCGGAAGTGTCTTAGAAGATAGCAAAGTTCATTGACCTCTGCTGACCTCATTTTGCGTGACCGGGACCTTCTTAGAAGATAGCAAAGGTCATTGACCTCTGTTGACCTCATTTTGCGTGTGCGGGAGCGTCTTAGAAGATAGCAAAGGTCATTGACCTCTGCTGACATCATTTTGCGTGTCCGGGAGCTTCTAAGAGTATAGCAAAGGTCATTGACCTCTGTTGACCTCATTTTGCGTGTGCGGGAGCGTCTTAGAAGATAGCAAAGGTCATTGACCTCTGCTGACCTCATTTTGCGTGTCCGGGAGCTTTTAAGAGTATAGCAAAGGTCATTGACCTCTGGTGACCTCATTTTGCGTGTCCGGAAGCGTCTTAGAAGATAGCAAAGTTCATTGACCTCTGCTGACCTCATTTTGCGTGTCCGGGAGCTTCTTAGAAGATAGCAAAGGTCATTGACCTCTGTTGACCTCATTTTGCGTGTGCGGGAGCGTCTTAGAAGATAGCAAAGGTCATTGACCTCTGTTGACCTCATTTTGCGTGTCCGGGAACGTCTCAGAAGATAGCAAAGGTCATTGACCTCTGGTGACCTCATTTTGCGTGTCCGGGAACTTCTTAGAAGATAGCAAAGGTCATTGACCTCTGGTGACCTCATTTTGCGTGTCCGGGAGCGTCTTAGAAGTTAGTAAAGTTCATTGACATCTGGTGACCTCATTTTGCGTATCCGGGAGCGTCTTAGAAGATAGCAAAGGTCATTGACTTCTGGTGACCTCATTTTGCGTGTCCGGGAGCTTCTTAGAAGATAGCGAAGGTCATTGACCTCTGTTGACCTCATTTTGCGTGTGCGGGAGCGTCTTAGAAGATAGCAAAGGTCAATGACATCTGCTGACATCATTTTGCGTGTCCGGGAGCTTCTAAGAGTATAGCAAAGGTCATTGACCTCTGTTGACCTCATTTTGCGTGTGCGGGAGCGTCTTAGAAGATAGCAAAGGTCATTGACCTCTGCTGACCTCATTTTGCGTGTCCGCGAGCTTCTAAGAGTATAGCAAAGTTCATTGACCTCTGGTGACCTCATTTTGCGTGTCCGGAAGCGTCTTAGAAGATAGCAAAGTTCATTGACCTCTGCTGACCTCATTTTGCGTGTCCGGGAGCTTCCTAGAAGATAGCAAAGGTCATTGACCTCTGTTGACCTCATTTTGCGTGTCCGGGAGCGTCTCAGAAGATAGCAAAGTTCATTGACCTCTGCTGACCTCATTTTGCGTGTCGGGGAGCTTCTTAGAAGATAGCAAAGGTCACTGACCTCTGTTGACCTCATTTTGCGTGTGCGGGAGCGTCTTAGAAGATAGTAAAGGTCATTGACCTCTGCTGACCTCATTTTGCGTGTCCGGGAGCTTCTTAGAAGATAGCAAAGGTCATTGACCTCTGTTGACCTCATTTTGCGTGTCCGGAAGCGTCTGAGAAGATAGCAAAGGTCATTGACCTCTGTTGACCTCATTTTGCGTGTCCGGGTGCGTCTCAGAAGATAGCAAATGTCATTGACCTCTGCTGACCTCATTTTGCGTGTCCGGGAGCTTCTTAGAAGATAGCAAATGTCATTGACCTCTGTTGACCTCATTTTGCGTGTGCGGGAGCGTCTTAGAAGATAGCAAAGGTCATTGACCTCTTCTGACCTCATTTTGCGTGACCGGGAGCTTCTTAGAAGATAGCAAAGGTCATTGACCTCTGTTGACCTCATTTTGCGTGTGCGGGAGCGTCTTAGAAGATAGCAAAGGTCATTGACCTCTGCTGACATCATTTTGCGTCTCCGGGAGCTTCTAAGAGTATAGCAAAGGTCATTGACCTCTGTTGACCTCATTTTGCGTGTGCGGGAGCGTCTTAGAAGATAGCACAGCTCATTGACCTCTGCTGACCTCATTTTGCGTGTCCGGGAGCTTCTAAGAGTATAGCAAAGGTCATTGACCTCTGGTGACCTCATTTTGCGTGTCCGGAAGCGTCTTAGAAGATAGCAAAGTTCATTGACCTCTGCTGACCTCATTTTGCGTGTCCGGGAGCGTCTTAGAAGATAGCAAAGGTCATTGACCTCTGCTGACATCATTTTGCGTGTGCGGGAGCGTCTTAGAAGATAGCAAAGGTCATTGACCTCTGCTGACATCATTTTGCGTGTCCGGGTGCTTCTAAGAGTATAGCAAAGGTCATTGACCTCTGTTGACCTCATTTTGCGTTTGCGGGAGCGTCATAGAAGATAGCAAAGGTCATTGACCTCTGCTGACATCATTTTGCGTGTCCGGGAGCTTCTAAGAGTATAGCAAAGGTCATTGACCTCTGGTGACCTCATTTTGCGTGTCCGGAAGCGTCTTAGAAGATAGCAAAGGTCATTGACCTCTGTTGACCTCATTTTGCGTGTGCGGGAGCGTCTTAGAAGATAGCAAAGGTCATTGACCTCTGCTGACATCATTTTGCGTGTCCGGGATCTTCTAAGAGTATAGCAAAGGTCATTGACCTCTGCTGACCTCATTTTGCGTGTCCGGGAGCTTCTTAGAAGATAGCAAAGGTCATTGACCTCTGTTGACCTCATTTTGCGTGTCCGGAAGCGTCTGAGAAGATAGCAAAGGTCATTGACCTCTGTTGACATCATTTTGCGTGTCCGGGAACGTCTCAGAAGATAGCAAAGGTCATTGACCTCTGGTGACCTCATTTTGCGTGTCCGGGAACTTCTTAGAAGATAGCAAAGGTCATTGACCTCTGTTGACCTCATTTTGCGTGTGCGGGAGCGTCTTAGAAGTTAGTAAAGTTGATTGACATCTGGTGACCTCATTTTGCGTATCCGGGAACGTCTTAGAAGATAGCAAAGGTCATTGACCTCTGTTGACCTCATTTTGCGTGTCCGGGAGCTTCTTAGAAGATAGCAAAGGTCATTGACCTCTGTTGACCTCATTTTGCGTGTGCGGGAGCGTCTTAGAAGATAGCAAAGGTCATTGACCTCTGCTGACCTCATTTTGCGTGTCCGGGAGCTTCTTAGAAGATAGCAAAGGTCATTGACCTCTGGTGACCTCATTTTGCGTGTCCGGAAGCGTCTTAGAAGATAGCAAAGGTCATTGACCTCTGTTGACCTCATTTTGAGTGTGCGGGAGCGTCTTAGAAGATAGCAAAGGTCATTGACCTCTGTTGACCTCATTTTGCGTGTGCGGGAGCGTCTTAGAAGATAGCAAAGGTCATTGACCTCTGCTGACATCATTTTGCGTGTCCGGGAGCTTCTAAGAGTATAGCAAACGTCATTGACCTCTGTTGACCTCATTTTGCGTGTGCGGGAGCGTCTTAGAAGATAGCAAAGTTCATTGACCTCTGCTGACCTCATTTTGCGTGTCCGGGAGCTTCTTAGAAGATAGCAAAGGTCATTGACCTCTGTTGACCTCATTTTGCGTGTCCGGAAGCGTCTGAGAAGATAGCAAAGGTCATTGACCTCTGTTGACCTCATTTTGCGTGTCCGGGAGCGTCTCAGAAGATAGCAAAGGTCATTGACCTCTGGTGACCTCATTTTGCGTGTCCGGGAACTTCTTAGAAGATAGCAAAGGTCATTGACCTCTGGTGACCTCATTTTGCGTGTCCGGGAGCGTCTTAGAAGTTAGTAAAGTTCATTGACATCTGGTGACCTCATTTTGCGTATCCGGGAGCGTCTTAGAAGATAGCAAAGGTCATTGACTTCTGGTGACCTCATTTTGCGTGTCCGGGAGCTTCTTAGAAGATAGCAAAGGTCATTGACCTCTGTTGACCTCATTTTGCGTGTGCGGGAGCGTCTTAGAAGATAGCAAAGGTCATTGACCTCTGCTGACATCATTTTGCGTGTCCGGGAGCTTCTAAGAGTATAGCAAAGGTCATTGACCTCTGTTGACCTCATTTTGCGTGTACGGGAGCGTCTTAGAAGATTGCAAAGGTCATTGACCTCTGTTGACCTCATTTTGCGTGTCCGGGAGCTTCTTAGAAGATAGCAAATGTCATTGACCTCTTCTGACCTCATTTAGCGTGTCCGGGAGCTTCTAAGAGTATAGCAAAGGTCATTGACCTCTGTTGACCTCATTTTGCGTGTGCGGGAGCGTCTTAGAAGATAGCAAAGGTCATTGACGTCTGCTGACATCATTTTGCGTGTCCGGGAGCTTCTAAGAGTATAGCAAAGGTCATTGACCTCTGTTGACCTCATTTTGCGTGTGCGGGAGCGTCTTAGAAGATAGCAAAGGTCATTGACCTCTGTTGACCTCATTTTGCGTGTGCGGGAGCGTCTTAGAAGATAGCAAAGTTCATTGACCTCTGCTGACCTCATTTTGCGTGACCGGGAGCTTCTTAGAAGATAGCAAAGGTCATTGACCTCTGTTGACCTCATTTTGCGTGTGCGGGAGCGTCTTAGAAGATAGCAAAGGTCATTGACCTCTGCTGACATCATTTTGCGTGTCCGGGAGCTTCTTAGAAGATAGCAAAGGTCATTGTCCTCTGTTGACCTCATTTTGCGTGTGCGGGAGCGTCTTAGAAGATAGCAAAGGTCATTGACCTCTGCTGACCTCATTTTGCGTGTCCGGGAGCTTCTTAAAAGATAGCAAAGGTCATTGACCTCTGTTGACCTCATTTTGCGTGTCCGGAAGCGTCTGAGAAGATAGCAAAGGTCATTGACCTCTGTTGACCTCATTTTGCCTGTCCGGGAACGTCTCAGAAGATAGCAAAGGTCATTGATCTCTGGTGACCTCATTTTGCGTGTCCGGGAACTTCTTAGAAGATAGCAAAGGTCATTGACCTCTGTTGACCTCATTTTGCGTTGCCGGGAGCTTCTTAAAAGATAGCAAAGGTCATTGACCTCTGTTGACCTCATTTTGCGTGTCCGGAAGCGTCTGAGAAGATAGCAAAGGTCATTGACCTCTGTTGACCTCATTTTGCCTGTCCGGGAACGTCTCAGAAGATAGCAAAGGTCATTGATCTCTGGTGACCTCATTTTGCGTGTCCGGGAACTTCTTAGAAGATAGCAAAGGTCATTGACCTCTGTTGACCTCATTTTGCGTGTGCGGGAGCGTCTTAGAAGATAGCAAAGGTCATTGACCTCTGTTGACCTCATTTTGCGTGTGCGGGAGCGTCTTAGAAGATAGCAAAGGTCATTGACCTCTGCTGACATCATTTTGCGTGTCCGGGAGCTTCTAAGAGTATAGCAAAGGTCATTGACCTCTGGTGACCTCATTTTGCGTGTGCGGGAGCTTCTAAGAGTATAGCAAAGGTCATTGACCTCTGGTGACCTCATTTTGCGTGTCCGGAAGTGTCTTAGAAGATAGCAAAGTTCATTGACCTCTGCTGACCTCATTTTGCGTGACCGGGAGCTTCTTAGAAGATAGCAAAGGTCATTGACCTCTGTTGACCTCATTTTGCGTGTGCGGGAGCGTCTTAGAAGATAGCAAAGTTCATTGACCTCTGCTGACATCATTTTGCGTGTCCGGGAGCTTCTAAGAGTATAGCAAAGGTCATTGACCTCTGTTGACCTCATTTTGCGTGTGCGGGAGCGTCTTAGAAGATAGCAAAGGTCATTGACCTCTGCTGACCTCATTTTGCGTGTCCGGGAGCTTCTAAGAGTATAGCAAAGGTCATTGACCTCTGGTGACCTCATTTTGCGTGTCCGGAAGCGTCTTAGAAGATAGCAAAGTTCATTGACCTCTGCTGACCTCATTTTGCGTGTCCGGGAGCTTCTTAGAAGATAGCAAAGGTCATTGACCTCTGTTGACCTCATTTTGCGTGTGCGGGAGCGTCTTAGAAGATAGCAAAGGTCATTGACCTCTGTTGACCTCATTTTGCGTGTCCGGGAACGTCTCAGAAGATAGCAAAGGTCATTGACCTCTGGTGACCTCATTTTGCGTGTCCGGGAACTTCTTAGAAGATAGCAAAGGTCATTGACCTCTGGTGACCTCATTTTGCGTGTCCGGGAGCGTCTTAGAAGTTAGTAAAGTTCATTGACATCTGGTGACCTCATTTTGCGTATCCGGGAGCGTCTTAGAAGATAGCAAAGGTCATTGACTTCTGGTGACCTCATTTTGCGTGTCCGGGAGCTTCTTAGAAGATAGCAAAGGTCATTGACCTCTGTTGACCTCATTTTGCGTGTGCGGGAGCGTCTTAGAAGATAGCAAAGGTCAATGACATCTGCTGACATCATTTTGCGTGTCCGGGAGCTTCTAAGAGTATAGCAAAGGTCATTGACCTCTGTTGACCTCATTTTGCGTGTGCGGGAGCGTCTTAGAAGATAGCAAAGGTCATTGACCTCTGCTGACCTCATTTTGCGTGTCCGCGAGCTTCTAAGAGTATAGCAAAGTTCATTGACCTCTGGTGACCTCATTTTGCGTGTCCGGAAGCGTCTTAGAAGATAGCAAAGTTCATTGACCTCTGCTGACCTCATTTTGCGTGTCCGGGAGCTTCCTAGAAGATAGCAAAGGTCATTGACCTCTGTTGACCTCATTTTGCGTGTCCGGGAGCGTCTCAGAAGATAGCAAAGTTCATTGACCTCTGCTGACCTCATTTTGCGTGTCGGGGAGCTTCTTAGAAGATAGCAAAGGTCACTGACCTCTGTTGACCTCATTTTGCGTGTGCGGGAGCGTCGTAGAAGATAGTAAAGGTCATTGACCTCTGCTGACCTCATTTTGCGTGTCCGGGAGCTTCTTAGAAGATAGCAAAGGTCATTGACCTCTGTTGACCTCATTTTGCGTGTCCGGAAGCGTCTGAGAAGATAGCAAAGGTCATTGACCTCTGTTGACCTCATTTTGCGTGTCCGGGAGCGTCTCAGAAGATAGCAAATGTCATTGACCTCTGCTGACCTCATTTTGCGTGTCCGGGAGCTTCTTAGAAGATAGCAAATGTCATTGACCTCTGTTGACCTCATTTTGCGTGTGCGGGAGCGTCTTAGAAGATAGCAAAGGTCATTGACCTCTTCTGACCTCATTTTGCGTGACCGGGAGCTTCTTAGAAGATAGCAAAGGTCATTGACCTCTGTTGACCTCATTTTGCGTGTGCGGGAGCGTCTTAGAAGATAGCAAAGGTCATTGACCTCTGCTGACATCATTTTGCGTCTCCGGGAGCTTCTAAGAGTATAGCAAAGGTCATTGACCTCTGTTGACCTCATTTTGCGTGTGCGGGAGCGTCTTAGAAGATAGCACAGGTCATTGACCTCTGCTGACCTCATTTTGCGTGTCCGGGAGCTTCTAAGAGTATAGCAAAGGTCATTGACCTCTGGTGACCTCATTTTGCGTGTCCGGAAGCGTCTTAGAAGATAGCAAAGTTCATTGACCTCTGCTGACCTCATTTTGCCTGTCCGGGAGCGTCTTAGAAGATAGCAAAGGTCATTGACCTCTGCTGACATCATTTTGCGTGTCCGGGAGCTTCTAAGAGTATAGCAAAGGTCATTGACTTCTGTTGACCTCATTTTGCGTGTCCGGGAGCTTCTTAGAAGATAGCAAAGGTCATTGACCTCTGTTGACCTCATTTTGCGTGTGCGGGAGCGTCTTAGAAGATAGCAAAGGTCATTGACCTCTGCTGACATCATTTTGCGTGTCCGGGAGCTTCTAAGAGTATAGCAAAAGTCATTGACCTCTGTTGACCTCATTTTGCGTGTGCGGGAGCGTCTTAGAAGATAGCAAAGGTCATTGACCTCTGCTGACCTCATTTTGCGTGTCCGGGAGCTTCTAAGAGTATAGCAAAGGTCATTGACCTCTGGTGACCTCATTTTGCGTGTCCGGAAGCGTCTTAGAAGATAGCAAAGTTCATTGACCTCTGCTGACCTCATTTTGCGTGACCGGGAGCTTCTTAGAAGATAGCAAAGGTCATTGACCTCTGTTGACCTCATTTTGCGTGTGCGGGAGCGTCTTAGAAGATAGCAAAGGTCATTGACCTCTGCTGACATCATTTTGCGTGTCCGGGAGCTTCTAAGAGTATAGCAAAGGTCATTGACCTCTGTTGACCTCATTTTGCGTGTGCGGGAGCGTCTTAGAAGATAGCAAAGGTCATTGACCTCTGCTGACCTCATTTTGCGTGTCCGGGAGCTTCTAAGAGTATAGCAAAGGTCATTGACCTCTGGTGACCTCATTTTGCGTGTCCGGAAGCGTCTTAGAAGATAGCAAAGTTCATTGACCTCTGCTGACCTCATTTCGCGTGTCCGGGAGCTTCTTAGAAGATAGCAAAGGTCATTGACCTCTGTTGACCTCATTTTGCGTGTGCGGGAGCGTCTTAGAAGATAGCAAAGGTCATTGACCTCTTCTGACCTCATTTAGCGTGTCCGGGAGCTTCTAAGAGTATAGCAAATGTCATTGACCTCTGTTGACCTCATTTTGCGTGTGCGGGAGCGTCTTAGAAGATAGCAAAGGTCATTGACCTCTGTTGACCTCATTTTGCGTGTCCGGGAACGTCTCAGAAGATAGCAAAGGTCATTGACCTCTGGTGACCTCATTTTGCGTGTCCGGGAGCGTCTTAGAAGATAGCAAAGGTCATTGACCTCTGCTGACATCATTTTGCGTATCCGGGAGCGTCTTAGAAGATAGCAAAGGTCATTGACTTCTGGTGACCTCATTTTGCGTGTCCGGGAGCTTCTTAGAAGATAGCAAAGGTCATTGACCTCTGTTGACCTCATTTTGCGTGTGCGGGAGCGTCTTAGAAGATAGCAAAGGTCAATGACATCTGCTGACATCATTTTGCGTGTCCGGGAGCTTCTAAGAGTATAGCAAAGGTCATTGACCTCTGTTGACCTCATTTTGCGTGTGCGGGAGCGTCTTAGAAGATAGCAAAGGTCATTGACCTCTGCTGACCTCATTTTGCGTGTCCGCGAGCTTCTAAGAGTATAGCAAAGTTCATTGACCTCTGGTGACCTCATTTTGCGTGTCCGGAAGCGTCTTAGAAGATAGCAAAGTTCATTGACCTCTGCTGACCTCATTTTGCGTGTCCGGGAGCTTCCTAGAAGATAGCAAAGGTCATTGACCTCTGTTGACCTCATTTTGCGTGTCCGGGAGCGTCTCAGAAGATAGCAAAGTTCATTGACCTCTACTGACCTCATTTTGCGTGTCCGGGAGCTTCTTAGAAGATAGCAAAGGTCACTGACCTCTGTTGACCTCATTTTGCGTGTGCGGGAGCGTCTTAGAAGATAGCAAAGGTCATTGACCTCTGCTGACCTCATTTTGCGTGTCCGGGAGCTTCTTAGAAGATAGCAAAGGTCATTGACCTCTGTTGACCTCATTTTGCGTGTCCGGAAGCGTCTGAGAAGATACAAAGGTCATTGACCTCTGTTGACCTCATTTTGCGTGTCCGGGAGCGTCTCAGAAGATAGCAAATGTCATTGACCTCTGCTGACCTCATTTTGCGTGTCCGGGAGCTTCTTAGAAGATAGCAAATGTCATTGACCTCTGTTGACCTCATTTTGCGTGTGCGGGAGCGTCTTAGAAGATAGCAAAGGTCATTGACCTCTTCTGACCTCATTTAGCGTGTCCGGGAGCTTCTAAGAGTATAGCAAAGGTCATTGACCTCTGTTGTCCTCATTTTGCGTGTGCGGGAGCGTCTTAGAAGATAGCAAAGGTCATTGACCTCTGCTGACCTCATTTTGCGTGTCCGGGAGCTTCTTAGAAGATAGCAAAGGTCACTGACCTCTGTTGACCTCATTTTGCGTGTGCGGGAGCGTCTTAGAAGATAGCAAAGGTCATTGACCTCTGGTGACCTCATTTTGCGTGTCCGGAAGCGTCTTAGAAGATAGCAAAGTTCATTGACCTCTGCTGACCTCACTTTGCTTGACCGGGAGCTTCTTAGAAGATAGCAAAGGTCATTGACATCTGGTGACCTCATTTTGCGTGTCCGGAAGCGTCTTAGAAGATAGCAAAGTTCATTGACCTCTGCTGACCTCATTTTGCGTGTCCGGGAGCTTCTTAGAAGATAGCAAAGGTCATTGACCTCTGTTGACCTCATTTTGCGTGTGCGGGAGCGTCTTAGAAGATAGCAAAGGTCATTGACCTCTTCTGACCTCATTTAGCGTGTCCGGGAGCTTCTAAGAGTATAGCAAATGTCATTGACCTCTGTTGACCTCATTTTGCGTGTGCGGGAGCGTCTTAGAAGATAGCAAAGGTCATTGACCTCTGTTGACCTCATTTTGCGTGACCGGGAGCTTCTTAGAAGATAGCAAAGGTCATTGACCTCTGTTGACCTCATTTTGCGTGTGCGGGAGCGTCTTAGAAGATAGCAAAGGTCATTGACCTCTGCTGACATCATTTTGCGTCTCCGGGAGCTTCTAAGAGTATAGCAAAGGTCATTGACCTCTGTTGACCTCATTTTGCGTGTGCGGGAGCGTCTTAGAAGATAGCACAGGTCATTGACCTCTGCTGACCTCATTTTGCGTGTCCGGGAGCTTCTAAGAGTATAGCAAAGGTCATTGACCTCTGGTGACCTCATTTTGCGTGTACGGAAGCGTCTTAGAAGATAGCAAAGTTCATTGACCTCTGCTGACCTCATTTTGCGTGTCCGGGAGCGTCTTAGAAGATAGCAAAGGTCATTGACCTCTGCTGACATCATTTTGCGTGTCCGGGAGCTTCTAAGAGTATAGCAAAGGTCATTGACCTCTGTTGACCTCATTTTGCGTGTCCGGGAGCGTCTCAGAAGATAGCAAATGTCATTGACCTCTGCTGACCTCATTTTGCGTGTCCGGGAGCTTCTTAGAAGATAGCAAATGTCATTGACCTCTGTTGACCTCATTTTGCGTGTGCGGGAGCGTCTTAGAAGATAGCAAAGGTCATTGACCTCTTCTGACCTCATTTAGCGTGTCCGGGAGCTTCTAAGAGTATAGCAAAGGTCATTGACCTCTGTTGACCTCATTTTGCGTGTGCGGGAGCGTCTTAGAAGATAGCAAAGGTCATTGACCTCTGCTGACCTCATTTTGCGTGTCCGGGAGCTTCTTAGAAGATAGCAAAGGTCACTGACCTCTGTTGACCTCATTTTGCGTGTGCGGGAGCGTCTTAGAAGATAGCAAAGGTCATTGACCTCTGGTGACCTCATTTTGCGTGTCCGGAAGCGTCTTAGAAGATAGCAAAGTTCATTGACCTCTGCTGACCTCACTTTGCTTGACCGGGAGCTTCTTAGAAGATAGCAAAGGTCATTGACATCTGGTGACCTCATTTTGCGTGTCCGGAAGCGTCTTAGAAGATAGCAAAGTTCATTGACCTCTGCTGACCTCATTTTGCGTGTCCGGGAGCTTCTTAGAAGATAGCAAAGGTCATTGACCTCTGTTGACCTCATTTTGCGTGTGCGGGAGCGTCTTAGAAGATAGCAAAGGTCATTGACCTCTTCTGACCTCATTTAGCGTGTCCGGGAGCTTCTAAGAGTATAGCAAATGTCATTGACCTCTGTTGACCTCATTTTGCGTGTGCGGGAGCGTCTTAGAAGATAGCAAAGGTCATTGACCTCTGTTGACCTCATTTTGCGTGTCCGGGAGCTTCTTAGAAGATAGCAAAGGTCATTGACCTCTGTTGACCTCATTTTGCGTGTGCGGGAGCGTCTTAGAAGATAGCAAAGGTCATTGACCTCTGCTGACATCATTTTGCGTGTCCGGGAGCTTCTAAGAGTATAGCAAAAGTCATTGACCTCTGTTGACCTCATTTTGCGTGTGCGGGAGCGTCTTAGAAGATAGCAAAGGTCATTGACCTCTGCTGACCTCATTTTGCGTGTCCGGGAGCTTCTAAGAGTATAGCAAAGGTCATTGACCTCTGGTGACCTCATTTTGCGTGTCCGGAAGCGTCTTAGAAGATAGCAAAGTTCATTGACCTCTGCTGACCTCATTTTGCGTGACCGGGAGCTTCTTAGAAGATAGCAAAGGTCATTGACCTCTGTTGACCTCATTTTGCGTGTGCGGGAGCGTCTTAGAAGATAGCAAAGGTCATTGACCTCTGTTGACCTCATTTTGCGTGTCCGGGAACGTCTCAGAAGATAGCAAAGGTCATTGACCTCTGGTGACCTCATTTTGCGTGTCCGGGAGCGTCTTAGAAGATAGCAAAGGTCATTGACCTCTGCTGACATCATTTTGCGTATCCGGGAGCGTCTTAGAAGATAGCAAAGGTCATTGACTTCTGGTGACCTCATTTTGCGTGTCCGGGAGCTTCTTAGAAGATAGCAAAGGTCATTGACCTCTGTTGACCTCATTCAGCGTGTGCGGGAGCGTCTTAGAAGATAGCAAAGGTCAATGACATCTGCTGACATCATTTTGCGTGTCCGGGAGCTTCTAAGAGTATAGCAAAGGTCATTGACCTCTGTTGACCTCATTTTGCGTGTGCGGGAGCGTCTTAGAAGATAGCAAAGGTCATTGACCTCTGCTGACCTCATTTTGCGTGTCCGCGAGCTTCTAAGAGTATAGCAAAGTTCATTGACCTCTGGTGACCTCATTTTGCGTGTCCGGAAGCGTCTTAGAAGATAGCAAAGTTCATTGACCTCTGCTGACCTCATTTTGCGTGTCCGGGAGCTTCCTAGAAGATAGCAAAGGTCATTGACCTCTGTTGACCTCATTTTGCGTGTCCGGGAGCGTCTCAGAAGATAGCAAAGTTCATTGACCTCTACTGACCTCATTTTGCGTGTCCGGGAGCTTCTTAGAAGATAGCAAAGGTCACTGACCTCTGTTGACCTCATTTTGCGTGTGCGGGAGCGTCTTAGAAGATAGCAAAGGTCATTGACCTCTGCTGACCTCATTTTGCGTGTCCGGGAGCTTCTTAGAAGATAGCAAAGGTCATTGACCTCTGTTGACCTCATTTTGCGTGTCCGGAAGCGTCTGAGAAGATAGCAAAGGTCATTGACCTCTGTTGACCTCATTTTGCGTGTCCGGGAGCGTCTCAGAAGATAGCAAATGTCATTGACCTCTGCTGACCTCATTTTGCGTGTCCGGGAGCTTCTTAGAAGATAGCAAATGTCATTGACCTCTGTTGACCTCATTTTGCGTGTGCGGGAGCGTCTTAGAAGATAGCAAAGGTCATTGACCTCTTCTGACCTCATTTAGCGTGTCCGGGAGCTTCTAAGAGTATAGCAAAGGTCATTGACCTCTGTTGACCTCATTTTGCGTGTGCGGGAGCGTCTTAGAAGATAGCAAAGGTCATTGACCTCTGCTGACCTCATTTTGCGTGTCCGGGAGCTTCTTAGAAGATAGCAAAGGTCACTGACCTCTGTTGACCTCATTTTGCGTGTGCGGGAGCGTCTTAGAAGATAGCAAATGTCATTGACCTCTGGTGACCTCATTTTGCGTGTCCGGAAGCGTCTTAGAAGATAGCAAAGTTCATTGACCTCTGCTGACCTCACTTTGCTTGACCGGGAGCTTCTTAGAAGATAGCAAAGGTCATTGACCTCTGGTGACCTCATTTTGCGTGTCCGGAAGCGTCTTAGAAGATAGCAAAGTTCATTGACCTCTGCTGACCTCATTTTGCGTGTCCGGGAGCTTCTTAGAAGATAGCAAAGGTCATTGACCTCTGATGACCTCATTTTGCGTGTGCGGGAGCGTCTTAGAAGATAGCAAAGGTCATTGACCTCTTCTGACCTCATTTAGCGTGTCCGGGAGCTTCTAAGAGTATAGCAAATGTCATTGACCTCTGTTGACCTCATTTTGCGTGTGCGGGAGCGTCTTAGAAGATAGCAAAGGTCATTGACCTCTGTTGACCTCATTTTGCGTGTCCGGGAACGTCTCAGAAGATAGCAAAGGTCATTGACCTCTGGTGACCTCATTTTGCGTGTCCGGGAGCGTCTTAGAAGATAGCAAAGGTCATTGACCTCTGCTGACATCATTTTGCGTATCCGGGAGCGTCTTAGAAGATAGCAAGGTCATTGACTTCTGGTGACCTCATTTTGCGTGTCCGGGAGCTTCTTAGAAGATAGCAAATGTCATTGACCTCTGTTGACCTCATTTTGCGTGTGCGGGAGCGTCTTAGAAGATAGCAAAGGTCATTGACCTCTTCTGACCTCATTTAGCGTGTCGGGAGCTTCTAAGAGTATAGCAAAGGTCATTGACCTCTGTTGACCTCATTTTGCGTGTGCGGGAGCGGCTTAGAAGATAGCAAAGGTCATTGACCTCTGCTGACCTCATTTTGCGTGTCCGGGAGCTTCTTAGAAGATAGCAAAGGTCACTGACCTCTGTTGACCTCATTTTGCGTGTGCGGGAGCGTCTTAGAAGATAGCAAAGGTCATTGACCTCTGGTGACCTCATTTTGCGTGTCCGGAAGCGTCTTAGAAGATAGCAAAGTTCATTGACCTCTGCTGACCTCATTTAGCGTGACCGGGAGCTTCTTAGAAGATAGCAAAGGTCATTGACCTCTGGTGACCTCATTTTGCGTGTCCGGAAGCGTCTTAGAAGATAGCAAAGTTCATTGACCTCTGCTGATCTCATTTTGCGTATCCGGGAGCTTCTTAGAAGATAGCAAAGGTCATTGACCTCTGTTGACCTCATTTTGCGTGTGCGGGAGCGTCTTAGAAGATAGCAAAGGTCATTGACCTCTGTTGACCTCATTTTGCGTGTCCGGGAACGTCTCAGAAGATAGCAAGGTCATTGACCTCTGGTGACCTCATTTTGCGTGTCCGGGAGCGTCTTAGAAGATAGCAAAGGTCATTGACCTCTGCTGACATCATTTTGCGTATCCGGGAGCGTCTTAGAAGATAGCAAAGGTCATTGACTTCTGGTGACCTCATTTTGCGTGTCCGGGAGCTTCTTAGAAGATAGCAAAGGTCATTGACCTCTGTTGACCTCATTTTGCGTGTGCGGGAGCGTCTTAGAAGATAGCAAAGGTCAATGACATCTGCTGACATCATTTTGCGTGTCCGGGAGCTTCTAAGAGTATAGCAAAGGTCATTGACCTCTGTTGACCTCATTTTGCGTGTGCGGGAGCGTCTTAGAAGATAGCAAAGGTCATTGACCTCTGCTGACCTCATTTTGCGTGTCCGCGAGCTTCTAAGAGTATAGCAAAGTTCATTGACCTCTGGTGACCTCATTTTGCGTGTCCGGAAGCGTCTCAGAAGATAGCAAAGTTCATTGACCTCTGCTGACCTCATTTTGCGTGTCCGGGAGCTTCTTAGAAGATAGCAAAGGTCACTGACCTCTGTTGACCTCATTTTGCGTGTGCGGGAGCGTCTTAGAAGATAGCAAAGGTCATTGACCTCTGCTGACCCCATTTTGCGTGTCCGGGAGCGTCTCAGAAGATAGCAAAGGTCATTGACCTCTGGTGACCTCATTTTGCGTGTCCGGGAGCTTCTTAGAAGATAGCAAAGGTCATTGACCTCTGTTGACCTCATTTTGCGTGTGCGGGAGCGTCTTAGAAGATAGCAAGGGTCATTGACCTCTGCTGACCTCATTTTGCGTGTCCGGGAGCTTCTAAGAGTATAGCAAAGGTCATTGACCTCTGGTGACCTCATTTTGCGTGTCCGGGAGCGTCTTAGAAGATAGCAAATGTCATTGACCTCTGCTGAACTCATTTTGCGTGTCCGGGAGCGTCTTAGAAGATACCAAAGGTCTTTGACCACTGCTGACCTCATTTTGCGTGTCTGGCAGCTTCTTAGAAGATAGCAAAGTTCATTGACCTCTGGGGACCTCATTTTGCGTGTCCGGGAGCGTCTTAGAAGATAGCAAATGTCATTGACCTCTGGTGACCTCATTTTGCGTGTCCGGAAACTTCTTAGATAATAGCAAAGGTCATTGACCTCTGGTGACCTCATTTTGCGCGTCCGGGAGCGTCTTAGAAGATAGCAAAGGTCATTGACCTCTGGTGACCTCATTTTGCGAGTCCGGGAGCGTCTAAAAAGATAGCAAAGGTAATTGACCTCTGGTGACCTCATATTGCGTGTCCGGGAGCGTCTTAGAAGATTGCAAATGTCATTGACCTCTGGTAACCTCATTTTGCGTGTCCGGGAGCGTCTTAGAAGATAGCAAAGTTCATTGACCTCTGGGGTCATCATTTTGCGTGTGCGGGATCGTCTTAGAAGATAGCAAAGGTCTATGACCTTTGGTGACCTCATTTTGCGTGTCCGGCGGCTTTTTAGAAGATAGCAAAGGTCATTGACCTCTGGTGAGCTCATTTTGCGGGTCCGGGAGCTTCTTAGAAGATAGCAAAGGTCATTGACCTCTGTTGACCTCATTTTGCGTGTGCCGGAGCGTCTTAGAAGATTGCAAAGGTCATTGACCTCTGCTGAACTAATCTTGCGTGTCCGGGAGCGTCTTAGAAGATAGCAAAGGTCATTGACCTCTGCTGACCTCATATTGCGCGTCCGGGAGCGTCTTAGAAGATAGCAAAGGTCATTCACCTCTGGTGACCTTATTTTGCGTGTCCGGGAGCTTCTTAGAAGATAGCAAAGGTCATTGACCTCTGTTGACCTCATTTTGCGTGTGCGGGAGCGTCTCGGAAGATAGCAAATGTCATTGACCTCTGCTGACCTCATTTTGCGTTTCCGGGAGCTTCTAAGAGTATACCAAAGGTCATTGACCTCTGGTGACCTCATTTTGCGTGTCTGGAGCGTCTTAGAAGATTGCAAATGTCATTGACCTCTGGTAACCTCATTTTGCGTGTCCGGGAGCGTCTTAGAAGATAGCAAAGTTCATTGACCTCTGGGGTCATCATTTTGCGTGTGCGGGATCGTCTTAGAAGATAGCAAAGGTCTATGACCTTTGGTGACCTCATTTTGCGTGTCCGGCGGCTTTTTAGAAGATAGCAAAGGTCATTGACCTCTGGTGAGCTCATTTTGCGGGTCCGGGAGCTTCTTAGAAGATAGCAAAGGTCATTGACCTCTGTTGACCTCATTTTGCGTGTGCCGGAGCGTCTTAGAAGATTGCAAAGGTCATTGACCTCTGCTGAACTCATCTTGCGTGTCCGGGAGCGTCTTAGAAGATAGCAAAGGTCATTGACCTCTGCTGACCTCATTTTGCGCGTCCGGGAGCGTCTTAGAAGATAGCAAAGGTCATTCACCTCTGGTGACCTTATTTTGCGTGTCCGGGAGCTTCTTAGAAGATAGCAAAGGTCATTGACCTCTGTTGACCTCATTTTGCGTGTGCGGGAGCGTCTCAGAAGATAGCAAATGTCATTGACCTCTGCTGACCTCATTTTGCGTTTCCGGGAGCTTCTAAGAGTATACCAAAGGTCATTGACCTCTGGTGACCTCATTTTGCGTGTCCGGAAGCGTCTCAGAAGATAGCAAAGTTCATTGACCTCTGCTGACCTCATTTTGCGTGTCCGGGAGCTTCTTAGAAGATAGCAAAGGTCACTGACCTCTGTTGACCTCATTTTGCGTGTGCGGGAGCGTCTTAGAAGATAGCAAAGGTCATTGACCTCTGCTGACCTCATTTTGCGTGTCCGGGAGCGTACCAGAAGATAGCAAAGGTCATTGACCTCTGGTGACCTCATTTTGCGTGTCCGGGAGCTTCTTAGAAGATAGCAAAGGTCATTGACCTCTGTTGACCTCATTTTGCGTGTGCGGGAGCGTCTTAGAAGATAGCAAGGGTCATTGACCTCTGCTGACCTCATTTTGCGTGTCCGGGAGCTTCTAAGAGTATAGCAAAGGTCATTGACCTCTGGTGACCTCATTTTGCGTGTCCGGGAGCGTCTTAGAAGATAGCAAATGTCATTGACCTCTGCTGAACTCATTTTGCGTGTCCGGGAGCGTCTTAGAAGATACCAAAGGTCTTTGACCACTGCTGACCTCATTTTGCGTGTCTGGCAGCTTCTTAGAAGATAGCAAAGTTCATTGACCTCTGGGGACCTCATTTTGCGTGTCCGGGAGCGTCTTAGAAGATAGCAAATGTCATTGACCTCTGGTGACCTCATTTTGCGTGTCCGGAAACTTCTTAGATAATAGCAAATGTCATTGACCTCTGGTGACCTCATTTTGCGCGTCCGGGAGCGTCTTAGAAGATAGCAAAGGTCATTGACCTCTGGTGACCTCATTTTGCGAGTCCGGGAGCGTCTAAAAAGATAGCAAAGGTAATTGACCTCTGGTGACCTCATATTGCGTGTCCGGGAGCGTCTTAGAAGATTGCAAATGTCATTGACCTCTGGTAACCTCATTTTGCGTGTCCGGGAGCGTCTTAGAAGATAGCAAAGTTCATTGACCTCTGGGGTCATCATTTTGCGTGTGCGGGATCGTCTTAGAAGATAGCAAAGGTCTATGACCTTTGGTGACCTCATTTTGCGTGTCCGGCGGCTTTTTAGAAGATAGCAAAGGTCATTGACCTCTGGTGAGCTCATTTTGCGGGTCCGGGAGCTTCTTAGAAGATAGCAAAGGTCATTGACCTCTGTTGACCTCATTTTGCGTGTGCCGGAGCGTCTTAGAAGATTGCAAAGGTCATTGACCTCTGCTGAACTCATCTTGCGTGTCCGGGAGCGTCTTAGAAGATAGCAAAGGTCATTGACCTCTGCTGACCTCATTTTGCGCGTCCGGGAGCGTCTTAGAAGATAGCAAAGGTCATTCACCTCTGGTGACCTTATTTTGCGTGTCCGGGAGCTTCTTAGAAGATAGCAAAGGTCATTGACCTCTGTTGACCTCATTTTGCGTGTGCGGGAGCGTCTCAGAAGATAGCAAATGTCATTGACCTCTGCTGACCTCATTTTGCGTTTCCGGGAGCTTCTAAGAGTATACCAAAGGTCATTGACCTCTGGTGACCTCATTTTGCGTGTCCGGGAGCGTCTTAGAAGATTGCAAAGGTCATTGACCTCTGGTAACCTCATTTTGCGTGTCCGTGAGCGTCTTAGAAGATAGCAAAGGTCATTGACATCTGGTGACCTCATTTTGCGTGTCTGTTTGCTTCTAAGTGTATAGCAAAGGTCATTGACCTCTGGTGACCTCATTTTGCGCGTCCGGGAGCGTCTTAGAAGATAGCAAAGGTCATTGACCTCTGGTGACCTCATTTTGCGAGTCCGGGAGCGTCTAAAAAGATAGCAAAGGTAATTGACCTCTGGTGACCTTATTTTGCGTGTCCGGGAGCTTCTTAGAAGATAGCAAAAGTCATTGTCCTTTGGTGACCTCATTTTGCGTGTGCGGGAGCGTCTAAGATGATTGCAAAGGTCATTGACCTCTGCTGACCTTATTTTGCGCGTCCGGGTCGGTCTTAGAAGATAGCAAAGGTCATTGACCTCTTGTGACCTCATTTTGCGTGTCCGGGACCGTCTCGAAGATAGCACAGTTCATTGACCTCTGGTGACCTCATTTTGCGTGTCCGGGAGCGATTTAGAAGATAGCAAAGGTCATTTACCTCTGGTGACCTCATTTTGCGTGTCCAGGAGCTTCTTAGAAGATAGCAATTGTCATTGACCTCTGGGGACCTCATTTTGCGTGTCCGGTAGCGTCTTAGAAGATAGCAAAGGTCATTGACCTCTGGTAACCTCATTTTGCGTGTCCGGGAGCGTCTTAGAAGATAGCAAAGGTCATTGACCTTTTGTGACGTCATTTTGCGTGTCCGGGACCGTCTTAGAAGATAGCAATGGTCATTGACCTCTGGTGACCTCATTTTGCGTGTCCGGGAGCTTCTTAGAAGATAGCAAAGGTCATAGACCTCTGGTGACCTCATTTTGCGTGTCCGGGAACTTCTTAGAAAATAGCAAAGGTCATTGACCTCTGGTGACCTCATTTTGCGTGTCCGGGAGCTTCTTAGAAGATAGCAAAGGTCATTGACCTCTGGCGACCTCATTTTGCGTGTCCGGGAGCATCTTAGAAGATAGCAAAGGACATTGACCTCTGGTGACCTCATTTTGCGTGTCCGGGAGCTTCTTAAAAGGTAGCAAAGGTCATTGTCCTCTGTTGACCTCATTTTGCGTGTGCGGTAGCGTCTTAGAAGATTGCAAAGCTCATTGACCTCTGGTGACCTCATTTTGCGCGTCCGGGAGCGTCTTAGAAGATAGCAAATGTCATTGACCTCTGCTGAACTCATTTTGCGTGTCCGGGAGCGTCTTAGAAGATAGCAAATGTCATTGACCTCTGCTGAACTCATTTTGCGTGTCCGGGAGCGTCTTAGAAGATAGCAAAGGTCTTTGACCACTGCTGACCTCATTTTGCGTGTCTGGCAGCTTCTTAGAAGATAGCAAATGTCATTGACCTCTGGTGACCTCATTTTGCGTGTCCGGGAGCTTCTTAGAAGATAGCACAGGTCATTGACCACTGTTGACCTCATTTTGCGTGTGCGGGAGCGTCTTAGAAGATAGCAAAGGTCTTTGACCTCTGGTGACCTCATTTTGCGTGTGCGGGAGCGTCTTAGAAGATAGCAAAGGTCATTGACCTCTGCTGACCTCATTTTGCGTGTCCGATAGCTTCTAAGAGTATAGCAAAGGTCATTGACCTCTGGTGACCTCATATTGCGTGTCCGGGAGCGTCTTAGAAGATTGCAAATGTCATTGACCTCTGGTAACCTCATTTTGCGTGTCCGGGAGCGTCTTAGAAGATAGCAAAGTTCATTGACCTCTGGGGACATCATTTTGCGTGTGCGGGATCGTCTTAGAAGATAGCAAAGGTCTATGACCTTTGGTGACCTCATTTTGCGTGTCCGGCGGCTTTTTAGAAGATAGCAAAGGTCATTGACCTCTGGTGAGCTCATTTTGCGGGTCCGGGAGCTTCTTAGAAGATAGCAAAGGTCATTGACCTCTGTTGACCTCATTTTGCGTGTGCCGGAGCGTCTTAGAAGATTGCAAAGGTCATTGACCTCTGCTGAACTCATCTTGCGTGTCCGGGAGCGTCTTAGAAGATAGCAAAGGTCATTGACCTCTGCTGACCTCATTTTGCGCGTCCGGGAGCGTCTTAGAAGATAGCAAAGGTCATTCACCTCTGGTGACCTTATTTTGCGTGTCCGGGAGCTTCTTAGAAGATAGCAAAGGTCATTGACCTCTGTTGACCTCATTTTGCGTGTGCGGGAGCGTCTCAGAAGATAGCAAATGTCATTGACCTCTGCTGACCTCATTTTGCGTTTCCGGGAGCTTCTAAGAGTATACCAAAGGTCATTGACCTCTGGTGACCTCATTTTGCGTGTCCGGGAGCGTCTTAGAAGATTGCAAAGGTCATTGACCTCTGGTAACCTCATTTTGCGTGTCCGTGAGCGTCTTAGAAGATAGCAAAGGTCATTGACATCTGGTGACCTCATTTTGCGTGTCTGTGTGCTTCTAAGGGTATAGCAAAGGTCATTGACCTCTGGTGACCTCATTTTGCGCGTCCGGGAGCGTCTTAGAAGATAGCAAAGGTCATTGACCTCTGGTGACCTCATTTTGCGAGTCCGGGAGCGTCTAAAAAGATAGCAAAGGTAATTGACCTCTGGTGACCTTATTTTGCGTGTCCGGGAGCTTCTTAGAAGATAGCAAAAGTCATTGTCCTTTGGTGACCTCATTTTGCGTGTGCGGGAGCGTCTAAGATGATTGCAAAGGTCATTGACCTCTGCTGACCTTATTTTGCGCGTCCGGGTCGGTCTTAGAAGATAGCAAAGGTCATTGACCTCTTGTGACCTCATTTTGCGTGTCCGGGACCGTCTTAGAAGATAGCACAGTTCATTGACCTCTGGTGACCTCATTTTGCGTGTCCGGGAGCGATTTAGAAGATAGCAAAGGTCATTTACCTCTGGTGACCTCATTTTGCGTGTCCGGGAGCTTCTTAGAAGATAGCAATGGTCATTGACCTCTGGTGACCTCGTTTTGCGTGTCCGGGAACTTCTTAGATAATAGCAAAGGTCATTGACCTCTGGTGACATCATTTTCCGTGTCCGGGAGCTTCTTAGAAGATAGCAAAGGTCATTGACCTCTGGTGATCTCATTTTGCGTGTGCGGGAGCGTCTTAGAAGATTGCAAATGTCATTGATCTCTGCTAAACTCATTTTGCGTGTCCGGGAGCGTCTTAGAAGATAGCAAAGGTCTTTGACCTCCGGTGACCTCATTTTGCGTGTCCGGCAGCTTCTTAGAAGATAGCAAAGGTCATTGACCTCTGGTGACCACATTTTGCGTGTCCGGGAGCTTCTTAGAAGATAGCAAAGTTCATTGACCTTTGTTGACCTCATTTTGCGTGTGCGGGAGCGTCTTAGAAGATAGCAAAGCTCATTGACCTCTGCCTACCTCATTTTGCGTGTCCGGGAGCTTCTAAGAGTATAGCAAAGGTCATTGACCTCTGGTGACCTCATTTTCCGTGTCCGGGAGCTTCTTATAAAATAGCAAAGGTCATTGACCTCTGGTGATCTCATTTTTCGTGTGCGGGAGCGTCTTAGAAGATTGCAAAGGTCATTGACCTCTGTTGACCTCATTTTGCGTGTGCGGGAGCGTCTTAGAAGATAGCAAGGGTCATTGACCTCTGCTGACCTCATTTTGCGTGTCCGGGAGCTTCTAAGAGTATAGCAAAGGTCATTGACCTCTGGTGACCTCATTTTGCGTGTCCGGGAGCGTCTTAGAAGATAGCAAATGTCATTGACCTCTTGTGACCTCATTTTATGTGTCCGGGACCGTCTTAGAAGATAGCAAAGTTCATTGACCTCTGGGGACCTCTTTTTGCGTGTCCGGGAGCGTCTTAGAAGATAGCAAAGGTCATTGACCTCTGGTGACCTCATTTTGCGTGTCCGGGAACTTCTTAGATAATAGCAAAGGTCATTGACCTCTGGTGACCTCATTTTCCGTGTCCGGGAGCTTCTTACAAGATAGCAAAGCTCATTGACCTCTGGTGATCTCATTTTGCGTGTGTGGGGGCGTCTTAGAAGATTGCAAAGGTCATCGACCTCTGCTGAACTCATTTTGCGTGTCCGGGAGCGTCTTAGAAGATAGCAAAGGTCATCGACCTCTGGTGACCTCATTTTGCGTGTCCGGGAACTTCTTAGAAAATAGCAAAGGTCATTGACCTCTGATTACCTCATTTTGCGTGTCCGGGAGCTTCTTAGGAGATAGCAAAGTTCTTTGACCTATGGTGATCTCATTTTGCGTGTGCGGGAGCGTCTTAGAAGATAGCAAAGGTCATTGACCTCTGCTGAACTCATCTTGCGTGTCCGGGAGCGTCTTAGAAGATTGCAAAGGTCATTGACCTCTGGTAACCTCATTTTGCGTGTCCGGGAGCGTCTTAGAAGATAGCAAAGTTCATTGACCTATGGTGATCTCATTTTGCGTGTGCGGGAGCGTCTTAGAAGATAGCAAAGGTCATTGACCTCTGGTGACCTCATTTTGCCTGTCCGGGAGCTTCTAAGTGTATAGCAAAGGTCATTGACCTCTGGTAACCTAGTTATGCGTGTCCGGGAGCGTCTTAGAAGATAGCAAAGTTCATTGACCTATGGTGATCTCATTTTGCGCGTCCGGGAGCGTCTTAGAAGATAGCAAAGGTCATTGACCTCTGGTGACCTCATTTTGCGAGTCCGGGAGCGCCTGAAAAGATAGCAAAGGTACTTGACCTCTGGTGACCTCATTTTGCGTGTCCGGGAGCGTCTTAGAAGATTGCAAAGGTCATTGAACTCTGGTAACCTCATTTTGCGTGTCCGGGAGCGTCTTAGAAGATAGCAAAGGTCATCGACCTCTTGTGACTTCATTTTGCGTGTCCGGGACCGTCTTAGAAGATAGCAAAGGTCATTGACCTCTGGTGACCTCATTTTGCGTGTCCGGAAATTTCTTAGATAATAGCAAAGGTCATTGACCTCTGGTGACCTCATTTTCCGTGTCCGGGAGCTTCTTATAAAATAGCAAAGGTCATTGACCTCTGGTGATCTCATTTTTCGTGTGCGGGAGCGTCTTAGAAGATTGCAAAGGTCATTGACCTCTGTTGACCTCATTTTGCGTGTGCGGGAGCGTCTTAGAAGATAGCAAGGGTCATTGACCTCTGCTGACCTCATTTTGCGTGTCCGGGAGCTTCTAAGTGTATAGCAAAGGTCATTGACCTCTGGTGACCTCATTTTGCGTGTCCGGGAGCGTCTTAGAAGATAGCAAATGTCATTGACCTCTTGTGACCTCATTTTATGTGTCCGGGACCGTCTTAGAAGATAGCAAAGTTCATTGACCTCTGGGGACCTCGTTTTGCGTGTCCGGGAGCGTCTTAGAAGATAGCAAAGGTCATTGACCTCTGGTGACCTCATTTTGCGTGTCCGGGAACTTCTTAGATAATAGCAAAGGTCATTGACCTCTGGTGACCTCATTTTCCGTGTCCGGGAGCTTCTTACAAGATAGCAAAGCTCATTGACCTCTGGTGATCTCATTTTGCGTGTGTGGGGGCGTCTTAGAAGATTGCAAAGGTCATTGACCTCTGCTGAACTCATTTTGCGTGTCCGGGAGCGTCTTAGAAGATAGCAAAGGTCATCGACCTCTGGTGACCTCATTTTGCGTGTCCGGGAACTTCTTAGAAAATAGCAAAGGTCATTGACCTCTGATGACCTCATTTTGCGTGTCCGGGAGCTTCTTAGGAGATGGCAAAGGTCTTTGACCTCCGGTGACCTCATTTTGCGTGTCCGGCAGCTTCTTAGAAGATAGCAAACGTCATTGACCTCTGGCGACCTCATTTTCCTTGTCCGGGAGCTTCTTAGAAAATAGCAAAGGTCATTGACCTATGGTGATCTCATTTTTCGTGTGCGGGAGCGTCTTAGAAGATTGCAAAGGTCATTGACCTCTGTTGACCTCATTTTGCGTGTGCGGGATCGTCTTAGAAGATAGCAAAGGTCTTTGACCTCTGGTGACCTCATTTTGCGTGTCCGGCAGCTTCTTAGAAGATAGCAAAGGTCATTGACCTCTGGTGACCTCATTTTGCGTGTCCGGGAGCGTCTTAGAAGATAGCAAATGTCATTGACCTCTTGTGACCTCATTTTATGTGTCCGGGACCGTCTTAGAAGATAGCAAAGTTCATTGACCACTGGGGACCTCATTTTGCGTGTCCGGGAGCGTCTTAGAAGATAGCAAAGGTCATTGACCTCTGGTGACCTCATTTTGCGTGTCCGGGAACTTCTTAGATAATAGCAAAGGTCATTGACCTCTGGTGACCTCATTTTCCGTGTAAGGGAGCTTCTTACAAGATAGCAAAGGTCATTGACCTCTGGTGATCTCATTTTGCGTGTGTGGGAGCGTCTTACAAGATTGCAAAGGTCATTGACCTCTGCTGAACTCATTTTGCGTGTCCGGGAGCGTCTTAGAAGATAGCAAATGTCTTTGACCTCTAGTGACCTCATTTTGCGTGTCCGGCAGCTTCTTAGAAGATAGCAAAGGTCATTGACCTCTGGTGACCTCATTTTGCGGTTCCGGGAGCTTCTTAGAAGATAGCACAGGTCATTGACCTCTGTTGACCTCATTTTGCGTGTGCGGGAGCGTCTTAGAAGATAGCAAATGTCTTTGACCACTGGTGACCTCATTTTGCGTGTCCGGGAGCGTCTTAGAAGATTGCAAAGGTCATTGAACTCTGGTAACCTCATTTTGCGTGTCCGGGAGCGTCTTAGAAGATAGCAAAGGTCATCGACCTCTTGTGACTTCATTTTGCGTGTCCGGGACCGTCTTAGTAGATAGCAAAGGTCATTGACCTCTGGTGACCTCATTTTGCGTGTCCGGAAATTTCTTAGATAATAGCAAAGGTCATTGACCTCTGGTGACCTCATTTTCCGTGTCCGGGAGCTTCTTATAAAATAGCAAAGGTCATTGACCTCTGGTGATCTCATTTTTCGTGTGCGGGAGCGTCTTAGAAGATGCAAAGGTCATTGACCTCTGTTGACCTCATTTTGCGTGTGCGGGAGCGTCTTAGAAGATAGCAAGGGTCATTGACCTCTGCTGACCTCATTTTGCGTGTCCGGGAGCTTCTAAGAGTATAGCAAATGTCATTGACCTCTGGTGACCTCATTTTGCGTGTCCGGGAGCGTCTTAGAAGATAGCAAATGTCATTGACCTCTTGTGACCTCATATTATGTGTCCGGGACCGTCTTAGAAGATAGCAAAGTTCATTGACCTCTGGGGACCTCTTTTTGCGTGTCCGGGAGCGTCTTAGAAGATAGCAAAGGTCATTGACCTCTGGTGACCTCATTTTGCGTGTCCGGGAACTTCTTAGATAATAGCAAAGGTCATTGACCTCTGGTGACCTCATTTTCCGTGTCCGGGAGCTTCTTACAAGATAGCAAAGCTCATTGACCTCTGGTGATCTCATTTTGCGTGTGTGGGGGCGTCTTAGAAGATTGCAAAGGTCATTGACCTCTGCTGAACTCATTTTGCGTGTCCGGGAGCGTCTTAGAAGATAGCAAAGGTCATCGACCTCTGGTGACCTCATTTTGCGTGTCCGGGAACTTCTTAGAAAATAGCAAAGGTCATTGACCTCTGATGACCTCATTTTGCGTGTCCGGGAGCTTCTTAGGAGATAGCAAAGGTCTTTGACCCCCGGTGACCTCATTTTGCGTGTCCGGCAGCTTCTTAGAAGATAGCAAACGTCATTGACCTCTGGCGACCTCATTTTCCTTGTCCGGGAGCTTCTTAGAAAATAGCAAAGGTCATTGACCTCTGGTGATCTCATTTTTCGTGTGCGGGAGCGTCTTAGAAGATTGCAAAGGTCATTGACCTCTGTTGACCTCATTTTGCGTGTGCGGGATCGTCTTAGAAGATAGCAAAGGTCTTTGACCTCTGGTGACCTCATTTTGCGTGTCCGGCAGCTTCTTAGAAGATAGCAAAGGTCATTGACCTCTGGTGACCTCATTTTGCGTTTCCGGGAGCTTCTTAGAAGATAGCAAAGGTCACTGACCTCTGTTGACCTCATTTTGCGTGTGCGGGAGCGTCTTAGAAGATAGCAAGGGTCATTGACCTCTGCTGACCTCCTTATGCGTGTCCGGGAGCTTCTAAGAGTATAGCAAAGGTCATTGACCTCTGGTGACCTCATTTTGCCTGTCCGGGAGCGTCTTAGAAGATAGCAAATGTCATTGACCTCTTGTGACCTCATTTTATGTGTCCGGGACCGTCTTAGAAGATAGCAAAGGTCATTGACCTCTGGTGACCTCATTTTGCGTGTCCGGGAACTTCTTAGATAATAGCAAAGGTCATTGACCTCTGGTGACCTCATTTTCCGTGTAAGGGAGCTTCTTACAAGATAGCAAATGTCATTGACCTCTGGTGATCTCATTTTGCGTGTGTGGGAGCGTCTTACAAGATTGCAAAGGTCATTGACCTCTGCTGAACTCATTTTGCGTGTCCGGGAGCGTCTTAGAAGATAGCAAAGGTCTTTGACCTCTGGTGACCTCATTTTGCGTGTCCGGCAGCTTCATAGAAGATAGCAAAGGTCATTGACCTCTGGTGACCTCATTTTGCGTGTCCGGGAATTTCTTAGAAGATAGCACAGGTCATTGACCTCTGTTGACCTCATTTTGCGTGTGCGGGAGCGTCTTAGAAGATAGCAAATGTCTTTGACCACTGGTGACCTCATTTTGCGTGTGCGGGAGCGTCTTAGAAGATAGCAAAGGTCATTGACCACTGCTGACCTCATTTTGCGTGTCCGATAGCTTCTAAGAGTATAGCAAAGGTCATTGACCTCTGGTGACCTCATTTTGCGTGTCCGGGAGCGTCTTAGAAGATTGCAAAGGTCATTGACCTCTGGTAACCTCATTTTGCGTGTCCGGGAGCGTCTTAGAAGATAGCAAAGGTCATTGACATCTGGTGACCTCATTTTGCGTGTCCGGGTGCTTCTTAGAAGATAGCAAAGGTCATTGACCTCTGGTGATCTCATTTTGCGTGTGCGGGAGCGTCTTAGAAGATAGCAAAGGTCATTGACCACTGCTGACCTCATTTTGCGTGTCCGGGAGCTTCTAAGTGTATAGCAAAGTTCATTGACCTCTGCTGACCTCATTTTGCGTGTCCGGGAGCGTCTTAGAAGATAGCAAAGGTCATTGACCTCTGGTGACCTCATTTTGCGTGTCCGGGAGCTTCTAAGTGTATAGCAAAGGTCATTGACCTCTGGTGACCTCATTTTGCGCGTCCGGGAGCGTCTTAGAAGATAGCAAAGGTCATTGACCTCTGGTGACCTCATTTTGCGAGTCCGGGAGCGTCTTAAAAGATAGCAATTGTCATTGACCACTGGTGACCTCATTTTGCGTGTCCGGTAGCGTCTTAGAAGATAGCAAAGGTCATTGACCTCTGGTAACCTCATTTTGCGTGTCCGGGAGCGTCTTAGAAGATAGCAAAGGTCATTGACCTTTTGTGACGTCATTTTGCGTGTCCGGGACCGTCTTAGAAGATAGCAATGGTCATTGACCTCTGGTGACCTCATTTTGCGTGTCCGGGAGCTTCTTAGAAGATAGCAAAGGTCATAGACCTCTGGTGACCTCATTTTGCGTGTCCGGGAACTTCTTAGAAAATAGCAAAGGTCATTGACCTCTGGTGACCTCATTTTGCGTGTCCGGGAGCTTCTTAGAAGATAGCAAAGGTCATTGACCTCTGGCGACCTCATTTTGCGTGTCCGGGAGCATCTTAGAAGATAGCAAAGGACATTGACCTCTGGTGACCTCATTTTGCGTGTCCGGGAGCTTCTTAAAAGGTAGCAAAGGTCATTGTCCTCTGTTGACCTCATTTTGCGTGTGCGGTAGCGTCTTAGAAGATTGCAAAGCTCATTGACCTCTGGTGACCTCATTTTGCGCGTCCGGGAGCGTCTTAGAAGATAGCAAATGTCATTGACCTCTGCTGAACTCATTTTGCGTGTCCGGGAGCGTCTTAGAAGATAGCAAATGTCATTGACCTCTGCTGAACTCATTTTGCGTGTCCGGGAGCGTCTTAGAAGATAGCAAAGGTCTTTGACCACT
Organism: Dolichovespula sylvestris; assembly: GCA_918808275.2. Lineage (NCBI taxonomy): Eukaryota > Metazoa > Arthropoda > Insecta > Hymenoptera > Vespidae > Dolichovespula > Dolichovespula sylvestris. The sequence continues at coordinate 160,925 of OU964965.1, forward strand.
GCTGACCTCATTTTGCGTGTCTGGCAGCTTCTTAGAAGATAGCAAATGTCATTGACCTCTGGTGACCTCATTTTGCGTGTCCGGGAGCTTCTTAGAAAATAGCACAGGTCATTGACCACTGTTGACCTCATTTTGCGTGTGCGGGAGCGTCTTAGAAGATAGCAAAGGTCTTTGACCTCTGGTGACCTCATTTTGCGTGTGCGGGAGCGTCTTAGAAGATAGCAAAGGTCATTGACCTCTGCTGACCTCATTTTGCGTGTCCGATAGCTTCTAAGAGTATAGCAAAGGTCATTGACCTCTGGTGACCTCATATTGCGTGTCCGGGAGCGTCTTAGAAGATTGCAAATGTCATTGACCTCTGGTAACCTCATTTTGCGTGTCCGGGAGCGTCTTAGAAGATAGCAAAGTTCATTGACCTCTGGGGACATCATTTTGCGTGTGCGGGATCGTCTTAGAAGATAGCAAAGGTCTATGACCTTTGGTGACCTCATTTTGCGTGTCCGGCGGCTTTTTAGAAGATAGCAAAGGTCATTGACCTCTGGTAAGCTCATTTTGCGGGTCCGGGAGCTTCTTAGAAGATAGCAAAGGTCATTGACCTCTGTTGACCTCATTTTGCGTGTGCCGGAGCGTCTTAGAAGATTGCAAAGGTCATTGACCTCTGCTGAACTCATCTTGCGTGTCCGGGAGCGTCTTAGAAGATAGCAAAGGTCATTGACCTCTGCTGACCTCATTTTGCGCGTCCGGGAGCGTCTTAGAAGATAGCAAAGGTCATTCACCTCTGGTGACCTTATTTTGCGTGTCCGGGAGCTTCTTAGAAGATAGCAAAGGTCATTGACCTCTGTTGACCTCATTTTGCGTGTGCGGGAGCGTCTCAGAAGATAGCAAATGTCATTGACCTCTGCTGACCTCATTTTGCGTTTCCGGGAGCTTCTAAGAGTATACCAAAGGTCATTGACCTCTGGTGACCTCATTTTGCGTGTCCGGGAGCGTCTTAGAAGATTGCAAAGGTCATTGACCTCTGGTAACCTCATTTTGCGTGTCCGTGAGCGTCTTAGAAGATAGCAAAGGTCATTGACATCTGGTGACCTCATTTTGCGTGTCTGTGTGCTTCTAAGGGTATAGCAAAGGTCATTGACCTCTGGTGACCTCATTTTGCGCGTCCGGGAGCGTCTTAGAAGATAGCAAAGGTCATTGACCTCTGGTGACCTCATTTTGCGAGTCCGGGAGCGTCTAAAAAGATAGCAAAGGTAATTGACCTCTGGTGACCTTATTTTGCGTGTCCGGGAGCTTCTTAGAAGATAGCAAAAGTCATTGTCCTTTGGTGACCTCATTTTGCGTGTGCGGGAGCGTCTAAGATGATTGCAAAGGTCATTGACCTCTGCTGACTTTATTTTGCGCGTCCGGGTCGGTCTTAGAAGATAGCAAAGGTCATTGACCTCTTGTGACCTCATTTTGCGTGTCCGGGCCGTCTTAGAAGATAGCACAGTTCATTGACCTCTGGTGACCTCATTTTGCGTGTCCGGGAGCGATTTAGAAGATAGCAAAGGTCATTTACCTCTGGTGACCTCATTTTGCGTGTCCGGGAGCTTCTTAGAAGATAGCAATGGTCATTGACCTCTGGTGACCTCGTTTTGCGTGTCCGGGAACTTCTTAGATAATAGCAAAGGTCATTGACCTCTGGTGACATCATTTTCCGTGTCCGGGAGCTTCTTAGAAGATAGCAAAGGTCATTGACCTCTGGTGATCTCATTTTGCGTGTGCGGGAGCGTCTTAGAAGATTGCAAATGTCATTGATCTCTGCTAAACTCATTTTGCGTGTCCGGGAGCGTCTTAGAAGATAGCAAAGGTCTTTGACCTCCGGTGACCTCATTTTGCGTGTCCGGCAGCTTCTTAGAAGATAGCAAAGGTCATTGACCTCTGGTGACCACATTTTGCGTGTCCGGGAGCTTCTTAGAAGATAGCAAAGTTCATTGACCTTTGTTGACCTCATTTTGCGTGTGCGGGAGCGTCTTAGAAGATAGCAAAGCTCATTGACCTCTGCCTACCTCATTTTGCGTGTCCGGGAGCTTCTAAGAGTATAGCAAAGGTCATTGACCTCTGGTGACCTCATTTTCCGTGTCCGGGAGCTTCTTATAAAATAGCAAAGGTCATTGACCTCTGGTGATCTCATTTTTCGTGTGCGGGAGCGTCTTAGAAGATTGCAAAGGTCATTGACCTCTGTTGACCTCATTTTGCGTGTGCGGGAGCGTCTTAGAAGATAGCAAGGGTCATTGACCTCTGCTGACCTCATTTTGCGTGTCCGGGAGCTTCTAAGAGTATAGCAAATGTCATTGACCTCTGGTGACCTCATTTTGCGTGTCCGGGAGCGTCTTAGAAGATAGCAAATGTCATTGACCTCTTGTGACCTCATTTTATGTGTCCGGGACCGTCTTAGAAGATAGCAAAGTTCATTGACCTCTGGGGACCTCTTTTTGCGTGTCCGGGAGCGTCTTAGAAGATAGCAAAGGTCATTGACCTCTGGTGACCTCATTTTGCGTGTCCGGGAACTTCTTAGATAATAGCAAAGGTCATTGACCTCTGGTGACCTCATTTTCCGTGTCCGGGAGCTTCTTACAAGATAGCAAAGCTCATTGACCTCTGGTGATCTCATTTTGCGTGTGTGGGGGCGTCTTAGAAGATTGCAAAGGTCATCGACCTCTGCTGAACTCATTTTGCGTGTCCGGGAGCGTCTTAGAAGATAGCAAAGGTCATCGACCTCTGGTGACCTCATTTTGCGTGTCCGGGAACTTCTTAGAAAATAGCAAAGGTCATTGACCTCTGATTACCTCATTTTGCGTGTCCGGGAGCTTCTTAGGAGATAGCAAAGTTCTTTGACCTATGGTGATCTCATTTTGCGTGTGCGGGAGCGTCTTAGAAGATAGCAAAGGTCATTGACCTCTGCTGAACTCTTCTTGCGTGTCCGGGAGCGTCTTAGAAGATTGCAAAGGTCATTGACCTCTGGTAACCTCATTTTGCGTGTCCGGGAGCGTCTTAGAAGATAGCAAAGTTCATTGACCTATGGTGATCTCATTTTGCGTGTGCGGGAGCGTCTTAGAAGATAGCAAAGGTCATTGACCTCTGGTGACCTCATTTTGCCTGTCCGGGAGCTTCTAAGTGTATAGCAAAGGTCATTGACCTCTGGTAACCTAGTTATGCGTGTCCGGGAGCGTCTTAGAAGATAGCAAAGTTCATTGACCTATGGTGATCTCATTTTGCGCGTCCGGGAGCGTCTTAGAAGATAGCAAAGGTCATTGACCTCTGGTGACCTCATTTTGCGAGTCCGGGAGCGCCTGAAAAGATAGCAAAGGTACTTGACCTCTGGTGACCTCATTTTGCGTGTCCGGGAGCGTCTTAGAAGATTGCAAAGGTCATTGAACTCTGGTAACCTCATTTTGCGTGTCCGGGAGCGTCTTAGAAGATAGCAAAGGTCATCGACCTCTTGTGACTTCATTTTGCGTGTCCGGGACCGTCTTAGAAGATAGCAAAGGTCATTGACCTCTGGTGACCTCATTTTGCGTGTCCGGAAATTTCTTAGATAATAGCAAAGGTCATTGACCTCTGGTGACCTCATTTTCCGTGTCCGGGAGCTTCTTATAAAATAGCAAAGGTAATTGACCTCTGGTGATCTCATTTTTCGTATGCGGGAGCGTCTTAGAAGATTGCAAAGGTCATTGACCTCTGTTGACCTCATTTTGCGTGTGCGGGAGCGTCTTAGAAGATAGCAAGGGTCATTGACCTCTGCTGACCTCATTTTGCGTGTCCGGGAGCTTCTTAGATAATAGCAAAGGTCATTGACCTCTGGTGACCTCATTTTCCGTGTCCGGGAGCTTCTTACAAGATAGCAAAGCTCATTGACCTCTGGTGATCTCATTTTGCGTGTGTGGGGGCGTCTTAGAAGATTGCAAAGGTCATTGACCTCTGCTGAACTCATTTTGCGTGTCCGGGAGCGTCTTAGAAGATAGCAAAGGTCATCGACCTCTGGTGACCTCATTTTGCGTGTCCGCGAACTTCTTAGAAAATAGCAAAGGTCATTGACCTCTGATGACCTCATTTTGCGTGTCCGGGAGCTTCTTAGGAGATGGCAAAGGTCTTTGACCTCCGGTGACCTCATTTTGCGTGTCCGGCAGCTTCTTAGAAGATAGCAAACGTCATTGACCTCTGGCGACCTCATTTTCCTTGTCCGGGAGCTTCTTAGAAAATAGCAAAGGTCATTGACCTATGGTGATCTCATTTTTCGTGTGCGGGAGCGTCTTAGAAGATTGCAAAGGTCATTGACCTCTGTTGACCTCATTTTGCGTGTGCGGGATCGTCTTAGAAGATAGCAAAGGTCTTTGACCTCTGGTGACCTCATTTTGCGTGTCCGGCAGCTTCTTAGAAGATAGCAAAGGTCATTGACCTCTGGTGACCTCATTTTGCGTGTCCGGGAGCGTCTTAGAAGATAGCAAATGTCATTGACCTCTTGTGACCTCATTTTATGTGTCCGGGACCGTCTTAGAAGATAGCAAAGTTCATTGACCACTGGGGACCTCATTTTGCGTGTCCGGGAACTTCTTAGAAAATAGCAAAGGTCATTGACATCTGGTGACCTCATTTTGCGTGTCCGGGTGCTTCTTAGAAGATAGCAAAGGTCATTGACCTCTGGTGATCTCATTTTGCGTGTGCGGGAGCGTCTTAGAAGATAGCAAAGGTCATTGACCACTGCTGACCTCATTTTGCGTGTCCGGGAGCTTCTAAGTGTATAGCAAAGTTCATTGACCTCTGCTGACCTCATTTTGCGTGTCCGGGAGCGTCTTAGAAGATAGCAAAGGTCATTGACCTCTGGTGACCTCATTTTGCGTGTCCGGAAATTTCTTAGATAATAGCAAAGGTCATTGACCTCTGGTGACCTCATTTTCCGTGTCCGGGAGCTTCTTATAAAATAGCAAAGGTCATTGACCTCTGGTGATCTCATTTTTCGTGTGCGGGAGCGTCTTAGAAGATTGCAAAGGTCATTGACCTCTGTTGACCTCATTTTGCGTGTGCGGGAGCGTCTTAGAAGATAGCAAGGGTCATTGACCTCTGCTGACCTCATTTTGCGTGTCCGGGAGCTTCTAAGTGTATAGCAAAGGTCATTGACCTCTGGTGACCTCATTTTGCGTGTCCGGGAGCGTCTTAGAAGATAGCAAATGTCATTGACCTCTTGTGACCTCATTTTATGTGTCCGGGACCGTCTTAGAAGATAGCAAAGTTCATTGACCTCTGGGGACCTCGTTTTGCGTGTCCGGGAGCGTCTTAGAAGATAGCAAAGGTCATTGACCTCTGGTGACCTCATTTTGCGTGTCCGGGAACTTCTTAGATAATAGCAAAGGTCATTGACCTCTGGTGACCTCATTTTCCGTGTCCGGGAGCTTCTTACAAGATAGCAAAGCTCATTGACCTCTGGTGATCTCATTTTGCGTGTGTGGGGGCGTCTTAGAAGATTGCAAAGGTCATTGACCTCTGCTGAACTCATTTTGCGTGTCCGGGAGCGTCTTAGAAGATAGCAAAGGTCATCGACCTCTGGTGACCTCATTTTGCGTGTCCGGGAACTTCTTAGAAAATAGCAAAGGTCATTGACCTCTGATGACCTCATTTTGCGTGTCCGGGAGCTTCTTAGGAGATGGCAAAGGTCTTTGACCTCCGGTGACCTCATTTTGCGTGTCCGGCAGCTTCTTAGAAGATAGCAAACGTCATTGACCTCTGGCGACCTCATTTTCCTTGTCCGGGAGCTTCTTAGAAAATAGCAAAGGTCATTGACCTATGGTGATCTCATTTTTCGTGTGCGGGAGCGTCTTAGAAGATTGCAAAGGTCATTGACCTCTGTTGACCTCATTTTGCGTGTGCGGGATCGTCTTAGAAGATAGCAAAGGTCTTTGACCTCTGGTGACCTCATTTTGCGTGTCCGGCAGCTTCTTAGAAGATAGCAAAGGTCATTGACCTCTGGTGACCTCATTTTGCGTGTCCGGGAGCGTCTTAGAAGATAGCAAATGTCATTGACCTCTTGTGACCTCATTTTATGTGTCCGGGACCGTCTTAGAAGATAGCAAAGTTCATTGACCACTGGGGACCTCATTTTGCGTGTCCGGGAACTTCTTAGAAAATAGCAAAGGTCATTGACCTCTGATGACCTCATTTTGCGTGTCCGGGAGCTTCTTAGGAGATAGCAAAGGTCTTTGACCCCCGGTGACCTCATTTTGCGTGTCCGGCAGCTTCTTAGAAGATAGCAAACGTCATTGACCTCTGGCGACCTCATTTTCCTTGTCCGGGAGCTTCTTAGAAAATAGCAAAGGTCATTGACCTCTGGTGATCTCATTTTTCGTGTGCGGGAATTTCTTAGAAGATAGCACAGGTCATTGACCTCTGTTGACCTCATTTTGCGTGTGCGGGAGCGTCTTAGAAGATAGCAAATGTCTTTGACCACTGGTGACCTCATTTTGCGTGTGCGGGAGCGTCTTAGAAGATAGCAAATGTCTTTGACCACTGGTGACCTCATTTTGCGTGTGCGGGAGCGTCTTAGAAGATAGCAAATGTCTTTGACCACTGGTGACCTCATTTTGCGTGTGCGGGAGCGTCTTAGAAGATAGCAAATGTCATTGACCACTGCTGACCTCATTTTGCGTGTCCGATAGCTTCTAAGAGTATAGCAAAGGTCATTGACCTCTGGTGACCTCATTTTGCGTGTCCGGGAGCGTCTTAGAAGATTGCAAAGGTCATTGACCTCTGGTAACCTCATTTTGCGTGTCCGGGAGCGTCTTAGAAGATAGCAAAGGTCATTGACATCTGGTGACCTCATTTTGCGTGTCCGGGTGCTTCTTAGAAGATAGCAAAGGTCATTGACCTCTGGTGATCTCATTTTGCGTGTGCGGGAGCGTCTTAGAAGATAGAAAAGGTCATTGACCACTGCTGACCTCATTTTGCGTGTCCGGGAGCTTCTAAGTGTATAGCAAAGTTCATTGACCTCTGCTGACCTCATTTTGCGTGTCCGGGAGCGTCTTAGAAGATAGCAAAGGTCATTGACCTCTGGTGACCTCATTTTGCGTGTCCGGGAGCTTCTAAGTGTATAGCAAAGGTCATTGACCTCTGGTGACCTCATTTTGCGCGTCCGGGAGCGTCTTAGAAGATAGCAAAGGTCATTGACCTCTGGTGACCTCATTTTGCGAGTCCGGGAGCGTCTTAAAAGATAGCAAAGGTAATTGACCACTGGTGACCTCATTTTGCGTGTCCGGGAGCTTCTTAGAAGATAGCAAAAGTCATTGTCCTCTGGTGACTTTATTTTGCGTGTGCGGGAGCGTCTAAGATGATTGCAAAGGTCATTGACCTCTGCTGACCTTATTTTGCGCGTCCGGGAGCGTCTTAGAAGATAGCAAAGGTCATTGACCTCTTGTGACCTCATTTTGCGTGTCCGGGAGCGACTTAGAAGATAGCAAAGGTCATTTACCTCTGGTGACCTCATTTTGCGTGTCCGGGAGCTTCTTAGAAGATAGCAATGGTCATTGACCTCTGGTGACCTCATTTTGCGTGTCCGGGAACTTCTTAGATAATAGCAAAGGTCATAGACCTCTGGTGACCTTATTTTCCGTGTCCGGCAGCTTCTTAGAAGATAGCAAAGGTCATTGTCCTCTGGTGACCACATTTTGCGTGTCCGGGAGCTTCTTAGAAGATAGCAAAGGTCATTGACCTCGGTTGACCTCATTTTGCGTGTGCGGGAGCGTCTTAGAAGATAGCAAAGGTCATTGACCTCTGGTGACCTCATTTTGCGTGTCCGGGAGCTTCTAAGTGTATAGCAAAGGTCATTGACCTCTGGAGACCTCATTTTGCGCGTCCGGGAGCGTCTTAGAAGATAGCAAAGGTCATTGACCTCTGGTGACCTCATTTTGCGAGTCCGGGAGCGTCTGAAAAGATAGCAAAGGTAATTGACCTCTGGTGAACTCATTTTGCGTGTCCGGGAGCTTCTTAGAAGATAGCAAAAGTCATTGTCCTCTGTTGACCTCATTATGCGTGTGCGGGAGCGTCTTAGCAGATAGCAAAGGTCATTGACCTCTGCTGACCTCATTTTGCGCGTCCGGGAGCGTCTTAGCAGATTGCAAAGGTCATTTACCTCTGGTGACCTCATTTTGCGTGTCCGGGAGCTTCTTAGAAGATAGCAATGGTCCTTGACCTTTGGTGACCTCATTTTGCGTGTCCGGGAACTTCTTAGATAATAGCAAAGGTCATTGACCTCTGGTGATCTCATTTTCCGTGTCCGGGAACTTCTTACAAGATAGCAAAGCTCATTGACCTCTGGTGATCTCATTTTGCGTGTGTGGGGGCGTCTTAGAAGATTGCAAAGGTCATTGACCTCTGCTGAACTCATTTTGCGTGTCCGGGAGCGTCTTAGAAGATAGCAAAGGTCATCGACCTCTGGTGACCTCATTTTGCGTGTCCGGGAACTTCTTAGAAAATAGCAAAGGTCATTGACCTCTGATGACCTCATTTTGCGTGTCCGGGAGCTTCTTAGGAGATGGCAAAGGTCTTTGACCACCGGTGACCTCATTTTGCGTGTCCGGGAGCTTCTAAGAGTATAGCAAAGGTTATTGACCTTTGGTGACCTCATTTTGCGTGTCCGGGAGCGTCTTAGAAGATTGCAAAGGTCATTGACCTCTGGTAACCTCATTTTGCGTGTCCGATAGCTTCTAAGAGTATAGCAAAGGTCATTGACCTCTGGTGACCTCATTTTGCGTGTCTGGGAGCGTCTTAGAAGATTGCAAAGGTCATTGAACTCTGGTAACCTCATTTTGCGTGTCCGGGAGCGTCTTAGAAGATAGCAAAGGTCATCGACCTCTTGTGACTTCATTTTGCGTGTCCGGGACCGTCTTAGAAGATAGCAAAGGTCATTGACCTCTGGTGACCTCATTTTGCGTGTCCGGGGGCTTCTTAGAAGATAGCAAAGGTCATTGACCTCTGTTGACCTCATTTTGCGTGTGCGGGAGCGTCTTAGAAGATAGCAAAGGTCATTGACCTCTGTTGACCTCATTTTGCGTGTCCGGGAGCGTCTTAGAAGATTGCAAAGGTCATTGACCTCTGGTAACCTCATTTTGCGTGTCCGGGAGCGTCTTAGAAGATAGCAAAGGTCATTGACATCTGGTGACCTCATTTTGCGTGTCCGGGTGCTTCTTAGAAGATAGCAAAGGTCATTGACCTCTGGTGACCTCATTTTGCGTGTCCGGGAGCTTCTAAGAGTATAGCAAAGTTCATTGACCTCTGCTGACCTCATTTTGCGTGTCCGGGAGCGTCTTAGAAGATAGCAAAGGTCATTGACCTCTGGTGACCTCATTTTGCGTGTCCGGGAGCTTCTAAGTGTATAGCAAAGGTCATTGACCTCTGGTGACCTCATTTTGCGCGTCCGGGAGCGTCTTAGAAGATAGCAAAGGTCATTGACCTCTCGTGACCTCATTTTGCGAGTCCGGGAGCGTCTTAAAAGATAGCAAAGGTAATTGACCACTGGTGACCTCATTTTGCGTGTCCGGGAGCTTCTTAGAAGATAGCAAAAGTCATTGTCCTCTGGTGACCTTATTTTGCGTGTGCGGGAGCGTCTAAGGTGATTGCAAAGGTCATTGACCTCTGCTGACCTTATTTTGCGCGTCCGGGAGCGTCTTAGAAGATAGCAAAGGTCATTGACCTCTTGTGACCTCATTTTGCGTGTCCGGGACCGTCTTAGAAGATAGCAAAGTTCATTGACCTCTGGTGACCTCATTTTGCATGTCCGGGAGCGACTTAGAAGATAGCAAAGGTCATTTACCTCTGGTGACCTCATTTTGCGTGTCCGGGAGCTTCTTAGAAGATAGCAATAATCATTGACCTCTGGTGACCTCATTTTGCGTGTCCGGGAACTTCTTAGATAATAGCAAAGGTCATTGACCTCTGGTGACCTTATTTTCCGTGTCCGGGAGCTTCTTAGAAGATAGCAAAGGTCATTGACCTCTGGTGATCTCATTTTGCGTGTGCGGGAGCGTCTTAGAAGATTGCTAATGTCATTGACCTCTGCTGAACTAATTTTGCGTGTCCGGGAGCGTCTTGGAAGATAGCAAAGGTCTTTGACCTCTGGTGACCTCATTTTGCGTGTCCGGCAGCTTCTTAGAAGATAGCAAAGGTCATTGACCTCTGGTGACCACATTTTTCGTGTCCGGGAGCTTCTTAGAAGATAGCAAAGGTCATTGACCTCGGTTGACCTCATTTTGCGTGTGCGGGAGCGTCTTAGAAGATAGCAAAGGTCATTGACCTCTGGTGACCTCATTTTGCGTGTCCGGGAGCTTCTAAGTGTATAGCAAAGGTCATTGACCTCTGGTGACCTCATTTTGCGCGTCCGGGAGCGTCTTAGAAGATAGCAAAGGTCATTGACCTCTCGTGACCTCATTTTGCGAGTCCGGGAGCGTCTTAAAAGATAGCAAAGGTAATTGACCACTGGTGACCTCATTTTGCGTGTCCGGGAGCTTCTTAGAAGATAGCAAAAGTCATTGTCCTCTGGTGACCTTATTTTGCGTGTGCGGGAGCGTCTAAGGTGATTGCAAAGGTCATTGACCTCTGCTGACCTTATTTTGCGCGTCCGGGAGCGTCTTAGAAGATAGCAAAGGTCATTGACCTCTTGTGACCTCATTTTGCGTGTCCGGGACCGTCTTAGAAGATAGCAAAGTTCATTGACCTCTGGTGACCTCATTTTGCATGTCCGGGAGCGACTTAGAAGATAGCAAAGGTCATTTACCTCTGGTGACCTCATTTTGCGTGTCCGGGAGCTTCTTAGAAGATAGCAATAATCATTGACCTCTGGTGACCTCATTTTGCGTGTCCGGGAACTTCTTAGATAATAGCAAAGGTCATTGACCTCTGGTGACCTTATTTTCCGTGTCCGGGAGCTTCTTAGAAGATAGCAAAGGTCATTGACCTCTGGTGATCTCATTTTGCGTGTGCGGGAGCGTCTTAGAAGATTGCTAATGTCATTGACCTCTGCTGAACTAATTTTGCGTGTCCGGGAGCGTCTTGGAAGATAGCAAAGGTCTTTGACCTCTGGTGACCTCATTTTGCGTGTCCGGCAGCTTCTTAGAAGATAGCAAAGGTCATTGACCTCTGGTGACCACATTTTTCGTGTCCGGGAGCTTCTTAGAAGATAGCAAAGGTCATTGACCTCGGTTGACCTCATTTTGCGTGTGCGGGAGCGTCTTAGAAGATAGCAAAGGTCATTGACCTCTGGTGACCTCATTTTGCGTGTCCGGGAGCTTCTAAGTGTATAGCAAAGGTCATTGACCTCTGGAGACCTCATTTTGCGCGTCCGGGAGCGTCTTAGAAGATAGCAAAGGTCATTGACCTCTGGTGACCTCATTTTGCGAGTCCGGGAGCTTCTTAGAAGATAGCAATGGTCCTTGACCTCTGGTGACCTCATTTTGCGTGTCCGGGAGCGTCTTAGAAGATTGCAAAGGTCATTGACCTCTGGTAACCTCATTTTGCGTGTCCGGGAGCGTCTTAGAAGATAGCAAAGGTCATTGACCTCTGCTGACCTCATTTTGCGCGTCCGGGAGCGTCTTAGCAGATTGCAAAGGTCATTTACCTCTGGTGACCTCATTTTGCGTGTCCGGGAGCTTCTTAGAAGATAGCAATGGTCCTTGACCTCTGGTGACCTCATTTTGCGTGTCCGGGAGCTTCTTAGAAGATAGCAATGGTCCTTGACCTCTGGTGACCTCATTTTGCGTGTCCGGGAACTTCTTAGATAATAGCAAAGGTCATTGACCTCTGGTGATCTCATTTTCCGTGTCCGGGAACTTCTTAGAAGATAGCAAAGGTCATTGACCTCTGGTGATCTCATTTTGCGTGTGCGGAATCGTCTTAGAAGATTGCAAATGTCATTGACCTCTGCTGAACTCATTTTGCGTGTCCGGGAGCGTCTTAGAAGATAGCAAAGGTCTTTGACCTCTGGTGACCTCATTTTGCGTGTCCGGCAGCTTCTTAGAAGATAGCAAAGGTCATTGACCTCTGGTGACCACATTTTGCGTGTGCGGGAGCTTCTTAGAAGATAGCAAAGGTCATTGACATCTGTTGACCTCATTTTGCGTGTGCGGGAGCGTCTTAGAAGATAGCAAAGGTCATTGACCTCTGCCAACCTCATTTTGCGTGTCCGGGAGCTTCTAAGAGTATAGCAAAGGTCATTGACCTTTGGTGACCTCATTTTGCGTGTCCGGGAGCGTCTTAGAAGATTGCAAAGGTCATTGACCTCTGGTAACCTCATTTTGCGTGTCCGGGAGCGTCTTAGAAGATAGCAAAGGTCATTGACCTCTGGTGACCTCATTTTGCGTGTCCGGGAGCTTCTAAGTGTATAGCAAAGGTCATTGACCTCTGGTGACCTCATTTTGCGCGTCCGGGAGCGTCTTAGAAGATAGCAAAGGTCATTGACCTCTGGTGACCTCATTTTGCGAGTCCGGGAGCGTCTTAAAAGATAGCAAAGGTAATTGACCACTGGTGACCTCATTTTGCGTGTCCGGGAGCTTCTTAGAAGATAGCAAAAGTCATTGTCCTCTGGTGACCTTATTTTGCGTGTGCGGGAGCGTCTAAGATGATTGCAAAGGTCATTGACCTCTGCTGACCTTATTTTGCGCGTCCGGGAGCGTCTTAGAAGATAGCAAAGGTCATTGACCTCTTGTGACCTCATTTTGCGTGTCCGGGACAGTCTTAGAAGATAGCAAAGTTCATTGACCTCTGGTGACCTCATTTTGCATGTCCGGGAGCGACTTAGAAGATAGCAAAGGTCATTTACCTCTGGTGACCTCATTTTGCGTGTCCGGGAGCTTCTTAGAAGATAGCAATGGTCATTGACCTCTGGTGACCTCATTTTGCGTGTCCGGGAACTTCTTAGATAATAGCAAAGGTCATTGACCTCTGGTGACCTTATTTTCCGTGTCCGGGAGCTTCTTAGAAGATAGCAAAGGTCATTGACCTCTGGTGATCTCATTTTGCGTGTGCGGGAGCGTCTTAGAAGATTGCAAATGTCATTGACCTCTGCTGAACTAATTTTGCGTGTCCGGTAGCGTCTTGGAAGATAGCAAAGGTCTTTGACCTCTGGTGACCTCATTTTGCGTGTCCGGCAGCTTCTTAGAAGATAGCAAAGGTCATTGACCTCTGGTGACCACATTTTGCGTGTCCGGGAGCTTCTTAGAAGATAGCAAAGGTCATTGACCTCGGTTGACCTCATTTTGCGTGTGCGGGAGCGTCTTAGAAGATAGCAAAGGTCATGGACCTCTGGTGACCTCATTTAGCGTGTCCGGGAGCTTCTAAGTGTATAGCAAAGGTCATTGACCTCTGGAGACCTCATTTTGCGCGTCCGGGAGCGTCTTAGAAGATAGCAAAGGTCATTGACCTCTGGTGACCTCATTTTGCGAGTCCGGGAGCGTCTGAAAAGATATCAAAGGTAATTGACCTCTGGTGAACTCATTTTGCGTGTCCGGGAGCATCTTAGAAGATAGCAAAAGTCATTGTCCTCTGTTGACCTCATTATGCGTGTGCGGGAGCGTCTTAGCAGATAGCAAAGGTCATTGACCTCTGCTGACCTCATTTTGCGCGTCCGGGAGCGTCTTAGCAGATTGCAAAGGTCATTGACTTCTGTTGACCTCATTTTGCGTGTGCGGGAGCGTCTTAGAAGATAGCAAAGGTCATTGACCTCTGCCTACCTCATTTTGCGTGTCCGGGAGCTTCTAAGAGTATAGCAAAGGTCATTGACCTTTGGTGACCTCATTTTGCGTGTCCGGGAGCGTCTTAGAAGATTGCAAAGGTCATTGACCTCTGGTAACCTCATTTTGCGTGTCCGGGAGCGTCTTAGAAGATAGCAAACTTCATTGACCTATGATGATCTCATTTTGCGTGTGCGGGAGCGTCTTAGAAGATAGCAAAGGTCATTGACCTCTGGTGACCTCATTTTGCGTGTCCGGGAGCTTCTAAGTGTATAGCAAAGGTCATTGACCTATGGAGACCTCATTTTGCGCGTCCGGGAGCGTCTTAGAAGATAGCAAAGGTCATTGACCTCTGGTAACCTCATTTTGCGTGTCCGGCAGCGTCTTAGAAGATTGCAAAGTTCATTGACCTCTGGTGATCTCAGTTTGCGTGTGCGGGAGCTTCTTAGAAGATAGCAAAAGTCATTGTCCTCTGGTGACCTTATTTTGCGTGTGCGGGAGCGTCTAAGATGATTGCAAAGGTCATTGACCTCTGCTGACCTTATTTTGCGCGTCCGGGAGCGTCTTAGAAGATAGCAAAGGTCATTGACCTCTTGTGACCTCATTTTGCGTGTCCGGGAGCGACTTAGAAGATAGCAAAGGTCATTTACCTCTGGTGACCTCATTTTGCGTGTCCGGGAGCTTCTTAGAAGATAGCAATGGTCATTGACCTCTGGTGACCTCATTTTGCGTGTCCGGGAACTTCTTAGATAATAGCAAAGGTCATAGACCTCTGGTGACCTTATTTTCCGTGTCCGGCAGCTTCTTAGAAGATAGCAAAGGTCATTGTCCTCTGGTGACCACATTTTGCGTGTCCGGGAGCTTCTTAGAAGATAGCAAAGGTCATTGACCTCGGTTGACCTCATTTTGCGTGTGCGGGAGCGTCTTAGAAGATAGCAAAGGTCATTGACCTCTGGTGACCTCATTTTGCGTGTCCGGGAGCTTCTAAGTGTATAGCAAAGGTCATTGACCTCTGGAGACCTCATTTTGCGCGTCCGGGAGCGTCTTAGAAGATAGCAAAGGTCATTGACCTCTGGTGACCTCATTTTGCGAGTCCGGGAGCGTCTGAAAAGATAGCAAAGGTAATTGACCTCTGGTGAACTCATTTTGCGTGTCCGGGAGCTTCTTAGAAGATAGCAAAAGTCATTGTCCTCTGTTGACCTCATTATGCGTGTGCGGGAGCGTCTTAGCAGATAGCAAAGGTCATTGACCTCTGCTGACCTCATTTTGCGCGTCCGGGAGCGTCTTAGCAGATTGCAAAGGTCATTTACCTCTGGTGACCTCATTTTGCGTGTCCGGGAGCTTCTTAGAAGATAGCAATGGTCCTTGACCTTTGGTGACCTCATTTTGCGTGTCCGGGAACTTCTTAGATAATAGCAAAGGTCATTGACCTCTGGTGATCTCATTTTCCGTGTCCGGGAACTTCTTACAAGATAGCAAAGCTCATTGACCTCTGGTGATCTCATTTTGCGTGTGTGGGGGCGTCTTAGAAGATTGCAAAGGTCATTGACCTCTGCTGAACTCATTTTGCGTGTCCGGGAGCGTCTTAGAAGATAGCAAAGGTCATCGACCTCTGGTGACCTCATTTTGCGTGTCCGGGAACTTCTTAGAAAATAGCAAAGGTCATTGACCTCTGATGACCTCATTTTGCGTGTCCGGGAGCTTCTTAGGAGATGGCAAAGGTCATTGACCTCGGTTGACCTCATTTTGCGTGTGCGGGAGCGTCTTAGAAGATAGCAAAGGTCATTGACCTCTGGTGACCTCATTTTGCGTGTCCGGGAGCTTCTAAGTGTATAGCAAAGGTCATTGACCTCTGGAGACCTCATTTTGCGCGTCCGGGAGCGTCTTAGAAGATAGCAAAGGTCATTGACCTCTGGTGACCTCATTTTGCGAGTCCGGGAGCTTCTTAGAAGATAGCAATGGTCCTTGACCTCTGGTGACCTCATTTTGCGTGTCCGGGAGCGTCTTAGAAGATTGCAAAGGTCATTGACCTCTGGTAACCTCATTTTGCGTGTCCGGGAGCGTCTTAGAAGATAGCAAAGGTCATTGACCTCTGCTGACCTCATTTTGCGCGTCCGGGAGCGTCTTAGCAGATTGCAAAGGTCATTTACCTCTGGTGACCTCATTTTGCGTGTGCGGAATCGTCTTAGAAGATTGCAAATGTCATTGACCTCTGCTGAACTCATTTTGCGTGTCCGGGAGCGTCTTAGAAGATAGCAAAGGTCTTTGACCTCTGGTGACCTCATTTTGCGTGTCCGGCAGCTTCTTAGAAGATAGCAAAGGTCATTGACCTCTGGTGACCACATTTTGCGTGTGCGGGAGCTTCTTAGAAGATAGCAAAGGTCATTGACATCTGTTGACCTCATTTTGCGTGTGCGGGAGCGTCTTAGAAGATAGCAAAGGTCATTGACCTCTGCCAACCTCATTTTGCGTGTCCGGGAGCTTCTAAGAGTATAGCAAAGGTCATTGACCTTTGGTGACCTCATTTTGCGTGTCCGGGAGCGTCTTAGAAGATTGCAAAGGTCATTGACCTCTGGTAACCTCATTTTGCGTGTCCGGGAGCGTCTTAGAAGATAGCAAAGGTCATTGACCTCTGGTGACCTCATTTTGCGTGTCCGGGAGCTTCTAAGTGTATAGCAAAGGTCATTGACCTCTGGTGACCTCATTTTGCGCGTCCGGGAGCGTCTTAGAAGATAGCAAAGGTCATTGACCTCTGGTGACCTCATTTTGCGAGTCCGGGAGCGTCTTAAAAGATAGCAAAGGTAATTGACCACTGGTGACCTCATTTTGCGTGTCCGGGAGCTTCTTAGAAGATAGCAAAAGTCATTGTCCTCTGGTGACCTTATTTTGCGTGTGCGGGAGCGTCTAAGATGATTGCAAAGGTCATTGACCTCTGCTGACCTTATTTTGCGCGTCCGGGAGCGTCTTAGAAGATAGCAAAGGTCATTGACCTCTTGTGACCTCATTTTGCGTGTCCGGGACAGTCTTAGAAGATAGCAAAGTTCATTGACCTCTGGTGACCTCATTTTGCATGTCCGGGAGCGACTTAGAAGATAGCAAAGGTCATTTACCTCTGGTGACCTCATTTTGCGTGTCCGGGAGCTTCTTAGAAGATAGCAATGGTCATTGACCTCTGGTGACCTCATTTTGCGTGTCCGGGAACTTCTTAGATAATAGCAAAGGTCATTGACCTCTGGTGACCTTATTTTCCGTGTCCGGGAGCTTCTTAGAAGATAGCAAAGGTCATTGACCTCTGGTGATCTCATTTTGCGTGTGCGGGAGCGTCTTAGAAGATTGCAAATGTCATTGACCTCTGCTGAACTAATTTTGCGTGTCCGGTAGCGTCTTGGAAGATAGCAAAGTTCATTGACCTATGGTGATCTCTTTTTGCGTGTGCGGGAGCGTCTTAGAAGATAGCAAAGGTCATTGACCTCTGGTGACCTCATTTTGCGTGTCCGGGAGCTTCTAAGTGTATAGCAAAGGTCATTGACCTATGGAGACCTCATTTTGCGCGTCCGGGAGCGTCTTAGAAGATAGCAAAGGTCATTGACCTCTGGTGACCTCATTTTGCGAGTCCGGGAGCGTCTTAGCAGATAGCAAAGGTCATTGACCTCTGGTAACCTCATTTTGCGTGTCCGGCAGCGTCTTAGAAGATTGCAAAGTTCATTGACCTCTGGTGATCTCAGTTTGCGTGTGCGGGAGCTTCTTAGAAGATAGCAAAAGTCATTGTCCTCTGGTGACCTCATTTTGCGTGTGCGGGAGCGTCTAAGATGATTGCAAAAGTCATTGACCTCTGCTGACCTTATTTTGCGCGTCCGGGAGCGTCTTAGAAGATAGCAAAGGTCATTGATCTCTTGTGACCTCATTTTGCGTGTCCGGGACCGTCTTAGAAGATAGTAAAGTTCATTGACCTCTGGTGACCTCATTTTGCGTGTCCGGGAGCGACTTAGAAGATAGCAAAGGTCATTTACATCTGGTGACCTCATTTTGCGTGTGCGGGAGCTTCTTAGAAGATAGCAATGGTCATTGACCTCTGGTGACCTCATTTTGCGTGTCCGGGAACTTCTTAGATAATAGCAAAGGTCATTGACCTCTGCTGACCTTATTTTGCGCGTCCGGGAGAGTCTTAGAAGATAGCAAAGGTCATTGATCTCTTGTGACCTCATTTTGCGTGTCCGGGACCGTCTTAGAAGATAGTAAAGTTCATTGACCTCTGGTGACCTCATTTTGCGTGTCCGGGAGCGACTTAGAAGATAGCAAAGGTCATTTACATCTGGTGACCTCATTTTGCGTGTGCGGGAGCTTCTTAGAAGATAGCAATGGTCATTGACCTCTGGTGACCTCATTTTGCGTGTCCGGGAACTTCTTAGATAATAGCAAAGGTCATTGACCTCTGGTGACCTCATTTTCCGTGTCCGGGAGCTTCTTAGAAGATAGCAAAGGTAATTGACCTCTGGTGATCTCATTTTGCGTGTGCGGGAGCGTCTTAGAAGATTGCAAATGTCATTGACCTTTGCTGAACTCATTTTGCGTGTCCGGGAGCGTCTTAGAAGATAGCAAATGTCTTTGACCTCTGGTGACCTCATTTTGCGTGTCCGGCAGCTTCTTAGAAGATAGCAAAGGTCATTGACCTCTGGTGACCTCAATTTGCGTGTCCGGGAGCTTCTTAGAAGATAGCAAAGGTCATTGACCACTGCTGACCTCATTTTGCGTGTCCGGGAGCTTCTAGGAGTATAGCAAAGGTCATTGACCACTGGTGACCTCATTTTGCGTGTCCGGGAGCGTCTTAGAAGATAGCAGAGGTCATTGACCTCTGGTGACCTCATTTTCTGTGTCCGGGAGCGTCTTAGAAGATTGCAAAGGTCATTGACCTCTGCTGAAATCATTTTGCGTGTCCTGGAGCGTCTTAGAAGATAGCAAAGGTCTTTGACCTCTGGTGACCTCATTTTGCGTGTCCGGCAGCTTCTTAGAAGATACCAAAGGTCATTGACCTCTGGTGACCTCATTTTGCGTGTCCGGGAGCTTCTTAGAAGATAGCAAATGTCATTGACCTCTGGTGACCTCATTTTGCGCGTCCGGGAGCGTCTTAGAAGATAGCAAAGGTCATTGACCTCTGGTGACCTCATTTTGCGTGTCCGGGAACGTCTTAGAAGATTGCAAAGGTCATTGACCACTGGTAACCGCATTTTGCGTGTCCGGGAGCGTCTTAGAAGATAGCAAAGTTCATTGACCTATGGTGATATCTTTTTGCGTGTGCGGGAGCGTCTTAGAAGATAGCAAAGGTCATTGACCTCTGGTGACCTCATTTTGCGTGTCCGGGAGCTTCTAAGTGTATAGCAAAGGTCATTGACCTATGGAGACCTCATTTTGCGCGTCCGGGAGCGTCTTAGAAGATAGCAAATGTCATTGACCTCTGGTGACCTCATTTTGCGAGTCCGGGAGCGTCTGAAAAGATAGCAAAGGTAATTGACCTCTGGTGAACTCATTTTGCGAGTGCGGGAGCTTCTTAGAAGATAGCAAAAGTCATTGTCCTCTGTTGACCTCATTTTGCGTGTGCGGGAGCGTCTTAGATGATTGCAAAGGTCATTGACCTATGCTGACCTCATTTTGCGCGTCCGGGAGCGTCTTAGCAGATAGCAAAGGTCATTGACCTCTGGTAACCTCATTTTGCGTGTCCGGCAGCGTCTTAGAAGATTGCAAAGTTCATTGACCTCTGGTGATCTCATTTTGCGTGTCCGGGAGCCACTTAGAAGATAGCAAAGGTCATTTACATCTGGTGACCTCATTTTGCGTGTGCGGGAGCTTCTTAGAAGATAGCAATGGTCATTGACCTCTGGTGACCTCATTTTGCGTGTCCGGGAATTTCTTAGATAATAGCAAAGGTCATTGAACTCTGGTGACCTCATTTTCCGTGTCCGGGAGCTTCTTAGAAGATAGCAAAGGTAATTGACCTCTGGTGATCTCATTTTGCGTGTGCGGGAGCGTCTTAGAAGATTGCAAATGTCATTGACCTTTGCTGAACTCATTTTGCGTGTCCGGGAGCGTCTTAGAAGATAGCAAATGTCTTTGACCTCTGGTGACCTCATTTTGCGTGTCCGGCAGCTTCTTAGAAGTTAGCAAAGGTCATTGACCTCTGGTGACCACATTTTGCCTGTCCGGGAGCTTCTTAGAAGATAGCAAAGGTCATTGACCTCTGTTGACCTCATTTTGCGTGTGCGGGAGCGTCTTAGAAGATAGCAAAGGTCATTGACCTCTGCCTACCTCATTTTGCGCGTCCGGGAGCTTCTAAGAGTATAGCAAAGGTTATTGACCTCTGGTGACCTCATTTTGCGTGTTCGGGAGCGTCTTAGAAGATTGCAAAGGTCATTGACCTCTGGTAACTTCATTTTGCGTGTCCGGGAGCGTCTTAGAAGATAGCAAAGTTCATTGACCTATGGTGATCTCATTTTGCGTGTGCGGGAGCGTCTTAGAAGATAGCAAAGGTCATTGACCTCTGGTGACCTCATTTTGCGTGTCCGGGAGCTTCTAAGTGTATAGCAAAGATCATTGACCTCTGGAGACCTCATTTTGGGCGTCCGGGAGCGTCTTAGAAGATAGCAAAGGTCATTGACGTCTGGTGACCTCATTTTGCGAGTCCGGGAGCGTCTGAAAAGATAGCAAAGGTAATTGACCTCTGGTGACCTCATTTTGCGTCTCCGGGAGCTTCTTAGAAGATAGCAAAAGTCATTGTCCTCTGTTGACCTCATTTTGCGTGTGCGGGAGCGTCTTAGATGATTGCAAAGGTCATTGACCTCTGCTGACCTCATTTTGCGCGTCCGGGAGCGTCTTAGCAGATAACAAAGGTCATTGACCTCTTGTGACCTCATTTTGCGTGTCCGGGAGCGTCTGAAAAGATAGCAAAGGTAATTGACCTCTGGTGACCACATTTTGCGTGTCCGGGAGCTTCTTAGAAGATAGCAAAGGTCATTGACCTCTGTTGACCTCATTTTGCGTGTGCGGGAGCGTCTTAGAAGATAGCAAAGGTCATTGACCTCTGCTGACCTCATTTTGCGTGTCCGGGAGCTTCTAAGAGTATAGCAAAGGTCATTGACCTCTGGTGACCTCATTTTGCGTGTCCGGGAGCGTCTTAGAAGATTGCAAAGGTCATTTAACTCTGGTAACCACATTTTGCGTGTCCGGGAGCGTCTTAGAAGATTGCAAAGTTCATTGACCTCTGGTGATCTCAGTTTGCGTGTGCGGGAGCGTCTTAGAAGATAGCAAAGGTCATTAACTACTGCTGACCTCATTTTGCGTGTCCGGGAGCTTCTAAGTGTATAGCAAAGGTCATTGACCTCTGGTGACATCATTTTGCGTGTCAGGGAGCGTCTTAGAAGATAGCAAAGGTCATTGACCTCTGGTGACCTCATTTTGCGTGTCCGGGAGCGTCTTAGAAGATAGCAAAGGTCATTGACCTCTGGTGACCTCATTTTGCGTGTCCGGGAGCGTCTTAGAAGAGAACAAAGGTCATTGACCTCTGGTGATCTCATTTTGTGTGTGCGGGAGCGTCCTAGAAGATTGCAAAGGTCATTGACCTCTGCTGAAATCATTTTGCGTGTCCGGGAGCGTCTTAGAAGATAGCAAAGGTCTTTGACCTCTGGTGACCTCATTTTGCGTGTCCGGGAGCTTCTAAGAGTATAGCAAAGGTCATTAACCTCTGGTGACCTCATTTTGCGCGTCCGGGAGCGTCTTAGAAGATAGCAAAGGTCATTGACCTCTGGTGACCTCATTTTGCGTGTCCGGGAGCGTCTTAAAAGATAGCAAAGGTCATTGACCTCTGGTGACCTCATTTTGCGTGTTCGGGAGCGTCTTAGAAGATAGCAAAGGTCTTTGACCTCTGGTGACCTCATTTTGCGCGTCCGGGAGCGTCTTAGAAGATAGCAAAGGTCATTGACCTCTGGGGACCTCATTTTGCGTGTGCGGGAGCGTCTTAGAAGATAGCAAAGGTCATTGACGTCTGGTGACCTCATTTTGCGTGTGCGGGAGCTTCTTAGAAGATAGCAATGGTCATTGACCTCTGGTGACCTCATTTTGCGTGTCCGGGAACTTCTTAGATAATAGCAAAGGTCATTGACCTCTGGTGACCTCATTTTCCGTGTCCGGGAGCTTCTTAGATGATAGCAAAGGTCATTGACCTCTGGTGATCTCATTTTGCGTGTGCGGGAGCGTCTTAGAAGATTGCAAATGTCATTGACCTTTGCTAAACTCATTTTGCGTGTCCGGGAGCGTCTTAGAAGATAGCAAATGTCATTGACCTCTGGTGATCTCATTTTGCGTGTGCGGGAGCGTCTTAGAAGATTGCAAATGTCATTGACCTTTGCTGAACTCATTTTGCGTGTCCGGGAGCGTCTTAGAAGATAGCAAATGTCTTTGACCTCTGGGGACCTCATTTTGCGTGTCCGGCATCTTCTTAGAAGATAGCAAAAGTCATTGTCCTCTGTTGACCTCATTTTGCGTGTGCAGGAGCGTCTTAGATGATTGCAAAGGTCATTGACCTCTGCTGACCTCATTTTGCGCGTCCGGGAGCGTCTTAGAAGATAGCAAAGGTCATTGACCACTGGTGACCTCATTTTGCTGTCCGGGAGCTTCTAAGTGTATAGCAAAGGTCATTGACCTCTGGAGACCTCATTTTGCGCGTCCGGGAGCGTCTTAGAAGATAGCAAACGTCATTGACCTCTGGTGACCTCATTTTGCGAGTCCGGGAGCGTCTGAAAAGATAGCAAAGGTAATTGACCTCTGGTGGCCTCATTTTGCGTGTCCGGGAGCTTCTTAGAAGATAGCAAAAGTCATTGTCCTCTGTTGACCTCATTTTGCGTGTGCGGGAGCGTCTTAGATGATTGCAAAGGTCATTGACCTCTGCTGACCTCATTTTGCGCGTCCGGGAACTTCTTAGATAATAGCAAAGGTCATTGACCTCTGGTGACCTTATTTTCCGTGTCCGGGAGCTTCTTAGAAGATAGCAAAGGTCATTGACCTCTGGTGATCTCATTTTGCGTGTGCGGGAGCGTCTTAGAAGATTGCAAATGTCATTGACCTCTGCTGAACTAATTTTGCGTGTCCGGGAGCGTCTTGGAAGATAGCAAAGGTCTTTGACCTCTCGTGACCTCATTTTGCGTGTCCGGCAGCTTCTTAGAAGATAGCAAACGTCATTGACCTCTGGTGACCACATTTTGCGTGTCCGGGAGCTTCTTAGAAGATAGCAAAGGTCATTGACCTCGGTTGACCTCATTTTGCGTGTGCGGGAGCGTCTTAGAAGATAGCAAAGGTCATTGACCTCTGGTGACCTCATTTTCCGTGTCCGGGAGCTTCTTAGAAGATAGCAAAGGTAATTGACCTCTGGTGATCTCATTTTGCGTGTGCGGGAGCGTCTTAGAAGATTGCAAATGTCATTGACCTTTGTTGAACTCATTTTGCGTGTCCGGGAGCGTCTTAGAAGATAGCAAATGTCTTTGACCTCTGGTGACCTCATTTTGCGTGTCCGGCAGCTTCTTAGAAGATAGCAAAGGTCATGGACCTCTGGTGACCACATTTTGCCTGTCCGGGAGCTTCTTAGAAGATAGCAAAGGTCATTGACCTCTGTTGACCTCATTTTGCGTGTGCGGGAGCGTCTTAGAAGATAGCAAAGGTCATTGACCTCTGCCTACCTCATTTTGCGCGTCCGGGAGCTTCTAAGAGTATAGCAAAGGTTATTGACCTCTGGTGACCTCATTTTGCGTGTTCGGGAGCGTCTTAGAAGATTGCAAAGGTCATTGACCTCTGGTAACCTCATTTTGCGCGTCCGGGAGCGTCTTAGAAGATAGCAAAGTTCATTGACCTATGGTGATCTCATTTTGCGTGTGCGGGAGCGTCTTAGAAGATAGCAAAGGTCATTGACCTCTGGTGACCTCATTTTGCGTGTCCGGGAGCTTCTTAGAAGATAGCAAAAGTCATTGTCCTCTGTTGACCTCATTTTGCGTGTGCGGGAGCGTCTTAGATGCTTGAAAAGGTCATTGACCTCTGCTGACCTCATTTTGCGCGTCCGGGAGCGTCTTAGCAGATAGCAAAGTTCATTGACCTCTTGTGACCTCATTTTGCTTGTCCGGGACCGTCTTAGAAGATAGCAAAGTTCATTGACCTCTGGTGACTTCATTTTGCGTGTCCGGGTGCGACTTAGAAGATAGCAAAGGTCATTGACCTCTGGTGACCTCAATTTGCGTGTCCGGGAGCTTCTTAGAAGATAGCAAACGTCATTGACCACTGCTGACCTCATTTTGCGTGTCCGGGAGCTTCTAGGAGTATAGCAAAGGTCATTGACCTCTGGTGACATCATTTTGCGTGTGCGGGAGCGTCTTAGAAGATAGCAAAGGTCATTGACCTCTGGTGACCTCATTTTGCGTGTCCGGGAGCTTCTAAGTGTATAGCAAAGGTCATTGACCTATGGAGACCTCATTTTGCGCGTCCGGGAGCGTCTTAGAAGATAGCAAATGTCATTGACCTCTGGTGACCTCATTTTGCGAGTCCGGGAGCGTCTGAAAAGATAGCAAAGGTAATTGACCTCTGGTGAACTCATTTTGCGAGTGCGGGAGCTTCTTAGAAGATAGCAAAAGTCATTGTCCTCTGTTGACCTCATTTTGCGTGTGCGGGAGCGTCTTAGATGATTGCAAAGGTCATTGACCTATGCTGACCTCATTTTGCGCGTCCGGGAGCGTCTTAGCAGATAGCAAAGGTCATTGACCTCTGGTAACCTCATTTTGCGTGTCCGGCAGCGTCTTAGAAGATTGCAAAGTTCATTGACCTCTGGTGATCTCAGTTTGCGTGTGCGGGAGCTTCTTAGAAGATAGCAAAAGTCATTGTCCTCTGGTGACCTCATTTTGCGTGTGCGGGAGCGTCTAAGATGATTGCAAAAGTCATTGACCTCTGCTGACCTTATTTTGCGCGTCCGGGAGCGTCTTAGAAGATAGCAAAGGTCATTGATCTCTTGTGACCTCATTTTGCGTGTCCGGGACCGTCTTAGAAGATAGCAAAGTTCATTGACCTCTGGTGACCTCATTTTGCGTGTCCGGGAGCCACTTAGAAGATAGCAAAGGTCATTTACATCTGGTGACCTCATTTTGCGTGTGCGGGAGCTTCTTAGAAGATAGCAATGGTCATTGACCTCTGGTGACCTCATTTTGCGTGTCCGGGAATTTCTTAGATAATAGCAAAGGTCATTGAACTCTGGTGACCTCATTTTCCGTGTCCGGGAGCTTCTTAGAAGATAGCAAAGGTAATTGACCTCTGGTGATCTCATTTTGCGTGTGCGGGAGCGTCTTAGAAGATTGCAAATGTCATTGACCTTTGCTGAACTCATTTTGCGTGTCCGGGAGCGTCTTAGAAGATAGCAAATGTCTTTGACCTCTGGTGACCTCATTTTGCGTGTCCGGCAGCTTCTTAGAAGTTAGCAAAGGTCATTGACCTCTGGTGACCACATTTTGCCTGTCCGGGAGCTTCTTAGAAGATAGCAAAGGTCATTGACCTCTGTTGACCTCATTTTGCGTGTGCGGGAGCGTCTTAGAAGATAGCAAAGGTCATTGACCTCTGCCTACCTCATTTTGCGCGTCCGGGAGCTTCTAAGAGTATAGCAAAGGTTATTGACCTCTGGTGACCTCATTTTGCGTGTTCGGGAGCGTCTTAGAAGATTGCAAAGGTCATTGACCTCTGGTAACTTCATTTTGCGTGTCCGGGAGCGTCTTAGAAGATAGCAAAGTTCATTGACCTATGGTGATCTCATTTTGCGTGTGCGGGAGCGTCTTAGAAGATAGCAAAGGTCATTGACCTCTGGTGACCTCATTTTGCGTGTCCGGGAGCTTCTAAGTGTATAGCAAAGATCATTGACCTCTGGAGACCTCATTTTGGGCGTCCGGGAGCGTCTTAGAAGATTGCAAAGGTCATTTAACTCTGGTAACCACATTTTGCGTGTCCGGGAGCGTCTTAGAAGATTGCAAAGTTCATTGACCTCTGGTGATCTCAGTTTGCGTGTGCGGGAGCGTCTTAGAAGATAGCAAAGGTCATTAACTACTGCTGACCTCATTTTGCGTGTCCGGGAGCTTCTAAGTGTATAGCAAAGGTCATTGACCTCTGGTGACATCATTTTGCGTGTCAGGGAGCGTCTTAGAAGATAGCAAAGGTCATTGACCTCTGGTGACCTCATTTTGCGTGTCCGGGAGCGTCTTAGAAGATAGCAAAGGTCATTGACCTCTGGTGACCTCATTTTGCGTGTCCGGGAGCGTCTTAGAAGAGAACAAAGGTCATTGACCTCTGGTGATCTCATTTTGTGTGTGCGGGAGCGTCCTAGAAGATTGCAAAGGTCATTGACCTCTGCTGAAATCATTTTGCGTGTCCGGGAGCGTCTTAGAAGATAGCAAAGGTCTTTGACCTCTGGTGACCTCATTTTGCGTGTCCGGGAGCTTCTAAGAGTATAGCAAAGGTCATTAACCTCTGGTGACCTCATTTTGCGCGTCCGGGAGCGTCTTAGAAGATAGCAAAGGTCATTGACCTCTGGTGACCTCATTTTGCGTGTCCGGGAGCGTCTTAAAAGATAGCAAAGGTCATTGACCTCTGGTGACCTCATTTTGCGTGTTCGGGAGCGTCTTAGAAGATAGCAAAGGTCTTTGACCTCTGGTGACCTCATTTTGCGCGTCCGGGAGCGTCTTAGAAGATAGCAAAGGTCATTGACCTCTGGGGACCTCATTTTGCGTGTGCGGGAGCGTCTTAGAAGATAGCAAAGGTCATTGACGTCTGGTGACCTCATTTTGCGTGTGCGGGAGCTTCTTAGAAGATAGCAATGGTCATTGACCTCTGGTGACCTCATTTTGCGTGTCCGGGAACTTCTTAGATAATAGCAAAGGTCATTGACCTCTGGTGACCTCATTTTCCGTGTCCGGGAGCTTCTTAGATGATAGCAAAGGTCATTGACCTCTGGTGATCTCATTTTGCGTGTGCGGGAGCGTCTTAGAAGATTGCAAATGTCATTGACCTTTGCTAAACTCATTTTGCGTGTCCGGGAGCGTCTTAGAAGATAGCAAATGTCATTGACCTCTGGTGATCTCATTTTGCGTGTGCGGGAGCGTCTTAGAAGATTGCAAATGTCATTGACCTTTGCTGAACTCATTTTGCGTGTCCGGGAGCGTCTTAGAAGATAGCAAATGTCTTTGACCTCTGGGGACCTCATTTTGCGTGTCCGGCATCTTCTTAGAAGATAGCAAAAGTCATTGTCCTCTGTTGACCTCATTTTGCGTGTGCAGGAGCGTCTTAGATGATTGCAAAGGTCATTGACCTCTGCTGACCTCATTTTGCGCGTCCGGGAGCGTCTTAGAAGATAGCAAAGGTCATTGACCACTGGTGACCTCATTTTGCTGTCCGGGAGCTTCTAAGTGTATAGCAAAGGTCATTGACCTCTGGAGACCTCATTTTGCGCGTCCGGGAGCGTCTTAGAAGATAGCAAACGTCATTGACCTCTGGTGACCTCATTTTGCGAGTCCGGGAGCGTCTGAAAAGATAGCAAAGGTAATTGACCTCTGGTGGCCTCATTTTGCGTGTCCGGGAGCTTCTTAGAAGATAGCAAAAGTCATTGTCCTCTGTTGACCTCATTTTGCGTGTGCGGGAGCGTCTTAGATGATTGCAAAGGTCATTGACCTCTGCTGACCTCATTTTGCGCGTCCGGGAGCGTCTTAGCAGATAGCAAAGTTCATTGACCTCTTGTGACCTCATTTTGCTTGTCCGGGACCGTCTTAGAAGATAGCAAAGTTCATTGACCTCTGGTGACCTCATTTTGCATGTCCGGGAGCGACTTAGAAGATAGCAAAGGTCATTTACCTCTGGTGACCTCATTTTGCGTGTCCGGGAGCTTCTTAGAAGATAGCAATGGTCATTGACCTCTGGTGACCTCATTTTGCGTGTCCGGGAACTTCTTAGATAATAGCAAAGGTCATTGACCTCTGGTGACCTTATTTTCCGTGTCCGGGAGCTTCTTAGAAGATAGCAAAGGTCATTGACCTCTGGTGATCTCATTTTGCGTGTGCGGGAGCGTCTTAGAAGATTGCAAATGTCATTGACCTCTGCTGAACTAATTTTGCGTGTCCGGGAGCGTCTTGGAAGATAGCAAAGGTCTTTGACCTCTCGTGACCTCATTTTGCGTGTCCGGCAGCTTCTTAGAAGATAGCAAACGTCATTGACCTCTGGTGACCACATTTTGCGTGTCCGGGAGCTTCTTAGAAGATAGCAAAGGTCATTGACCTCGGTTGACCTCATTTTGCGTGTGCGGGAGCGTCTTAGAAGATAGCAAAGGTCATTGACCTCTGGTGACCTCATTTTCCGTGTCCGGGAGCTTCTTAGAAGATAGCAAAGGTAATTGACCTCTGGTGATCTCATTTTGCGTGTGCGGGAGCGTCTTAGAAGATTGCAAATGTCATTGACCTTTGTTGAACTCATTTTGCGTGTCCGGGAGCGTCTTAGAAGATAGCAAATGTCTTTGACCTCTGGTGACCTCATTTTGCGTGTCCGGCAGCTTCTTAGAAGATAGCAAAGGTCATGGACCTCTGGTGACCACATTTTGCCTGTCCGGGAGCTTCTTAGAAGATAGCAAAGGTCATTGACCTCTGTTGACCTCATTTTGCGTGTGCGGGAGCGTCTTAGAAGATAGCAAAGGTCATTGACCTCTGCCTACCTCATTTTGCGCGTCCGGGAGCTTCTAAGAGTATAGCAAAGGTTATTGACCTCTGGTGACCTCATTTTGCGTGTTCGGGAGCGTCTTAGAAGATTGCAAAGGTCATTGACCTCTGGTAACCTCATTTTGCGCGTCCGGGAGCGTCTTAGAAGATAGCAAAGTTCATTGACCTATGGTGATCTCATTTTGCGTGTGCGGGAGCGTCTTAGAAGATAGCAAAGGTCATTGACCTCTGGTGACCTCATTTTGCGTGTCCGGGAGCTTCTTAGAAGATAGCAAAAGTCATTGTCCTCTGTTGACCTCATTTTGCGTGTGCGGGAGCGTCTTAGATGCTTGAAAAGGTCATTGACCTCTGCTGACCTCATTTTGCGCGTCCGGGAGCGTCTTAGCAGATAGCAAAGTTCATTGACCTCTTGTGACCTCATTTTGCTTGTCCGGGACCGTCTTAGAAGATAGCAAAGTTCATTGACCTCTGGTGACCTCATTTTGCGTGTCCGGGTGCGACTTAGAAGATAGCAAAGGTCATTGACCTCTGGTGACCTCAATTTGCGTGTCCGGGAGCTTCTTAGAAGATAGCAAACGTCATTGACCACTGCTGACCTCATTTTGCGTGTCCGGGAGCTTCTAGGAGTATAGCAAAGGTCAATGACCTCTGGTGACATCATTTTGCGTGTCCGGGAGCGTCTTAGAAGATAGCAAAGGTCATTGACCTCTGGTGACCTCATTTTGCGTGTCCGGGAGCTTCTAAGTGTATAGCAAAGGTCATTGACCTCTGGAGACCTCATTTTGCGCGTCCGGGAGCATCTTTGAAGATAGCAAAGGTCATTGACCTCTGGTGACCTCATTTTGCGAGTCCGGGAGCGTCTGAAAAGATAGCAAAGGTAATTGACCTCTGGTGAACTCATTTTGCGTGTCCGGGAGCTTCTTAGAAGATAGGAAAAGTCATTGTCCTCTGGTGACCTCATTTTGCGTGTCCGGGTGCGACTTAGAAAATAGCAAAGGTCATTGACCTCTGGTGACCTCAATTTGCGTGTCCGTGAGCTTCTTAGAAGATAGCAAAGGTCATTGACCACTGCTGACCTCATTTTGCGTGTCCGGGAGCTTCTAGGAGTATAGCAAAGGTCATTGACCACTGGTGACCTCATTTTGCGTGTCCGGGAGCGTCTTAGAAGATAGCAGAGGTCATTGACCTCTGGTGACCTCATTTTCTGTGTCCGGGAGCGTCTTAGAAGATTGCAAAGGTCATTGACCTCTGCTGAAATCATTTTGCGTGTCCGGGAGCGTCTTAGAAGATAGCAAAGGTCTTTGACCTCTGGTGACCTCATTTTGCGTGTCCGGCAGCTTCTTAGAAGATACCAAAGGTCATTGACCTCTGGTGACCTCATTTTGCGTGTCCGGGAGCTTCTTAGAAGATAGCAAATGTCATTGACCTCTGGTGACCTCATTTTGCGCGTCCGGGAGCGTCTTAGAATATAGCAAAGGTCATTGACCTCTGGTGACCTCATTTTGCGTGTCCGGGAACGTCTTAGAAGATTGCAAAGGTCATTGACCACTGGTAACCGCATTTTGCGTGTCCGGGAGCGTCTTAGAAGATAGCAAAGTTCATTGACCTATGGTGATCTCTTTTTGCGTGTGCGGGAGCGTCTTAGAAGATAGCAAAGGTCATTGACCTCTGGTGACCTCATTTTGCGTGTCCGGGAGCTTCTAAGTGTATAGCAAAGGTCATTGACCTATGGAGACCTCATTTTGCGCGTCCGGGAGCGTCTTAGAAGATAGCAAAGGTCATTGACCTCTGGTGACCTCATTTTGCGAGTCCGGGAGCGTCTTAGCAGATAGCAAAGGTCATTGACCTCTGGTAACCTCATTTTGCGTGTCCGGCAGCGTCTTAGAAGATTGCAAAGTTCATTGAACTCTGGTGATCTCAGTTTGCGTGTGCGGGAGCTTCTTAGAAGATAGCAAAAGTCATTGTCCTCTGGTGACCTCATTTTGCGTGTGCGGGAGCGTCTAAGATGATTGCAAAAGTCATTGACCTCTGCTGACCTTATTTTGCGCGTCCGGGAGCGTCTTAGAAGATAGCAAAGGTCATTGATCTCTTGTGACCTCATTTTGCGTGTCCGGGACCGTCTTAGAAGATAGTAAAGTTCATTGACCTCTGGTGACCTCATTTTGCGTGTCCGGGAGCGACTTAGAAGATAGCAAAGGTCATTTACATCTGGTGACCTCATTTTGCGTGTGCGGGAGCTTCTTAGAAGATAGCAATGGTCATTGACCTCTGGTGACCTCATTTTGCGTGTCCGGGAACTTCTTAGATAATAGCAAAGGTCATTGACCTCTGCTGACCTTATTTTGCGCGTCCGGGAGAGTCTTAGAAGATAGCAAAGGTCATTGATCTCTTGTGACCTCATTTTGCGTGTCCGGGACCGTCTTAGAAGATAGTAAAGTTCATTGACCTCTGGTGACCTCATTTTGCGTGTCCGGGAGCGACTTAGAAGATAGCAAAGGTCATTTACATCTGGTGACCTCATTTTGCGTGTGCGGGAGCTTCTTAGAAGATAGCAATGGTCATTGACCTCTGGTGACCTCATTTTGCGTGTCCGGGAACTTCTTAGATAATAGCAAAGGTCATTGACCTCTGGTGACCTCATTTTCCGTGTCCGGGAGCTTCTTAGAAGATAGCAAAGGTAATTGACCTCTGGTGATCTCATTTTGCGTGTGCGGGAGCGTCTTAGAAGATTGCAAATGTCATTGACCTTTGCTGAACTCATTTTGCGTGTCCGGGAGCGTCTTAGAAGATAGCAAATGTCTTTGACCTCTGGTGACCTCATTTTGCGTGTCCGGCAGCTTCTTAGAAGATAGCAAAGGTCATTGACCTCTGGTGACCTCAATTTGCGTGTCCGGGAGCTTCTTAGAAGATAGCAAAGGTCATTGACCACTGCTGACCTCATTTTGCGTGTCCGGGAGCTTCTAGGAGTATAGCAAAGGTCATTGACCACTGGTGACCTCATTTTGCGTGTCCGGGAGCGTCTTAGAAGATAGCAGAGGTCATTGACCTCTGGTGACCTCATTTTCTGTGTCCGGGAGCGTCTTAGAAGATTGCAAAGGTCATTGACCTCTGCTGAAATCATTTTGCGTGTCCTGGAGCGTCTTAGAAGATAGCAAAGGTCTTTGACCTCTGGTGACCTCATTTTGCGTGTCCGGCAGCTTCTTAGAAGATACCAAAGGTCATTGACCTCTGGTGACCTCATTTTGCGTGTCCGGGAGCTTCTTAGAAGATAGCAAATGTCATTGACCTCTGGTGACCTCATTTTGCGCGTCCGGGAGCGTCTTAGAAGATAGCAAAGGTCATTGACCTCTGGTGACCTCATTTTGCGTGTCCGGGAACGTCTTAGAAGATTGCAAAGGTCATTGACCACTGGTAACCGCATTTTGCGTGTCCGGGAGCGTCTTAGAAGATAGCAAAGTTCATTGACCTATGGTGATATCTTTTTGCGTGTGCGGGAGCGTCTTAGAAAATAGCAAAGGTCATTGACCTCTGGTGACCTCATTTTGCGTGTCCGGGAGCTTCTAAGTGTATAGCAAAGGTCATTGACCTATGGAGACCTCATTTTGCGCGTCCGGGAGCGTCTTAGAAGATAGCAAATGTCATTGACCTCTGGTGACCTCATTTTGCGAGTCCGGGAGCGTCTGAAAAGATAGCAAAGGTAATTGACCTCTGGTGAACTCATTTTGCGAGTGCGGGAGCTTCTTAGAAGATAGCAAAAGTCATTGTCCTCTGTTGACCTCATTTTGCGTGTGCGGGAGCGTCTTAGATGATTGCAAAGGTCATTGACCTATGCTGACCTCATTTTGCGCGTCCGGGAGCGTCTTAGCAGATAGCAAAGGTCATTGACCTCTGGTAACCTCATTTTGCGTGTCCGGCAGCGTCTTAGAAGATTGCAAAGTTCATTGACCTCTGGTGATCTCAGTTTGCGTGTGCGGGAGCTTCTTAGAAGATAGCAAAAGTCATTGTCCTCTGGTGACCTCATTTTGCGTGTGCGGGAGCGTCTAAGATGATTGCAAAAGTCATTGACCTCTGCTGACCTTATTTTGCGCGTCCGGGAGCGTCTTAGAAGATAGCAAAGGTCATTGATCTCTTGTGACCTCATTTTGCGTGTCCGGGACCGTCTTAGAAGATAGCAAAGTTCATTGACCTCTGGTGACCTCATTTTGCGTGTCCGGGAGCCACTTAGAAGATAGCAAAGGTCATTTACATCTGGTGACCTCATTTTGCGTGTGCGGGAGCTTCTTAGAAGATAGCAATGGTCATTGACCTCTGGTGACCTCATTTTGCGTGTCCGGGAATTTCTTAGATAATAGCAAAGGTCATTGAACTCTGGTGACCTCATTTTCCGTGTCCGGGAGCTTCTTAGAAGATAGCAAAGGTAATTGACCTCTGGTGATCTCATTTTGCGTGTGCGGGAGCGTCTTAGAAGATTGCAAATGTCATTGACCTTTGCTGAACTCATTTTGCGTGTCCGGGAGCGTCTTAGAAGATAGCAAATGTCTTTGACCTCTGGTGACCTCATTTTGCGTGTCCGGCAGCTTCTTAGAAGTTAGCAAAGGTCATTGACCTCTGGTGACCACATTTTGCCTGTCCGGGAGCTTCTTAGAAGATAGCAAAGGTCATTGACCTCTGTTGACCTCATTTTGCGTGTGCGGGAGCGTCTTAGAAGATAGCAAAGGTCATTGACCTCTGCCTACCTCATTTTGCGCGTCCGGGAGCTTCTAAGAGTATAGCAAAGGTTATTGACCTCTGGTGACCTCATTTTGCGTGTTCGGGAGCGTCTTAGAAGATTGCAAAGGTCATTGACCTCTGGTAACCTCATTCTGCGTGTCCGGGAGCGTCTTAGAAGATAGCAAAGTTCATTGACCTATGGTGATCTCATTTTGCGTGTGCGGGAGCGTCTTAGAAGATAGCAAAGGTCATTGACCTCTGGTGACCTCATTTTGCGTGTCCGGGAGCTTCTAAGTGTATAGCAAAGATCATTGACCTCTGGAGACCTCATTTTGGGCGTCCGGGAGCGTCTTAGAAGATAGCAAAGGTCATTGACGTCTGGTGACCTCATTTTGCGAGTCCGGGAGCGTCTGAAAAGATAGCAAAGGTAATTGACCTCTGGTGACCTCATTTTGCGTCTCCGGGAGCTTCTTAGAAGATAGCAAAAGTCATTGTCCTCTGTTGACCTCATTTTGCGTGTGCGGGAGCGTCTTAGATGATTGCAAAGGTCATTGACCTCTGCTGACCTCATTTTGCGCGTCCGGGAGCGTCTTAGCAGATAACAAAGGTCATTGACCTCTTGTGACCTCATTTTGCGTGTCCGGGAGCGTCTGAAATGATAGCAAAGGTAATTGACCTCTGGTGACCACATTTTGCGTGTCCGGGAGCTTCTTAGAAGATAGCAAAGGTCATTGACCTCTGTTGACCTCATTTTGCGTGTGCGGGAGCGTCTTAGAAGATAGCAAAGGTCATTGACCTCTGCTGACCTCATTTTGCGTGTCCGGGAGCTTCTAAGAGTATAGCAAAGGTCATTGACCTCTGGTGACCTCATTTTGCGTGTCCGGGAGCGTCTTAGAAGATTGCAAAGGTCATTTAACTCTGGTAACCACATTTTGCGTGTCCGGGAGCGTCTTAGAAGATTGCAAAGTTCATTGACCTCTGGTGATCTCAGTTTGCGTGTGCGGGAGCGTCTTAGAAGATAGCAAAGGTCATTAACTACTGCTGACCTCATTTTGCGTGTCCGGGAGCTTCTAAGTGTATAGCAAAGGTCATTGACCTCTGGTGACATCATTTTGCGTGTCAGGGAGCGTCTTAGAAGATAGCAAAGGTCATTGACCTCTGGTGACCTCATTTTGCGTGTCCGGGAGCGTCTTAGAAGATAGCAAAGGTCATTGACCTCTGGTGACCTCATTTTGCGTGTCCGGGAGCGTCTTAGAAGAGAACAAAGGTCATTGACCTCTGGTGATCTCATTTTGTGTGTGCGGGAGCGTCCTAGAAGATTGCAAAGGTCATTGACCTCTGCTGAAATCATTTTGCGTGTCCGGGAGCGTCTTAGAAGATAGCAAAGGTCTTTGACCTCTGGTGACCTCATTTTGCGTGTCCGGGAGCTTCTAAGAGTATAGCAAAGGTCATTAACCTCTGGTGACCTCATTTTGCGCGTCCGGGAGCGTCTTAGAAGATAGCAAAGGTCATTGACCTCTGGTGACCTCATTTTGCGTGTCCGGGAGCGTCTTAAAAGATAGCAAAGGTCATTGACCTCTGGTGACCTCATTTTGCGTGTTCGGGAGCGTCTTAGAAGATAGCAAAGGTCTTTGACCTCTGGTGACCTCATTTTGCGCGTCCGGGAGCGTCTTAGAAGATAGCAAAGGTCATTGACCTCTGGGGACCTCATTTTGCGTGTGCGGGAGCGTCTTAGAAGATAGCAAAGGTCATTGACGTCTGGTGACCTCATTTTGCGTGTGCGGGAGCTTCTTAGAAGATAGCAATGGTCATTGACCTCTGGTGACCTCATTTTGCGTGTCCGGGAACTTCTTAGATAATAGCAAAGGTCATTGACCTCTGGTGACCTCATTTTCCGTGTCCGGGAGCTTCTTAGATGATAGCAAAGGTCATTGACCTCTGGTGATCCCATTTTGCGTGTGCGGGAGCGTCTTAGAAGATTGCAAATGTCATTGACCTTTGCTAAACTCATTTTGCGTGTCCGGGAGCGTCTTAGAAGATAGCAAATGTCATTGACCTCTGGTGATCTCATTTTGCGTGTGCGGGAGCGTCTTAGAAGATTGCAAATGTCATTGACCTTTGCTGAACTCATTTTGCGTGTCCGGGAGCGTCTTAGAAGATAGCAAATGTCTTTGACCTCTGGGGACCTCATTTTGCGTGTCCGGCATCTTCTTAGAAGATAGCAAAAGTCATTGTCCTCTGTTGACCTCATTTTGCGTGTGCAGGAGCGTCTTAGATGATTGCAAAGGTCATTGACCTCTGCTGACCTCATTTTGCGCGTCCGGGAGCGTCTTAGAAGATAGCAAAGGTCATTGACCACTGGTGACCTCATTTTGCTGTCCGGGAGCTTCTAAGTGTATAGCAAAGGTCATTGACCTCTGGAGACCTCATTTTGCGCGTCCGGGAGCGTCTTAGAAGATAGCAAACGTCATTGACCTCTGGTGACCTCATTTTGCGAGTCCGGGAGCGTCTGAAAAGATAGCAAAGGTAATTGACCTCTGGTGGCCTCATTTTGCGTGTCCGGGAGCTTCTTAGAAGATAGCAAAAGTCATTGTCCTCTGTTGACCTCATTTTGCGTGTGCGGGAGCGTCTTAGATGATTGCAAAGGTCATTGACCTCTGCTGACCTCATTTTGCGCGTCCGGGAGCATCTTAGCAGATAGCAAAGTTCATTGACCTCTTGTGACCTCATTTTGCTTGTCCGGGACCGTCTTAGAAGATAGCAAAGTTCATTGACCTCTGGTGACCTCATTTTGCATGTCCGGGAGCGACTTAGAAGATAGCAAAGGTCATTTACCTCTGGTGACCTCATTTTGCGTGTCCGGGAGCTTCTTAGAAGATAGCAATGGTAATTGACCTCTGGTGACCTCATTTTGCGTGTCCGGGAACTTCTTAGATAATAGCAAAGGTCATTGACCTCTGGTGACCTTATTTTCCGTGTCCGGGAGCTTCTTAGAAGATAGCAAAGGTCATTGACCTCTGGTGATCTCATTTTGCGTGTGCGGGAGCGTCTTAGAAGATTGCAAATGTCATTGACCTCTGCTGAACTAATTTTGCGTGTCCGGGAGCGTCTTGGAAGATAGCAAAGGTCTTTGACCTCTCGTGACCTCATTTTGCGTGTCCGGCAGCTTCTTAGAAGATAGCAAACGTCATTGACCTCTGGTGACCACATTTTGCGTGTCCGGGAGCTTCTTAGAAGTTAGCAAAGGTCATTGACCTCGGTTGACCTCATTTTGCGTGTGCGGGAGCGTCTTAGAAGATAGCAAAGGTCATTGACCTCTGGTGACCTCATTTTGCGTGTCCGGGAGCTTCTAAGTGTATAGCAAAGGTCATTGACCTCTGGAGACCTCATTTTGCGCGTCCGGGAGCGTCTTAGAAGATAGCAAAGGTCATTGACCTCTGGTGACCTCATTTTGCGAGTCCGGGAGCGTCTGAAAAGATAGCAAAGGCAATTGACCTCTGGTGAACTCATTTTGCGTGTCCGGGAGCTTCTTAGAAGATAGCAAAAGTCATTGTCCTCTGTTGACCTCATTATGCGTGTGCGGGAGCGTCTTAGCAGATAGCAAAGGTCATTGACCTCTGCTGACCTCATTTTGCGCGTCCGGGAGCGTCTTAGCAGATTGCAAAGGTCATTGACATCTGTTGACCTCATTTTGCGTGTGCGGGAGCGTCTTAGAAGATAGCAAAGGTCATTGACCTCTGCCTACCTCATTTAGCGTGTCCGGGAGCTTCTAAGAGTATAGCAAAGGTCATTGACCTTTGGTGACCTCATTTTGCGTGTCCGGGAGCGTCTTAGAAGATTGCAAAGGTCATTGACCTC
Organism: Dolichovespula sylvestris; assembly: GCA_918808275.2. Classification (NCBI taxonomy): domain Eukaryota; kingdom Metazoa; phylum Arthropoda; class Insecta; order Hymenoptera; family Vespidae; genus Dolichovespula; species Dolichovespula sylvestris. The sequence continues at coordinate 198,000 of OU964965.1, forward strand.
TGGTAACCTCATTTTGCGTGTCCGGGAGCGTCTTAGAAGATAGCAAACTTCATTGACCTATGATGATCTCATTTTGCGTGTGCGGGAGCGTCTTAGAAGATAGCAAAGGTCATTGACCTCTGGTGACCTCATTTTGCGTGTCCGGGAGCTTCTAAGTGTATACCAAAGGTCAGTGATCTCTGGTGAACTCATTTTGCGCGTGCGGGATCGTCTTAGAAGATTGCAAATGTCATTGACCTCTGCTGAACTCATTTTGCGTGTCCGGGAACTTCTTAGATAATAGCAAAGGTCATTGACCTCTGGTGACCTCATTTTCCGTGTCCGGGAGCTTCTTAGAAGATAGCAAAGGTCATTGACCACTGGTGACCTCATTTTGCGTGTCCGGGAGCGTCTTAGAAGATAGCAAATGTCATTGACCTCTGGTGATCTCATTTTGCGTGTGCGGGAGCGTCTTAGAAGATTGCAAAGGTCATTGACCTCTGCTGAAATCATTTTGCGTGTCCGGGAGCGTCTTAGAAGATAGCAAATGTCTTTGACCTCTGGTGACCTCATTTTGCGTGTCCGGCAGCTTCTTAGAAGATAGCAAAGGTCATTGACCTCTGGTGACCTCATTTTGCGTGTCCGGGAGCTTCTAAGTGTATAGCAAAGGTCATTGACCTATGCTGACCTCATTTTGCGCGTCCGGGAGCGTCTTAGCAGATAGCAAAGGTCATTGACCTCTGGTAACCTCATTTTGCGTGTTCGGGAGCGTCTTAGAAGATTGCAAAGTTCATTGACCTCTGGTGATCTCAGTCTGCGTGAGCGGGAGCGTCTTAGAAGATAGCAAAGGTCATTGACCACTGCTGACCTCATTTTGCGTGTCCGGGAGCTTCTAAGAGTATAGCAAAGGTCATTGACCTCTGGTGGCATCATTTTGCGTGTCCGGGAGCGTCTTAGAAGATAGCAGAGGTCATTGACCTCTGGTGACCTCATTTTGCGTGTGCGGGAGCGTCTTAGAAGATTGCAAAGGTCATTGACCTCTGCTGAAATCATTTTGCGTGTGCGGGAGCGTCTTAGAAGATAGCAAAGGTCATTGACCTCTGCATACCTCATTTTGCGTGTCCGGGAGCTTCTAAGAGTATAGCAAAGGTCATTGAACTCTGGTGACCTCATTTTGCGTGTCCGGGAACGTCTTAGAAGATTGCAAAGGTCATTGACCACTGGTAACCGCAATTTGCGTGTCCGGGAGCGTCTTAGAAGATAGCAAAGTTCATTGACCTATGGTGATCTCATTTTGCGTGTGCGGGAGCGTCTTAGAAGATAGCAAAGGTCATTGACCTCTGGTGACCTCATTTTGCGTGTCCGGGAGCTTCTAAGTGTATAGCAAAGGTCATTGACCTATGGAGACCTCATTTTGCGCGTCCGGGAGCGTCTTAGAAGATAGCAAAGGTCATTGACCTCTGGTGACCTCATTTTGCGAGTCCGGGAGCGTCTGAAAAGATAGCAAAGGTAATTGACCTCTGGTGAACTCATTTTGCGAGTCCGGGAGCTTCTTAGAAGATAGCAAAAGTCATTGTCCTCTGTTGACCTCATTTTGCGTGTGCGGGAGCGTCTTAGATGATTGCAAAGGTCATTGACCTATGCTGACCTCATTTTGCGCGTCCGGGAGCGTCTTAGCAGATAGCAAAGGTCATTGACCTCTGGTAACCTCATTTTGCGTGTCCGGCAGCGTCTTAGAAGATTGCAAAGTTCATTGACCTCTGGTGATCTCAGTTTGCGTGTGCGGGAGCTTCTTAGAAGATAGCAAAAGTCATTGTCCTCTGGTGACCTCATTTTGCGTGTGCGGGAGCGTCTAAGATGATTGCAAAAGTCATTGACCTCTGCTGACCTTATTTTGCGCGTCCGGGAGCGTCTTAGAAGATAGCAAAGGTCATTGATCTCTTGTGACCTCATTTTGCGTGTCCGGGACCGTCTTAGAAGATAGCAAAGTTCATTGACCTCTGGTGACCTCATTTAGCGTGTCCGGGAGCGACTTAGAAGATAGCAAAGGTCATTTACATCTGGTGACCTCATTTTGCGTGTGCGGGAGCTTCTTAGAAGATAGCAATGGTCATTGACCTCTGGTGACCTCATTTTGCGTGTCCGGGAACTTCTTAGATAATAGCAAAGGTCATTGACCTCTGGTGACCTCATTTTCCGTGTCCGGGAGCTTCTTAGAAGATAGCAAAGGTAATTAACCTCTGGTGATCTCATTTTGCGTGTGCGGGAGCGTCTTAGATGATTGCAAAGGTCATTGACCTCTGCTGACCTCATTTTGCGCGTCCGGGAGCGTCTTAGAAGATAGCAAAGGTCATTGACCTCTGGTGACCTCATTTTGCGTGTCCGGGAGCTTCTAAGTGTATAGCGAAGGTCATTGACCTCTGGAGACCTCATTTTGCGCGTCCGGGAGCGTCTTAGAAGATAGCAAATGTCATTGACCTCTGGTGACCTCATTTTGCGAGTCCGGGAGCGTCTGAAAAGATAGCAAAGGTAATTGACCTCTGGTGGCCTCATTTTGCGTGTCCGGGAGCTTCTTAGAAGATAGCAAAAGTCATTGTCCTCTGTTGACCTCATTTTGCGTGTGCGGGAGCGTCTTAGATGCTTGAAAAGGTCATTGACCTCTGCTGACCTCATTTTGCGCGTCCGGGAGCGTCTTAGCAGATAGCAAAGTTCATTGACCTCTTGTGACCTCATTTTGCGTGTCCGGGTGCGACTTAGAAGATAGCAAAGGTCATTGACCTCTGGTGACCTCAATTTGCGTGTCCGGGAGCTTCTTAGAAGATAGCAAAGGTCATTGACCACTGCTGACCTCATTTTGCGTGTCCGGGAGCTTCTAGGAGTATAGCAAAGGTCATTGACCTCTGGTGACATCATTTTGCGTGTCCGGGAGCGTCTTAGAAGATAGCAAAGGTCATTGACCTCTGGTGACCTCATTTTGCGTGTTCGGGAGCGTCTTAGAAGATTGCAAAGGTCATTGACCTCTGCTGAAATCATTTTGCGTGTCCGGGAGCGTCTTAGAAGATAGCAAAGGTCTTTGACCTCTGGTGACCTCATTTTGCGTGTCCGGCAGCTTCTTAGAAGATAGCAAAGGTCATTGACCTCTGGTGACCTCATTTTGCGTGTCCGGGAGCTTCTAAGTGTATAGCAAAGGTCATTGACCTCTGGAGACCTCATTTTGCGCGTCCGGGAGCATCTTTGAAGATAGCAAAGGTCATTGACCTCTGGTGACCTCATTTTGCGAGTCCGGGAGCGTCTGAAAAGATAGCAAAGGTAATTGACCTATGGTGAACTCATTTTGCGTGTCCGGGAGCTTCTTAGAAGATAGGAAAAGTCATTGTCCTCTGGTGACCTCATTTTGCGTGTCCGGGTGCGACTTAGAAGATAGCAAAGGTCATTGACCACTGCTGACCTCATTTTGCGTGTCCGGGAGCTTCTAGGAGTATAGCAAAGGTCATTGACCACTGGTGACCTCATTTTGCGTGTCCGGGAGCGTCTTAGACGATAGCAGAGGTCATTGACCTCTGGTGACCTCATTTTCTGTGTCCGGGAGCGTCTTAGAAGATTGCAAAGGTCATTGACCTCTGCTGAAATCATTTTGCGTGTCCGGGAGCGTCTTAGAAGATAGCAAAGGTCTTTGACCTCTGGTGACCTCATTTTGCGTGTCCGGCAGCTTCTTAGAAGATACCAAAGGTCATTGACCTCTGGTGACCTCATTTTGCGTGTCCGGGAGCTTCTTAGAAGATAGCAAATGTCATTGACCTCTGGTGACCTCATTTTGCGCGTCCGGGAGCGTCTTAGAAGATACCAAAGGTCATTGACCTCTGGTGACCTCATTTTGCGTGTCCGGGAGCTTCTTAGAAGATAGCAAATGTCATTGACCTCTGGTGACCTCATTTTGCGCGTCCGGGAGCGTCTTAGAAGATAGCAAAGGTCATTGACCTCTGGTGACCTCATTTTGCGTGTCCGGGAACGTCTTAGAAGATTGCAAAGGTCATTGACCACCGGTAACCGCATTTTGCGTGTCCGGGAGCGTCTTAGAAGATAGCAAAGTTCATTGACCTATGGTGATCTCTTTTTGCGTGTGCGGGAGCGTCTTAGAAGATAGCAAAGGTCATTGACCTCTGGTGACCTCATTTTGCGTGTCCGGGAGCTTCTAAGTGTATAGCAAAGGTCATTGACCTATGGAGACCTCATTTTGCGCGTCCGGGAGCGTCTTAGAAGATAGCAAAGGTCATTGACCTCTGGTGACCTCATTTTGCGAGTCCGGGAGCGTCTGAAAAGATAGCAAAGGTAATTGACCTCTGGTGAACTCATTTTGCGAGTGCGGGAGCTTCTTAGAAGATAGCAAAAGTCATTGTCCTCTGTTGACCTCATTTTGCGTGTGCGGGAGCGTCTTAGATGATTGCAAAGGTCATTGACCTATGCTGACCTCATTTTGCGCGTCCGGGAGCGTCTTAGCAGATAGCAAAGGTCATTGACCTCTGGTAACCTCATTTTGCGTGTCCGGCAGCGTCTTAGAAGATTGCAAAGTTCATTGACCTCTGGTGATCTCAGTTTGCGTGTGCGGGAGCTTCTTAGAAGGTAGCAAAAGTCATTGTCCTCTGGTGACCTCATTTTGCGTGTGCGGGAGCGTCTAAGATGATTGCAAAAGTCATTGACCTCTGCTGACCTTATTTTGCGCGTCCGGGAGCGTCTTAGAAGATAGCAAAGGTCATTGATCTCTTGTGACCTCATTTTGCGTGTCCGGGACCGTCTTAGAAGATAGCAAAGTTCATTGACCTCTGGTGACCTCATTTTGCGTGTCCGGGAGCCACTTAGAAGATAGCAAAGGTCATTTACATCTGGTGACCTCATTTTGCGTGTGCGGGAGCTTCTTAGAAGATAGCAATGGTCATTGACCTCTGGTGACCTCATTTTGCGTGTGCGGGAGCGTCTTAGAAGATAGCAAAGGTCATTGACCTCTGCCTACCTCATTTTGCGCGTCCGGGAGCTTCTAAGAGTATAGCAAAGGTTATTGACCTCTGGTGACCTCATTTTGCGTGTTCGGGAGCGTCTTAGAAGATTGCAAAGGTCATTGACCTCTGGTAACCTCATTTTGCGTGTCCGGGACCGTCTTAGAAGATAGCAAAGTTCATTGACCTCTGGTGATCTCATTTTGCGTGTGCGGGAGCGTCTTAGAAGATTGCAAATGTCATTGACCTTTGCTGAACTCATTTTGCGTGTCCGGGAGCGTCTTAGAAGATAGCAAATGTCTCTGACCTCTGGTGACCTCATTTTGCGTGTCCGGCAGCTTCTTAGAAGTTAGCAAAGGTCATTGACCTCTGGTGACCACATTTTGCCTGTCCGGGAGCTTCTTAGAAGATAGCAAAGGTCATTGACCTCTGTTGACCTCATTTTGCGTGTGCGGGAGCGTCTTAGAAGATAGCAAAGGTCATTGACCTCTGCCTACCTCATTTTGCGCGTCCGGGAGCTTCTAAGAGTATAGCAAAGGTTATTGACCTCTGGTGACCTCATTTTGCGTGTTCGGGAGCGTCTTAGAAGATTGCAAAGGTCATTGACCTCTGGTAACCTCATTTTGCGTGTCCGGGAGCGTCTTAGAAGATAGCAAAGTTCATTGACCTATGGTGATCTCATTTTGCGTGTGCGGGAGCGTCTTAGAAGATAGCAAAGGTCATTGACCTCTGGTGACCTCATTTTGCGTGTCCGGGAGCTTCTAAGTGTATAGCAAAGATCATTGACTTCTGGAGACCTCATTTTGGGCGTCCGGGAGCGTCTTAGAAGATAGCAAAGGTCATTGACGTCTGGTGACCTCATTTTGCGAGTCCGGGAGCGTCTGAAAAGATAGCAAAGGTAATTGACCTCTGGTGACCTCATTTTGCGTCTCCGGGAGCTTCTTAGAAGATAGCAAAAGTCATTGTCCTCTGTTGACCTCATTTTGCGTGTGCGGGAGCGTCTTAGATGATTGCAAAGGTCATTGACCTCTGCTGACCTCATTTTGCGCGTCCGGGAGCGTCTTAGCAGATAACAAAGGTCATTGACCTCTTGTGACCTCATTTTGCGTGTCCGGGAGCGTCTGAAAAGATAGCAAAGGTAATTGACCTCTGGTGACCACATTTTGCGTGTCCGGGAGCTTCTTAGAAGATAGCAAAGGTCATTGACCTCTGTTGACCTCATTTTGCGTGTGCGGGAGCGTCTTAGAAGATAGCAAAGGTCATTGACCTCTGCTGACCTCATTTTGCGTGTCCGGGAGCTTCTAAGAGTATAGCAAAGGTCATTGACCTCTGGTGACCTCATTTTGCGTGTCCGGGAGCGTCTTAGAAGATTGCAAAGGTCATTTAACTCTGGTAACCACATTTTGCGTGTCCGGGAGCGTCTTAGAAGATTGCAAAGTTCATTGACCTCTGGTGATCTCAGTTTGCGTGTGCGGGAGCGTCTTAGAAGATAGCAAAGGTCATTAACTACTGCTGACCTCATTTTGCGTGTCCGGGAGCTTCTAAGTGTATAGCAAAGGTCATTGACCTCTGGTGACATCATTTTGCGTGTCAGGGAGCGTCTTAGAAGATAGCAAAGGTCATTGACCTCTGGTGACCTCATTTTGCGTGTCCGGGAGCGTCTTAGAAGATAGCAAAGGTCATTGACCTCTGGTGACCTCATTTTGCGTGTCCGGGAGCGTCTTAGAAGAGAACAAAGGTCATTGACCTCTGGTGATCTCATTTTGTGTGTGCGGGAGCCACTTAGAAGATAGCAAAGGTCATTTACATCTGGTGACCTCATTTTGCGTGTGCGGGAGCTTCTTAGAAGATAGCAATGGTCATTGACCTCTGGTGACCTCATTTTGCGTGTCCGGGAACTTCTTAGATAATAGCAAAGGTCATTGAACTCTGGTGACCTCATTTTCCGTGTCCGGGAGCTTCTTAGAAGATAGCAAAGGTAATTGACCTCTGGTGATCTCATTTTGCGTGTGCGGGAGCGTCTTAGAAGATTGCAAATGTCATTGACCTTTGCTGAACTCATTTTGCGTGTCCGGGAGCGTCTTAGAAGATAGCAAATGTCTTTGACCTCTGGTGACCTCATTTTGCGTGTCCGGCAGCTTCTTAGAAGTTAGCAAAGGTCATTGACCTCTGGTGACCACATTTTGCCTGTCCGGGAGCTTCTTAGAAGATAGCAAAGGTCATTGACCTCTGTTGACCTCATTTTGCGTGTGCGGGAGCGTCTTAGAAGATAGCAAAGGTCATTGACCTCTGCCTACCTCATTTTGCGCGTCCGGGAGCTTCTAAGAGTATAGCAAAGGTTATTGACCTCTGGTGACCTCATTTTGCGTGTTCGGGAGCGTCTTAGAAGATTGCAAAGGTCATTGACCTCTGGTAACCTCATTTTGCGTGTCCGGGAGCGTCTTAGAAGATAGCAAAGTTCATTGACCTATGGTGATCTCATTTTGCGTGTGCGGGAGCGTCTTAGAAGATAGCAAAGGTCATTGACCTCTGGTGACCTCATTTTGCGTGTCCGGGAGCTTCTAAGTGTATAGCAAAGATCATTGACCTCTGGAGACCTCATTTTGGGCGTCCGGGAGCGTCTTAGAAGATAGCAAAGGTCATTGACGTCTGGTGACCTCATTTTGCGAGTCCGGGAGCGTCTGAAAAGATAGCAAAGGTAATTGACCTCTGGTGACCTCATTTTGCGTCTCCGGGAGCTTCTTAGAAGATAGCAAAAGTCATTGTCCTCTGTTGACCTCATTTTGCGTGTGCGGGATCGTCTTAGATGATTGCTAAGGTCATTGACCTCTGCTGACCTCATTTTGCGCGTCCGGGAGCGTCTTAGCAGATAACAAAGGTCATTGACCTCTTGTGACCTCATTTTGCGTGTCCGGGAGCGTCTGAAAAGATAGCAAAGGTAATTGACCTCTGGTGACCACATTTTGCGTGTCCGGGAGCTTCTTAGAAGATAGCAAAGGTCATTGACCTCTGTTGACCTCATTTTGCGTGTGCGGGAGCGTCTTAGAAGATAGCAAAGGTCATTGACCTCTGCTGACCTCATTTTGCGTGTCCGGGAGCTTCTAAGTGTATAGCAAAGATCATTGACCTCTGGAGACCTCATTTTGGGCGTCCGGGAGCGTCTTAGAAGATAGCAAAGGTCATTGACGTCTGGTGACCTCATTTTGCGAGTCCGGGAGCGTCTGAAAAGATAGCAAAGGTAATTGACCTCTGGTGACCTCATTTTGCGTCTCCGGGAGCTTCTTAGAAGATAGCAAAAGTCATTGTCCTCTGTTGACCTCATTTTGCGTGTGCGGGATCGTCTTAGATGATTGCTAAGGTCATTGACCTCTGCTGACCTCATTTTGCGCGTCCGGGAGCGTCTTAGCAGATAACAAAGGTCATTGACCTCTTGTGACCTCATTTTGCGTGTCCGGGAGCGTCTGAAAAGATAGCAAAGGTAATTGACCTCTGGTGACCACATTTTGCGTGTCCGGGAGCTTCTTAGAAGATAGCAAAGGTCATTGACCTCTGTTGACCTCATTTTGCGTGTGCGGGAGCGTCTTAGAAGATAGCAAAGGTCATACACCTCTGCTGACCTCATTTTGCGTGTCCGGGAGCTTCTAAGAGTATAGCAAAGGTCATTGACCTCTGGTGACCTCATTTTGCGTGTCCGGGAGCGTCTTAGAAGATTGCAAAGGTCATTTAACTCTGGTAACCACATTTTGCGTGTCCGGGAGCGTCTTAGAAGATTGCAAAGTTCATTGACCTCTGGTGATCTCAGTTTGCGTGTGCGGGAGCGTCTTAGAAGATAGCAAATGTCATTAACTACTGCTGACCTCATTTTGCGTGTCCGGGAGCTTCTAAGTGTATAGCAAAGGTCATTGACCTCTGGTGACATCATTTTGCGTGTCAGGGAGCGTCTTAGAAGATAGCAAAGGTCATTGACCTCTGGTGACCTCATTTTGCGTGTCCGGGAGCGTCTTAGAAGATAGCAAAGGTCATTGACCTCTGGTGACCTCATTTTGCGTGTCCGGGAGCGTCTTAGAAGAGAACAAAGGTCATTGACCTCTGGTGATCTCATTTTGTGTGTGCGGGAGCGTCTTAGAAGATTGCAAAGGTCATTGACCTCTGCTGAAATCATTTTGCGTGTCCGGGAGCGTCTTAGAAGATAGCAAAGGTCTTTGACCTCTGGTGACCTCATTTTGCGTGTCCGGGAGCTTCTAAGAGTATAGCAAAGGTCATTAACCTCTGGTGACCTCATTTTGCGCGTCCGGGAGCGTCTTAGAAGATAGCAAAGGTCATTGACCTCTGGTGACCTCATTTTGCGTGTCCGGGAGCGTCTTAAAAGATAGCAAAGGTCATTGACCTCTGGTGACCTCATTTTGCGTGTTCGGGAGCGTCTTAGAAGATAGCAAAGGTCTTTGACCTCTGGTGACCTCATTTTGCGCGTCCGGGAGCGTCTTAGAAGATAGCAAAGGTCATTGACCTCTGGGGACCTCATTTTGCGTGTGCGGGAGCGTCTTAGAAGATAGCAAAGGTCATTTACGTCTGGTGACCTCATTTTGCGTGTGCGGGAGCTTCTTAGAAGATAGCAATGGTCATTAACTACTGCTGACCTCATTTTGCGTGTCCGGGAGCTTCTAAGTGTATAGCAAAGGTCATTGACCTCTTGTGACATCATTTTGCGTGTCAGGGAGCGTCTTAGAAGATAGCAAAGGTCATTGACCTCTGGTGACCTCATTTTGCGTGTCCGGGAGCGTCTTAGAAGATAGCAAAGGTCATTGACCTCTGGTGACCTCATTTTGCGTGTCCGGGAGCGTCTTAGAAGAGAACAAAGGTCATTGACCTCTGGTGATCTCATTTTGTGTGTGCGGGAGCCACTTAGAAGATAGCAAAGGTCATTTACATCTGGTGACCTCATTTTGCGTGTGCGGGAGCTTCTTAGAAGATAGCAATGGTCATTGACCTCTGGTGACCTCATTTTGCGTGTCCGGGAACTTCTTAGATAATAGCAAAGGTCATTGAACTCTGGTGACCTCATTTTCCGTGTCCGGGAGCTTCTTAGAAGATAGCAAAGGTAATTGACCTCTGGTGATCTCATTTTGCGTGTGCGGGAGCGTCTTAGAAGAGAACAAAGGTCATTGACCTCTGGTGATCTCATTTTGTGTGTGCGGGAGCCACTTAGAAGATAGCAAAGGTCATTTACATCTGGTGACCTCATTTTGTGTGTGCGGGAGCCACTTAGAAGATAGCAAAGGTCATTTACATCTGGTGACCTCATTTTGCGTGTGCGGGAGCTTCTTAGAAGATAGCAATGGTCATTGACCTCTGGTGACCTCATTTTGCGTGTCCGGGAACTTCTTAGATAATAGCAAAGGTCATTGAACTCTGGTGACCTCATTTTCCGTGTCCGGGAGCTTCTTAGAAGATAGCAAAGGTAATTGACCTCTGGTGATCTCATTTTGCGTGTCCGGGAGCGTCTTAGAAGATAGCAAATGTCTTTGACCTCTGGTGACCTCATTTTGCGTGTCCGGCAGCTTCTTAGAAGTTAGCAAAGGTCATTGACCTCTGGTGACCACATTTTGCCTGTCCGGGAGCTTCTTAGAAGATAGCAAAGGTCATTGACCTCTGTTGACCTCATTTTGCGTGTGCGGGAGCGTCTTAGAAGATAGCAAAGGTCATTGACCTCTGCCTACCTCATTTTGCGCGTCCGGGAGCTTCTAAGAGTATAGCAAAGGTTATTGACCTCTGGTGACCTCATTTTGCGTGTTCGGGAGCGTCTTAGAAGATTGCAAAGGTCATTGACCTCTGGTAACCTCATTTTGCGTGTCCGGGAGCGTCTTAGAAGATAGCAAAGTTCATTGACCTATGGTGATCTCATTTTGCGTGTGCGGGAGCGTCTTAGAAGATAGCAAAGGTCATTGACCTCTGGTGACCTCATTTTGCGTGTCCGGGAGCTTCTAAGTGTATAGCAAAGATCATTGACCTCTGGAGACCTCATTTTGGGCGTCCGGGAGCGTCTTAGAAGATAGCAAAGGTCATTGACGTCTGGTGACCTCATTTTGCGAGTCCGGGAGCGTCTGAAAAGATAGCAAAGGTAATTGACCTCTGGTGACCACATTTTGCGTCTCCGGGAGCTTCTTAGAAGATAGCAAAAGTCATTGTCCTCTGTTGACCTCATTTTGCGTGTGCGGGATCGTCTTAGATGATTGCTAAGGTCATTGACCTCTGCTGACCTCATTTTGCGCGTCCGGGAGCGTCTTAGCAGATAACAAAGGTCATTGACCTCTTGTGACCTCATTATGCGTGTCCGGGAGCGTCTGAAAAGATAGCAAAGGTAATTGACCTCTGGTGACCACATTTTGCGTGTCCGGGAGCTTCTTAGAAGATAGCAAAGGTCATTGACCTCTGTTGACCTCATTTTGCGTGTGCGGGAGCGTCTTAGAAGATAGCAAAGGTCATTGACCTCTGCTGACCTCATTTTGCGTGTCCGGGAGCTTCTAAGAGTATAGCAAAGGTCATTGACCTCTGGTGACCTCATTTTGCGTGTCCGGGAGCGTCTTAGAAGATTGCAAAGGTCATTTAACTCTGGTAACCACATTTTGCGTGTCCGGGAGCGTCTTAGAAGATTGCAAAGTACATTGACCTCTGGTGATCTCAGTTTGCGTGTGCGGGAGCGTCTTAGAAGATAGCAAAGGTCATTAACTACTGCTGACCTCATTTTGCGTGTCCGGGAGCTTCTAAGTGTATAGCAAAGGTCATTGACCTCTGGTGACATCATTTTGCGTGTCAGGGAGCGTCTTAGAAGATAGCAAAGGTCATTGACCTCTGGTGACCTCATTTTGCGTGTCCGGGAGCGTCTTAGAAGATAGCAAAGGTCATTGACCTCTGGTGACCTCATTTTGCGTGTCCGGGAGCGTCTTAGAAGAGAACAAAGGTCATTGACCTCTGGTGATCTCATTTTGTGTGTGCGGGAGCGTCTTAGAAGATTGCAAAGGTCATTGACCTCTGCTGAAATCATTTTGCGTGTCCGGGAGCGTCTTAGAAGATAGCAAAGGTCTTTGACCTCTGGTGACCTCATTTTGCGTGTCCGGGAGCTTCTAAGAGTATAGCAAAGGTCATTAACCTCTGGTGACCTCATTTTGCGCGTCCGGGAGCGTCTTAGAAGATAGCAAAGGTCATTGACCTCTGGTGACCTCATTTTGCGTGTCCGGGAGCGTCTTAAAAGATAGCAAAGGTCATTGACCTCTGGTGACCTCATTTTGCGTGTTCGGGAGCGTCTTAGAAGATAGCAAAGGTCTTTGACCTCTGGTGACCTCATTTTGCGCGTCCGGGAGCGTCTTAGAAGATAGCAAAGGTCATTGACCTCTGGGGACCTCATTTTGCGTGTGCGGGAGCGTCTTAGAAGATAGCAAAGGTCATTTACGTCTGGTGACCTCATTTTGCGTGTGCGGGAGCTTCTTAGAAGATAGCAATGGTCATTAACTACTGCTGACCTCATTTTGCGTGTCCGGGAGCTTCTAAGTGTATAGCAAAGGTCATTGACCTCTGGTGACATCATTTTGCGTGTCAGGGAGCGTCTTAGAAGATAGCAAAGGTCATTGACCTCTGGTGACCTCATTTTGCGTGTCCGGGAGCGTCTTAGAAGATAGCAAAGGTCATTGACCTCTGGTGACCTCATTTTGCGTGTCCGGGAGCGTCTTAGAAGAGAACAAAGGTCATTGACCTCTGGTGATCTCATTTTGTGTGTGCGGGAGCCACTTAGAAGATAGCAAAGGTCATTTACATCTGGTGACCTCATTTTGCGTGTGCGGGAGCTTCTTAGAAGATAGCAATGGTCATTGACCTCTGGTGACCTCATTTTGCGTGTCCGGGAACTTCTTAGATAATAGCAAAGGTCATTGAACTCTGGTGACCTCATTTTCCGTGTCCGGGAGCTTCTTAGAAGATAGCAAAGGTAATTGACCTCTGGTGATCTCATTTTGCGTGTGCGGGAGCGTCTTAGAAGATTGCAAATGTCATTGACCTTTGCTGAACTCATTTTGCGTGTCCGGGAGCGTCTTAGAAGATAGCAAATGTCTTTGACCTCTGGTGACCTCATTTTGCGTGTCCGGCAGCTTCTTAGAAGTTAGCAAAGGTCATTGACCTCTGGTGACCACATTTTGCCTGTCCGGGAGCTTCTTAGAAGATAGCAAAGGTCATTGACCTCTGTTGACCTCATTTTGCGTGTGCGGGAGCGTCTTAGAAGATAGCAAAGGTCATTGACCTCTGCCTACCTCATTTTGCGCGTCCGGGAGCTTCTAAGAGTATAGCAAAGGTTATTGACCTCTGGTGACCTCATTTTGCGTGTTCGGGAGCGTCTTAGAAGATTGCAAAGGTCATTGACCTCTGGTAACCTCATTTTGCGTGTCCGGGAGCGTCTTAGAAGATAGCAAAGTTCATTGACCTATGGTGATCTCATTTTGCGTGTGCGGGAGCGTCTTAGAAGATAGCAAAGGTCATTGACCTCTGGTGACCTCATTTTGCGTGTCCGGGAGCTTCTAAGTGTATAGCAAAGATCATTGACCTCTGGAGACCTCATTTTGGGCGTCCGGGAGCGTCTTAGAAGATAGCAAAGGTCATTGACGTCTGGTGACCTCATTTTGCGAGTCCGGGAGCGTCTGAAAAGATAGCAAAGGTAATTGACCTCTGGTGACCTCATTTTGCGTCTCCGGGAGCTTCTTAGAAGATAGCAAAAGTCATTGTCCTCTGTTGACCTCATTTTGCGTGTGCGGGAGCGTCTTAGATGATTGCAAAGGTCATTGACCTCTGCTGACCTCATTTTGCGCGTCCGGGAGCGTCTTAGCAGATTACAAAGGTCATTGACCTCTTGTGACCTCATTTTGCGTGTCCGGGAGCGTCTGAAAAGATAGCAAAGGTAATTGACCTCTGGTGACCACATTTTGCGTGTCCGGGAGCTTCTTAGAAGATAGCAAAGGTCATTGACCTCTGTTGACCTCATTTTGCGTGTGCGGGAGCGTCTTAGAAGATAGCAAAGGTCATTGACCTCTGCTGACCTCATTTTGCGTGTCCGGGAGCTTCTAAGAGTATAGCAAAGGTCATTGACCTCTGGTGACCTCATTTTGCGTGTCCGGGAGCGTCTTAGAAGATTGCAAAGGTCATTTAACTCTGGTAACCACATTTTGCGTGTCCGGGAGCGTCTTAGAAGATTGCAAAGTTCATTGACCTCTGGTGATCTCAGTTTGCGTGTGCGGGAGCGTCTTAGAAGATAGCAAAGGTCATTAACTACTGCTGACCTCATTTTGCGTGTCCGGGAGCTTCTAAGTGTATAGCAAAGGTCATTGACCTCTGGTGACATCATTTTGCGTGTCAGGGAGCGTCTTAGAAGATAGCAAAGGTCATTGACCTCTGGTGACCTCATTTTGCGTGTCCGGGAGCGTCTTAGAAGATAGCAAAGGTCATTGACCTCTGGTGACCTCATTTTGCGTGTCCGGGAGCGTCTTAGAAGAGAACAAAGGTCATTGACCTCTGGTGATCTCATTTTGTGTGTGCGGGAGCGTCTTAGAAGATTGCAAAGGTCATTGACCTCTGCTGAAATCATTTTGCGTGTCCGGGAGCGTCTTAGAAGATAGCAAAGGTCTTTGACCTCTGGTGACCTCATTTTGCGTGTCCGGGAGCTTCTAAGAGTATAGCAAAGGTCATTAACCTCTGGTGACCTCATTTTGCGCGTCCGGGAGCGTCTTAGAAGATAGCAAAGGTCATTGACCTCTGGTGACCTCATTTTGCGTGTCCGGGAGCGTCTTAAAAGATAGCAAAGGTCATTGACCTCTGGTGACCTCATTTTGCGTGTTCGGGAGCGTCTTAGAAGATAGCAAAGGTCTTTGACCTCTGGTGACCTCATTTTGCGCGTCCGGGAGCGTCTTAGAAGATAGCAAAGGTCATTGACCTCTGGGGACCTCATTTTGCGTGTGCGGGAGCGTCTTAGAAGATAGCAAAGGTCATTTACGTCTGGTGACCTCATTTTGCGTGTGCGGGAGCTTCTTAGAAGATAGCAATGGTCATTGACCTCTGGTGACCTCATTTTGCGTGTCCGGGAACTTCTTAGATAATAGCAAAGGTCATTGACCTCTGGTGACCTCATTTTCCGTGTCCGGGAGCTTCTTAGATGATAGCAAAGGTCATTGACCTCTGGTGATCTCATTTTGCGTGTGCGGGAGCGTCTTAGAAGATTGCAAATGTCATTGACCTTTGCTGAACTCATTTTGCGTGTCCGGGAGCGTCTTAGAAGATAGCAAATGTCTTTGACCTCTGGGGACCTCATTTTGCGTGTCCGGCAGCTTCTTAGAAGATAGCAAAAGTCATTGTCCTCTGTTGACCTCATTTTGCGTGTGCGGGAGCGTCTTAGATGATTGTAAAGGTCATTGACCTCTGCTGACCTCATTTTGCGCGTCCGGGAGCGTCTTAGAAGATAGCAAAGGTCATTGACCTCTGGTGACCTCATTTTGCGTGTCCGGGAGCTTCTAAGTGTATAGCAAAGGTCATTGACCTCTGGAGACCTCATTTTGCGCGTCCGGGAGCGTCTTAGAAGATAGCAAACGTCATTGACCTCTGGTGACCTCATTTTGCGAGTCCGGGAGCGTCTGAAAAGATAGCAAAGGTAATTGACCTCTGGTGGCCTCATTTTGCGTGTCCGGGAGCTTCTTAGAAGATAGCAAAAGTCATTGTCCTCTGTTGACCTCATTTTGCGTGTGCGGGAGCGTCTTAGATGATTGCAAAGGTCATTGACCTCTGCTGACCTCATTTTGCGCGTCCGGGAGCGTCTTAGCAGATAGCAAAGTTCATTGACCTCTTGTGACCTCATTTTGCTTGTCCGGGACCGTCTTAGAAGATAGCAAAGTTCATTGACCTCTGGTGACCTCATTTTGCGTGTCCGGGTGCGACTTAGAAGATAGCCATGGTCATTGACCTCTGGTGACCTCAATTTGCGTGTCCGGGAGCTTCTTAGAAGATAGCAAAGGTCATTGACCACTGCTGACCTCATTTTGCGTGTCCGGGAGCTTCTAGGAGTATAGCAAAGGTCATTGACCTCTGGTGACATCATTTTGCGTGTCCGGGAGCGTCTTAGAAGATAGCAAAGGTCATTGACCTCTGGTGACCTCATTTTGCGTGTTCGGGAGCGTCTTAGAAGATTGCAAAGGTCATTGACCTCTGCTGAAATCATTTTGCGTGTCCGGGAGCGTCTTAGAAGAGAACAAAGGTCATTGACCTCTGGTGATCTCATTTTGTGTGTGCGGGAGCGTCTTAGAAGATTGCAAATGTCATTGACCTCTGCTGAAATCATTTTGCGTGTCCGGGAGCGTCTTAGAAGATAGCAAAGGTCATTGACCTCTGGTGACCTCATTTTGCGTGTCCGGGAGCGTCTTAAAAGATAGCAAAGGTCATTGACCTCTGGTGACCTCATTTTGCGTGTTCGGGAGCGTCTTAGAAGATAGCAAAGGTCTTTGACCTCTGGTGACCTCATTTTGCGCGTCCGGGAGCGTCTTAGAAGATAGCAAAGGTCATTGACCTCTGGGGACCTCATTTTGCGTGTGCGGGAGCGTCTTAGAAGATAGCAAAGGTCATTGACGTCTGGTGACCTCATTTTGCGTATGCGGGAGCTTCTTAGAAGATAGCAATGGTCATTGACCTCTGGTGACCTCATTTTGCGTGTCCGGGAACTTCTTAGATAATAGCAAAGGTCATTGACCTCTGGTGACCTCATTTTCCGTGTCCGGGAGCGTCTTAGATGATAGCAAAGGTCATTGACCTCTGGTGATCTCATTTTGCGTGTGCGGGAGCGTCGTAGAAGATTGCAAATGTCATTGACCTTTGCTAAACTCATTTTGCGTGTCCGGTAGCGTCTTAGAAGATAGCAAATGTCATTGACCTCTGGTGATCTCATTTTGCGTGTGCGGGAGCGTCTTAGAAGATTGCAAATGTCATTGACCTTTGCTGAACTCATTTTGCGTGTCCGGGAGCGTCTTAGAAGATAGCAAATGTCTTTGACCTCTGGGGACCTCATTTTGCGTGTCCGGCAGCTTCTTAGGAGATAGCAAAAGTCATTGTCCTCTGTTGACCTCATTTTGCGTGTGCGGGAGCGTCTTAGATGATTGCAAAGGTCATTGACCTCTGCTGACCTCATTTTGCGCGTCCGGGAGCGTCTTAGAAGATAGCAAATGTCATTGACCTCTGGTGACCTCATTTTGCGTGTCCGGGAGCTTCTAAGTGTATAGCAAAGGTCATTGACCTCTGGAGACCTCATTTTGCGCGTCCGGGAGCGTCTTAGAAGATAGCAAACGTCATTGACCTCTGGTGACCTCATTTTGCGAGTCCGGGAGCGTCTGAAAAGATAGCAAAGGTAATTGACCTCTGGTGGCCTCATTTTGCGTGTCCGGGAGCTTCTTAGAAGATAGCAAAAGTCATTGTCCTCTGTTGACCTCATTTTGCGTGTGCGGGAGCGTCTTAGATGATTGCAAAGGTCATTGACCTCTGCTGACCTCATTTTGCGCGTCCGGGAGCGTCTTAGCAGATAGCAAAGTTCATTGACCTCTTGTGACCTCATTTTGCTTGTCCGGGACCGTCTTAGAAGATAGCAAAGTTCATTGACCTCTGGTGACCTCATTTTGCGTGTCCGGGTGCGACTTAGAAGATAGCAAAGGTCATTGACCTCTGGTGACCTCAATTTGCGTGTCCGGGAGCTTCTTAGAAGATAGCAAAGGTCATTGACCACTGCTGACCTCTTTTTGCGTGTCCGGGAGCTTCTAGGAGTATAGCAAAGGTCATTGACCTCTGGTGACATCATTTTGCGTGTCCGGGAGCGTCTTAGAAGATAGCAAAGGTCATTGACCTCTGGTGACCTCATTTTGCGTGTTCGGGAGCGTCTTAGAAGATTGCAAAGGTCATTGACCTCTGCTGAAATCATTTTGCGTGTCCGGGAGCGTCTTAGAAGATAGCAAAGGTCTTTGACCTCTGGTGACCTCATTTTGCGTGTCCGGCAGCTTCTTAGAGTATAGCAAAGGTCATTGACCTCTGGTGACCTCATTTTGCGTGTCCGGGAGCTTCTAAGTGTATAGCAAAGGTCATTGACCTCTGGAGACCTCATTTTGCGCGTCCGGGAGCATCTTTGAAGATAGCAAAGGTCATTGACCTCTGGTGACCTCATTTTGCGAGTCCGGGAGCGTCTGAAAAGATAGCAAAGGTAATTGACCTCTGGTGAACTCATTTTGCGTGTCCGGGAGCTTCTTAGAAGATAGGAAAAGTCATTGTCCTCTGTTGACCTCATTTTGCGTGTGCGGGAGCGTCTTAGATGATTGCAAAGGTCATTGACCTATGCTGACCTCATTTTGCGCGTCCGGGAGCGTCTTAGAAGATAGCAAAGGTCATTGACCTCTGGTGACCTCAATTTGCGTGTCCGGGAGCTTCTTAGAAGATAGCAAAGGTCATTGACCACTGCTGACCTCATTTTGCGTGTCCGGGAGCTTCTAGGAGTATAGCAAAGGTCATTGACCACTGGTGACCTCATTTCGCGTGTCCGGGAGCGTCTTAGAAGATAGCAGAGGTCATTGACCTCTGGTGACCTCATTTTCTGTGTCCGGGAGCGTCTTAGAAGATTGCAAAGGTCATTGACCTCTGCTGAAATCATTTTGCGTGTCCGGGAGCGTCTTAGAAGATAGCAAAGGTCTTTGACCTCTGGTGACCTCATTTTGCGTGTCCGGCAGCTTCTTAGAAGATACCAAAGGTCATTGACCTCTGCTGACCTCATTTTGCGCGTCCGGGAGCGTCTTAGCAGATAGCAAAGTTCATTGACCTCTTGTGACCTCATTTTGCTTGTCCGGGACCGTCTTAGAAGATAGCAAAGTTCATTGACCTCTGGTGACCTCATTTTGCGTGTCCGGGTGCGACTTAGAAGATAGCAAAGGTCATTGACCTCTGGTGACCTCAATTTGCGTGTCCGGGAGCTTCTTAGAAGATAGCAAAGGTCATTGACCACTGCTGACCTCTTTTTGCGTGTCCGGGAGCTTCTAGGAGTATAGCAAAGGTCATTGACCTCTGGTGACATCATTTTGCGTGTCCGGGAGCGTCTTAGAAGATAGCAAAGGTCATTGACCTCTGGTGACCTCATTTTGCGTGTTCGGGAGCGTCTTAGAAGATTGCAAAGGTCATTGACCTCTGCTGAAATCATTTTGCGTGTCCGGGAGCGTCTTAGAAGATAGCAAAGGTCTTTGACCTCTGGTGACCTCATTTTGCGTGTCCGGCAGCTTCTTAGAGTATAGCAAAGGTCATTGACCTCTGGTGACCTCATTTTGCGTGTCCGGGAGCTTCTAAGTGTATAGCAAAGGTCATTGACCTCTGGAGACCTCATTTTGCGCGTCCGGGAGCATCTTTGAAGATAGCAAAGGTCATTGACCTCTGGTGACCTCATTTTGCGAGTCCGGGAGCGTCTGAAAAGATAGCAAAGGTAATTGACCTCTGGTGAACTCATTTTGCGTGTCCGGGAGCTTCTTAGAAGATAGGAAAAGTCATTGTCCTCTGTTGACCTCATTTTGCGTGTGCGGGAGCGTCTTAGATGATTGCAAAGGTCATTGACCTATGCTGACCTCATTTTGCGCGTCCGGGAGCGTCTTAGAAGATAGCAGAGGTCATTGACCTCTGGTGACCTCAATTTGCGTGTCCGGGAGCTTCTTAGAAGATAGCAAAGGTCATTGACCACTGCTGACCTCATTTTGCGTGTCCGGGAGCTTCTAGGAGTATAGCAAAGGTCATTGACCACTGGTGACCTCATTTTGCGTGTCCGGGAGCGTCTTAGAAGATAGCAGAGGTCATTGACCTCTGGTGACCTCATTTTCTGTGTCCGGGAGCGTCTTAGAAGATTGCAAAGGTCATTGACCTCTGCTGAAATCATTTTGCGTGTCCGGGAGCGTCTTAGAAGATAGCAAAGGTCTTTGACCTCTGGTGACCTCATTTTGCGTGTCCGGCAGCTTCTTAGAAGATACCAAAGGTCATTGACCTCTGGTGACCTCATTTTGCGTGTCCGGGAGCTTCTTAGAAGATAGCAAATGTCATTGACCTCTGGTGACCTCATTTTGCGCGTCCGGGAGCGTCTTAGAAGATAGCAAAGGTCATTGACCTCTGGTGACCACATTTTGCGTGTCCGGGAACGTCTTAGAAGATTGCAAAGGTCATTGACCACTGGTAACCGCATTTTGCGTGTCCGGGAGCGTCTTAGAAGATAGCAAAGTTCATTGACCTATGGTGATCTCTTTTTGCGTGTGCGGGAGCGTCTTAGAAGATAGCAAAGGTCATTGACCTCTGGTGACCCCATTTTGCGTGTCCGGGAGCTTCTAAGTGTATAGCAAAGGTCATTGACCTATGGAGACCTCATTTTGCGCGTCCGGGAGCTTCTTAGAAGATAGCAAAGGTCATTGACCTCTGGTGACCTCATTTTGCGAGTCCGGGAGCGTCTGAAAAGATAGCAAAGGTAATTGACCTCTGGTGAACTCATTTTGCGAGTGCGGGAGCTTCTTAGAAGATAGCAAAAGTCATTGTCCTCTGTTGACCTCATTTTGCGTGTGCGGGAGCGTCTTAGATGATTGCAAAGGTCATTGACCTATGCTGACCTCATTTTGCGCGTCCGGGAGCGTCTTAGCAGATAGCAAAGGTCATTGACCTCTGGTAACCTCATTTTGCGTGTCCGGCAGCGTCTTAGAAGATTGCAAAGTTCATTGACCTCTGGTGATCTCAGTTTGCGTGTGCGGGAGCTTCTTAGAAGATAGCAAAATTCATTGTCCTCTGGTAACCTCATTTTGCGTGTGCGGGAGCGTCTAAGATGATTGCAAAAGTCATTGACCTCTGCTGACCTTATTTTGCGCGTCCGGGAGCGTCTTAGAAGATAGCAAAGGTCATTGATCTCTTGTGACCTCATTTTGCGTGTCCGGGACCGTCTTAGAAGATAGCAAAGTTAATTGACCTCTGGTGACCTCATTTTGGGTGTCCGGGAGCCACTTAGAAGATAGCAAAGGTCATTTACATCTGGTGACCTCATTTTGCGTGTGCGGGAGCTTCTTAGAAGATAGCAATGGTCATTGACCTCTGGTGACCTCATTTTGCGTGTCCGGGAACTTCTTAGATAATAGCAAAGGTCATTGAACTCTGGTGACCTCATTTTCCGTGTCCGGGAGCTTCTTAGAAGATAGCAAAGGTCATTGACCTCTGTTGACCTCATTTTGCGTGTGCGGGAGCGTCTTAGAAGATAGCAAAGGTCATTGACCTCTGCTGACCTCATTTTGCGTGTCCGGGAGCGTCTTAGAAGATAGCAAAGTTCTTTGACCTCTGGTGACCTCATTTTGCGTGTCCGGCAGCTTCTTAGAAGATACCAAAGTTCATTGACCTCTGGTGACCTCATTTTGCGTGTCCGGGAGCTTCTTAGAAGATAGCAAATGTCATTGACCTCTGGTGACCTCATTTTGCGCGTCCGGGAGCGTCTTAGAAGATAGCAAAGGTCATTGACCTCTGGTGACCACATTTTGCGTGTCCGGGAACGTCTTAGAAGATTGCAAAGGTCATTGACCACTGGTAACCGCATTTTGCGTGTCCGGGAGCGTCTTAGAAGATAGCAAAGTTCATTGACCTATGGTGATCTCTTTTTGCGAGTGCGGGAGCGTCTTAGAAGATAGCAAAGGTCATTGACCTCTGGGGACCTCATTTTGCGTGTCCGGCAGCTTCTTAGAAGATAGCAAAAGTCATTGTCCTCTGTTTACCTCATTTTGCGTGTGCGGGAGCGTCTTAGATGATTGCAAAGGTCATTGACCTCTGCTGACCTCATTTTGCGCGTCCGGGAGCGTCTTAGAAGATAGCAAAGGTCATTGACCTCTGGTGACCTCATTTTGCGTGTCCGGGAGCTTCTAAGTGTATAGCAAAGGTCATTGACCTCTGGAGACCTCATTTTGCGCGTCCGGGAGCGTCTTAGAAGATAGCAAACGTCATTGACCTCTGGTGACCTCATTTTGCGAGTCCGGGAGCGTCTGAAAAGATAGCAAAGGTAATTGACCTCTGGTGGCCTCATTTTGCGTGTCCGGGAGCTTCTTAGAAGATAGCAAAAGTCATTGTCCTCTGTTGACCTCATTTTGCGTGTGCGGGAGCGTCTTAGATGATTGCAAAGGTCATTGACCTCTGCTGACCTCATTTTGCGCGTCCGGGAGCGTCTTAGCAGATAGCAAAGTTCATTGACCTCTTGTGACCTCATTTTGCTTGTCCGGGACCGTCTTAGAAGATAGCGAAGTTCATTGACCTCTGGTGACCTCATTTTGCGTGTCCGGGTGCGACTTAGAAGATAGCAAAGGTCATTGACCTCTGGTGACCTCAATTTGCGTGTCCGGGAGCTTCTTAGAAGATAGCAAAGGTCATTGACCACTGCTGACCTCTTTTTGCGTGTCCGGGAGCTTCTAGGAGTATAGCAAAGGTCATTGACCTCTGGTGACATCATTTTGCGTGTCCGGGAGCGTCTTAGAAGATAGCAAAGGTCATTGACCTCTGGTGACCTCATTTTGCGTGTTCGGGAGGGTCTTAGAAGATTGCAAAGGTCATTGACCTCTGCTGAAATCATTTTGCGTGTCCGGGAGCGTCTTAGAAGATAGCAAAGGTCTTTGACCTCTGGTGACCTCATTTTGCGTGTCCGGCAGCTTCTTAGAGTATAGCAAAGGTCATTGACCTCTGGTGACCTCATTTTGCGTGTCCGGGAGCTTCTAAGTGTATAGCAAAGGTCATTGACCTCTGGAGACCTCATTTTGCGCGTCCGGGAGCATCTTTGAAGATAGCAAAGGTCATTGACCTCTGGTGACCTCATTTTGCGTGTCCGGGAGCTTCTAAGTGTATAGCAAAGGTCACTGACCTCTGGAGACCTCATTTTGCGCGTCCGGGAGCGTCTTAGAAGATAGCAAACGTCATTGACCTCTGGTGACCTCATTTTGCGAGTCCGGGAGCGTCTGAAAAGATAGCAAAGGTAATTGACCTCTGGTGGCCTCATTTTGCGTGTCCGGGAGCTTCTTAGAAGATAGCAAAAGTCATTGTCCTCTGTTGACCTCATTTTGCGTGTGCGGGAGCGTCTTAGATGATTGCAAAGGTCATTGACCTCTGCTGACCTCATTTTGCGCGTCCGGGAGCGTCTTAGCAGATAGCAAAGTTCATTGACCTCTTGTGACCTCATTTTGCTTGTCCGGGACCGTCTTAGAAGATAGCAAAGTTCATTGACCTCTGGTGACCTCATTTTGCGTGTCCGGGTGCGACTTAGAAGATAGCAAAGGTCATTGACCTCTGGTGACCTCAATTTGCGTGTCCGGGAGCTTCTTAGAAGATAGCAAAGGTCATTGACCACTGCTGACCTCTTTTTGCGTGTCCGGGAGCTTCTAGGAGTATAGCAAAGGTCATTGACCTCTGGTGACATCATTTTGCGTGTCCGGGAGCGTCTTAGAAGATAGCAAAGGTCATTGACCTCTGGTGACCACATTTTGCGTGTCCGGGAACGTCTTAGAAGATTGCAAAGGTCATTGACCACTGGTAACCGCATTTTGCGTGTCCGGGAGCGTCTTAGAAGATAGCAAAGTTCATTGACCTATGGTGATCTCTTTTTGCGTGTGCGGGAGCGTCTTAGAAGATAGCAAAGGTCATTGACCTCTGGGGACCTCATTTTGCGTGTCCGGCAGCTTCTTAGAAGATAGCAAAAGTCATTGTCCTCTGTTGACCTCATTTTGCGTGTGCGGGAGCGTCTTAGATGATTGCAAAGGTCATTGACCTCTGCTGACCTCATTTTGCGCGTCCGGGAGCGTCTTAGAAGATAGCAAAGGTCATTGACCTCTGGTGACCTCATTTTGCGTGTCCGGGAGCTTCTAAGTGTATAGCAAAGGTCATTGACCTCTGGAGACCTCATTTTGCGCGTCCGGGAGCGTCTTAGAAGATAGCAAACGTCATTGACCTCTGGTGACCTCATTTTGCGAGTCCGGGAGCGTCTGAAAAGATAGCAAAGGTAATTGACCTCTGGTGGCCTCATTTTGCGTGTCCGGGAGCTTCTTAGAAGATAGCAAAAGTCATTGTCCTCTGTTGACCTCATTTTGCGTGTGCGGGAGCGTCTTAGATGATTGCAAAGGTCATTGACCTCTGCTGACCTCATTTTGCGCGTCCGGGAGCGTCTTAGCAGATAGCAAAGTTCATTGACCTCTTGTGACCTCATTTTGCTTGTCCGGGACCGTCTTAGAAGATAGCAAAGTTCATTGACCTCTGGTGACCTCATTTTGCGTGTCCGGGTGCGACTTAGAAGATAGCAAAGGTCATTGACCTCTGGTGACCTCAATTTGCGTGTCCGGGAGCTTCTTAGAAGATAGCAAAGGTCATTGACCACTGCTGACCTCTTTTTGCGTGTCCGGGAGCTTCTAGGAGTATAGCAAAGGTCATTGACCTCTGGTGACATCATTTTGCGTGTCCGGGAGCGTCTTAGAAGATAGCAAAGGTCATTGACCTCTGGTGACCTCATTTTGCGTGTTCGGGAGGGTCTTAGAAGATTGCAAAGGTCATTGACCTCTGCTGAAATCATTTTGCGTGTCCGGGAGCGTCTTAGAAGATAGCAAAGGTCTTTGACCTCTGGTGACCTCATTTTGCGTGTCCGGCAGCTTCTTAGAGTATAGCAAAGGTCATTGACCTCTGGTGACCTCATTTTGCGTGTCCGGGAGCTTCTAAGTGTATAGCAAAGGTCATTGACCTCTGGAGACCTCATTTTGCGCGTCCGGGAGCATCTTTGAAGATAGCAAAGGTCATTGACCTCTGGTGACCTCATTTTGCGTGTCCGGGAGCTTCTAAGTGTATAGCAAAGGTCACTGACCTCTGGAGACCTCATTTTGCGCGTCCGGGAGCGTCTTAGAAGATAGCAAACGTCATTGACCTCTGGTGACCTCATTTTGCGAGTCCGGGAGCGTCTGAAAAGATAGCAAAGGTAATTGACCTCTGGTGGCCTCATTTTGCGTGTCCGGGAGCTTCTTAGAAGATAGCAAAAGTCATTGTCCTCTGTTGACCTCATTTTGCGTGTGCGGGAGCGTCTTAGATGATTGCAAAGGTCATTGACCTCTGCTGACCTCATTTTGCGCGTCCGGGAGCGTCTTAGCAGATAGCAAAGTTCATTGACCTCTTGTGACCTCATTTTGCTTGTCCGGGACCGTCTTAGAAGATAGCAAAGTTCATTGACCTCTGGTGACCTCATTTTGCGTGTCCGGGTGCGACTTAGAAGATAGCAAAGGTCATTGACCTCTGGTGACCTCAATTTGCGTGTCCGGGAGCTTCTTAGAAGATAGCAAAGGTCATTGACCACTGCTGACCTCTTTTTGCGTGTCCGGGAGCTTCTAGGAGTATAGCAAAGGTCATTGACCTCTGGTGACATCATTTTGCGTGTCCGGGAGCGTCTTAGAAGATAGCAAAGGTCATTGACCTCTGGTGACCTCATTTTGCGTGTTCGGGAGGGTCTTAGAAGATTGCAAAGGTCATTGACCTCTGCTGAAATCATTTTGCGTGTCCGGGAGCGTCTTAGAAGATAGCAAAGGTCTTTGACCTCTGGTGACCTCATTTTGCGTGTCCGGCAGCTTCTTAGAGTATAGCAAAGGTCATTGACCTCTGGTGACCTCATTTTGCGTGTCCGGGAGCTTCTAAGTGTATAGCAAAGGTCATTGACCTCTGGAGACCTCATTTTGCGCGTCCGGGAGCATCTTTGAAGATAGCAAAGGTCATTGACCTCTGGTGACCTCATTTTGCGAGTCCGGGAGCGTCTGAAAAGATAGCAAAGGTAATTGACCTCTGGTGAACTCATTTTGCGTGTCCGGGAGCTTCTTAGAAGATAGGAAAAGTCATTGTCCTCTGTTGACCTCATTTTGCGTGTGCGGGAGCGTCTTAGATGATTGCAAAGGTCATTGACCTATGCTGACCTCATTTTGCGCGTCCGGGAGCGTCTTAGAAGATAGCAAAGGTCATTGACCTCTGGTGACCTCAATTTGCGTGTCCGGGAGCTTCTTAGAAGATAGCAAAGGTCATTGACCACTGCTGACCTCATTTTGCGTGTCCGGGAGCTTCTAGGAGTATAGCAAAGGTCATTGACCACTGGTGACCTCATTTTGCGTGTCCGGGAGCGTCTTAGAAGATAGCAGAGGTCATTGACCTCTGGTGACCTCATTTTCTGTGTCCGGGAGCGTCTTAGAAGATTGCAAAGGTCATTGACCTCTGCTGAAATCATTTTGCGTGTCCGGGAGCGTCTTAGAAGATAGCAAAGGTCTTTGACCTCTGGTGACCTCATTTTGCGTGTCCGGCAGCTTCTTAGAAGATACCAAAGGTCATTGACCTCTGCTGACCTCATTTTGCGCGTCCGGGAGCGTCTTAGCAGATAGCAAAGTTCATTGACCTCTTGTGACCTCATTTTGCTTGTCCGGGACCGTCTTAGAAGATAGCAAAGTTCATTGACCTCTGGTGACCTCATTTTGCGTGTCCGGGTGCGACTTAGAAGATAGCAAATGTCATTGACCTCTGGTGACCTCAATTTGCGTGTCCGGGAGCTTCTTAGAAGATAGCAAAGGTCATTGACCACTGCTGACCTCTTTTTGCGTGTCCGGGAGCTTCTAGGAGTATAGCAAAGGTCATTGACCTCTGGTGACATCATTTTGCGTGTCCGGGAGCGTCTTAGAAGATAGCAAAGGTCATTGACCTCTGGTGACCTCATTTTGCGTGTTCGGGAGCGTCTTAGAAGATTGCAAAGGTCATTGA
Organism: Dolichovespula sylvestris; assembly: GCA_918808275.2. Lineage (NCBI taxonomy): Eukaryota > Metazoa > Arthropoda > Insecta > Hymenoptera > Vespidae > Dolichovespula > Dolichovespula sylvestris. Next base: position 224,816 of record OU964965.1, read on the forward strand.
CCTCTGCTGAAATCATTTTGCGTGTCCGGGAGCGTCTTAGAAGATAGCAAAGGTCTTTGACCTCTGGTGACCTCATTTTGCGTGTCCGGCAGCTTCTTAGAGTATAGCAAAGGTCATTGACCTCTGGTGACCTCATTTTGCGTGTCCGGGAGCTTCTAAGTGTATAGCAAAGGTCATTGACCTCTGGAGACCTCATTTTGCGCGTCCGGGAGCATCTTTGAAGATAGCAAAGGTCATTGACCTCTGGTGACCTCATTTTGCGAGTCCGGGAGCGTCTGAAAAGATAGCAAAGGTAATTGACCTCTGGTGAACTCATTTTGCGTATCCGGGAGCTTCTTAGAAGATAGGAAAAGTCATTGTCCTCTGTTGACCTCATTTTGCGTGTGCGGGAGCGTCTTAGATGATTGCAAAGGTCATTGACCTATGCTGACCTCATTTTGCGCGTCCGGGAGCGTCTTAGAAGATAGCAAAGGTCATTGACCTCTGGTGACCTCAATTTGCGTGTCCGGGAGCTTCTTAGAAGATAGCAAAGGTCATTGACCACTGCTGACCTCATTTTGCGTGTCCGGGAGCTTCTAGGAGTATAGCAAAGGTCATTGACCACTGGTGACCTCATTTTGCGTGTCCGGGAGCGTCTTAGAAGATAGCAGAGGTCATTGACCTCTGGTGACCTCATTTTCTGTGTCCGGGAGCGTCTTAGAAGATTGCAAAGGTCATTGACCTCTGCTGAAATCATTTTGCGTGTCCGGGAGCGTCTTAGAAGATAGCAAAGGTCTTTGACCTCTGGTGACCTCATTTTGCGTGTCCGGCAGCTTCTTAGAAGATACCAAAGGTCATTGACCTCTGGTGACCTCATTTTGCGTGTCCGGGAGCTTCTTAGAAAATAGCAAATGTCATTGACCTCTGGTGACCTCATTTTGCGCGTCCGGGAGCGTCTTAGAAGATAGCAAAGGTCATTGACCTCTGGTGACCACATTTTGCGTGTCCGGGAACGTCTTAGAAGATTGCAAAGGTCATTGACCACTGGTAACCGCATTTTGCGTGTCCGGGAGCGTCTTAGAAGATAGCAAAGTTCATTGACCTATGGTGATCTCTTTTTGCGTGTGCGGGAGCTTCTTAGAAGATAGCAAAGGTCATTGACCTCTGGTGACCTCATTTTGCGTGTCCGGGAGCTTGTAAGTGTATAGCAAAGGTCATTGACCTATGGAGACCTCATTTTGCGCGTCCGGGAGCGTCTTAGAAGATAGCAAAGGTCATTGACCTCTGGTGACCTCATTTTGCGAGTCCGGGAGCGTCTGAAAAGATAGCAAATGTAATTGACCTCTGGTGAACTCATTTTGCGAGTGCGGGAGCTTCTTAGAAGATAGCAAAAGTCATTGTCCTCTGTTGACCTCATTTTGCGTGTGCGGGAGCGTCTTAGATGATTGCAAAGGTCATTGACCTATGCTGACCTCATTTTGCGCGTCCGGGAGCGTCTTAGCAGATAGCAAAGGTCATTGACCTCTGGTAACCTCATTTTGCGTGTCCGGCAGCGTCTTAGAAGATTGCAAAGTTCATTGACCTCTGGTGATCTCAGTTTGCGTGTGCGGGAGCTTCTTAGAAGATAGCAAAAGTCATTGTCCTCTGGTGACCTCATTTTGCGTGTGCGGGAGCGTCTAAGATGATTGCAAAAGTCATTGACCTCTGCTGACCTTATTTTGCGCGTCCGGGAGCGTCTTAGAAGATAGCAAAGGTCATTGATCTCTTGTGACCTCATTTTGCGTGTCCGGGACCGTCTTAGAAGATAGCAAAGTTCATTGACCTCTGGTGACCTCATTTTGCGTGTCCGGGAGCCACTTAGAAGATAGCAAAGGTCATTTACATCTGGTGACCTCATTTTGCGTGTGCGGGAGCTTCTTAGAAGATAGCAATGGTCATTGACCTCTGGTGACCTCATTTTGCGTGTCCGGGAACTTCTTAGATAATAGCAAAGGTCATTGAACTCTGGTGACCTCATTTTCCGTGTCCGGGAGCTTCTTAGAAGATAGCAAAGGTCATTGACCTCTGTTGACCTCATTTTGCGTGTGCGGGAGCGTCTTAGAAGATAGCAAAGGTCATTGACCTCTGCTGACCTCATTTTGCGTGTCCGGGAGCTTCTAAGAGTATAGCAAAGGTCATTGACCTCTGGTGACCTCATTTTGCGTGTCCGGGAGCGTCTTAGAAGATTGCAAAGGTCATTTAACTCTGGTAACCACATTTTGCGTGTCCGGGAGCGTCTTAGAAGATTGCAAAGTTCATTGACCTCTGGTGATCTCAGTTTGCGTGTGCGGGAGCGTCTTAGAAGATAGCAAAGGTCATTAACTACTGCTGACCTCATTTTGCGTGTCCGGGAGCTTCTAAGTGTATAGCAAAGGTCATTGACCTCTGGTGACATCATTTTGCGTGTCAGGGAGCGTCTTAGATGATTGCAAAGGTCATTGACCTATGCTGACCTCATTTTGCGCGTCCGGGAGCGTCTTAGCAGATAGCAAAGTTCATTGACCTCTGGTGACCTCATTTTGCGTGTCCGGGTGCGACTTAGAAGATAGCAAAGGTCATTGACCTCTGGTGACCTCATTTTGCGTGTCCGGCAGCTTCTTAGAAGATACCAAAGTTCATTGACCTCTGGTGACCTCATTTTGCGTGTCCGGGAGCTTCTTAGAAGATAGCAAATGTCATTGACCTCTGGTGACCTCATTTTGCGCGTCCGGGAGCGTCTTAGAAGATAGCAAAGGTCATTGACCTCTGGTGACCACATTTTGCGTGTCCGGGAACGTCTTAGAAGATTGCAAAGGTCATTGACCACTGGTAACCGCATTTTGCGTGTCCGGGAGCGTCTTAGAAGATAGCAAAGTTCATTGACCTATGGTGATCTCTTTTTGCGTGTGCGGGAGCGTCTTAGAAGATAGCAAAGGTCATTGACCTCTGGTGACCTCATTTTGCGTGTCCGGGAGCTTCTAAGTGTATAGCAAAGGTCATTGACCTATGGAGACCTCATTTTGCGCGTCCGGGAGCGTCTTAGAAGATAGCAAAGGTCATTGACCTCTGGTGACCTCATTTTGCGAGTCCGGGAGCGTCTGAAAAGATAGCAAAGTTCATTGACCTCTGGTGATCTCAGTTTGCGTGTGCGGGAGCTTCTTAGAAGATAGCAAAAGTCATTGTCCTCTGGTGACCTCATTTTGCGTGTGCGGGAGCGTCTAAGATGATTGCAAAAGTCATTGACCTCTGCTGACCTTATTTTGCGCGTCCGGGAGCGTGTTAGAAGATAGCAAAGGTCATTGATCTCTTGTGACCTCATTTTGCGTGTCCGGGACCGTCTTAGAAGATAGCAAAGTTCATTGACCTCTGGTGACCTCATTTTGCGTGTCCGGGAGCCACTTAGAAGATAGCAAAGGTCATTTACATCTGGTGACCTCATTTTGCGTGTGCGGGAGCTTCTTAGAAGATAGCAATGGTCATTGACCTCTGGTGACCTCATTTTGCGTGTCCGGGAACTTCTTAGATAATAGCAAAGGTCATTGAACTCTGGTGACCTCATTTTCCGTGTCCGGGAGCTTCTTAGAAGATAGCAAAGGTCATTGACCTCTGTTGACCTCATTTTGCGTGTGCGGGAGCGTCTTAGAAGATAGCAAAGGTCATTGACCTCTGCTGACCTCATTTTGCGTGTCCGGGAGCTTCTAAGAGTATAGCAAAGGTCATTGACCTCTGGTGACCTCATTTTGCGTGTCCGGGAGCGTCTTAGAAGATTGCAAAGGTCATTTAACTCTGGTAACCACATTTTGCGTGTCCGGGAGCGTCTTAGAAGATTGCAAAGTTCATTGACCTCTGGTGATCTCAGTTTGCGTGTGCGGGAGCGTCTTAGAAGATAGCAAAGGTCATTAACTACTGCTGACCTCATTTTGCGTGTCCGGGAGCTTCTAAGTGTATAGCAAAGGTCATTGACCTCTGGTGACATCATTTTGCGTGTCAGGGAGCGTCTTAGAAGATAGCAAAGGTCATTGACCTCTGGTGACCTCAATTTGCGTGTCCGGGAGCGTCTTAGAAGATAGCAAAGGTCATTGACCTCTGGTGACCTCATTTTGCGTGTCCGGGAGCTTCTAAGTGTATAGCAAAGGTCATTGACCTCTGGTGACCTCATTTTGCGAGTCCGGGAGCGTCTGAAAAGATAGCAAAGGTAATTGACCTCTGGTGAACTCATTTTGCGTGTCCGGGAGCTTCTTAGAAGATAGGAAAAGTCATTGTCCTCTGTTGACCTCATTTTGCGTGTGCGGGAGCGTCTTAGATGATTGCAAAGGTCATTGACCTATGCTGACCTCATTTTGCGCGTCCGGGAGTGTCTTAGCAGATAGCAAAGTTCATTGACCTCTGGTGACCTCATTTTGCGTGTCCGGGTGCGACTTAGAAGATAGCAAAGGTCATTGACCTCTGGTGACCTCAATTTGCGTGTCCGGGAGCTTCTAGGAGTATAGCAAAGGTCATTGACCACTGGTGACCTCATTTTGCGTGTCCGGGAGCGTCTTAGAAGATAGCAGAGGTCATTGACCTCTGGTGACCTCATTTTCTGTGTCCGGGAGCGTCTTAGAAGATTGCAAAGGTCATTGACCTCTGCTGAAATCATTTTGCGTGTCCGGGAGCGTCTTAGAAGATAGCAAAGGTCTTTGACCTCTGGTGACCTCATTTTGCGTGTGCGGGAGCGTCTTAGAAGATTGCAAATGTCATTGACCTTTGCTAAACTCATTTTGCGTGTCCGGGAGCGTCTTAGAAGATAGCAAATGTCATTGACCTCTGGTGATCTCATTTTGCGTGTGCGGGAGCGTCTTAGAAGATTGCAAATGTCATTGACCTTTGCTGAACTCATTTTGCGTGTCCGGGAGCGTCTTAGAAGATAGCAAATGTCTTTGACCTCTGGGGACCTCATTTTGCGTGTCCGGCAGCTTCTTAGAAGATAGCAAAAGTCATTGTCCTCTGTTGACCTCATTTTGCGTGTGCGGGAGCGTCTTAGATGATTGCAAAGGTCATTGACCTCTGCTGACCTCATTTTGCGCGTCCGGGAGCGTCTTAGAAGATAGCAAAGGTCATTGACCTCTGGTGACCTCATTTTGCGTGTCCGGGAGCTTCTAAGTGTATAGCAAAGGTCATTGACCTCTGGAGACCTCATTTTGCGCGTCCGGGAGCGTCTTAGAAGATAGCAAACGTCATTGACCTCTGGTGACCTCATTTTGCGAGTCCGGGAGCGTCTGAAAAGATAGCAAAGGTAATTGACCTCTGGTGGCCTCATTTTGCGTGTCCGGGAGCTTCTTAGAAGATAGCAAAAGTCATTGTCCTCTGCTGACCTCATTTTGCGTGTGCGGGAGCGTCTTAGATGATTGCAAAGGTCATTGACCTCTGCTGACCTCATTTTGCGCGTCCGGGAGCGTCTTAGCAGATAGCAAAGTTCATTGACCTCTTGTGACCTCATTTTGCTTGTCCGGGACCGTCTTAGAAGATAGCAAAGTTCATTGACCTCTGGTGACCTCATTTTGCGTGTCCGGGTGCGACTTAGAAGATAGCAAAGGTCATTGACCTCTGGTGACCTCAATTTGCGTGTCCGGGAGCTTCTTAGAAGATAGCAAAGGTCATTGACCACTGCTGACCTCATTTTGCGTGTCCGGGAGCTTCTAGGTGTATAGCAAAGGTCATTGACCTCTGGTGACATCATTTTGCGTGTCCGGGAGCGTCTTAGAAGATAGCAAAGGTCATTGACCTCTGGTGACCTCATTTTGCGTGTTCGGGAGCGTCTTAGAAGATTGCAAAGGTCATTGCCTCTGCTGAAATCATTTTGCGTGTCCGGGAGCGTCTTAGAAGATAGCAAAGGTCTTTGACCTCTGGTGACCTCATTTTGCGTGTCCGGCAGCTTCTTAGAAGATAGCAAAGGTCATTGACCTCTGGTGACCTCATTTTGCGTGTCCGGGAGCTTCTAAGTGTATAGCAAAGGTCATTGACCTCTGGAGACCTCATTTTGCGCGTCCGGGAGCATCTTTGAAGATAGCAAAGGTCATTGACCTCTGGTGACCTCATTTTGCGAGTCCGGGAGTGTCTGAAAAGATAGCAAAGGTCATTGACCTATGCTGACCTCATTTTGCGCGTCCGGGAGCGTCTTAGCAGATAGCAAAGTTCATTGACCTCTGGTGACCTCATTTTGCGTGTCCGGGTGCGACTTAGAAGATAGCAAAGGTCATTGACCTCTGGTGACCTCAATTTGCGTGTCCGGGAGCTTCTTAGAAGATAGCAAAGGTCATTGACCACTGCTGACCTCATTTTGCGTGTCCGGGAGCTTCTAGGAGTATAGCAAAGGTCATTGACCACTGGTGACCTCATTTTGCGTGTCCGGGAGCGTCTTAGAAGATAGCAGAGGTCATTGACCTCTGGTGACCTCATTTTCTGTGTCCGGGAGCGTCTTAGAAGATTGCAAAGGTCATTGACCTCTGCTGAAATCATTTTGCGTGTCCGGGAGCGTCTTAGAAGATAGCAAAGGTCTTTGACCTCTGGTGACCTCATTTTGCGTGTCCGGCAGCTTCTTAGAAGATACCAAAGGTCATTGACCTCTGGTGACGTAATTTTGCGTGTCCGGGAGCTTCTTAGAAGATAGCAAATGTCATTGACCTCTGGTGACCTCATTTTGCGCGTCCGGGAGCGTCTTAGAAGATAGCAAAGGTCATTGACCTCTGGTGACCTCATTTTGCGTGTCCGGGAACGTCTTAGAAGATTGCAAAGGTCATTGACCACTGGTAACCGCATTTTGCGTGTCCAGGAGCGTCTTAGAAGATAGCAAAGTTCATTGACCTATGGTGATCTCTTTTTGCGTGTGCGGGAGCGTCTTAGAAGATAGCAAAGGTCATTGACCTCTGGTGACCTCATTTTGCGTGTCCGGGAGCTTCTAAGTGTATAGCAAAGGTCATTGACCTATGGAGACCTCATTTTGCGCGTCCGGGAGCGTCTTAGAAGATAGCAAAGGTCATTGACCTCTGGTGACCTCATTTTGCGAGTCCGGGAGCGTCTGAAAAGATAGCAAAGGTAATTGACCTCTGGTGAACTCATTTTGCGAATGCGGGAGCTTCTTAGAAGATAGCAAAAGTCATTGTCCTCTGTTGACCTCATTTTGCGTGTGCGGGAGCGTCTTAGATGATTGCAAAGGTCATTGATCTATGCTGACCTCATTTTGCGCGTCCGGGAGCGTCTTAGCAGATAGCAAAGGTCATTGACCTCTGGTAACCTCATTTTGCGTGTCCGGCAGCGTCTTAGAAGATTGCAAAGTTCATTGACCTCTGGTGATCTCAGTTTGCGTGTGCGGGAGCTTCTTAGAAGATAGCAAAAGTCATTGTCTTCTGGTGACCTCATTTTGCGTGTGCGGGAGCGTCTAAGATGATTGCAAAAGTCATTGACCTCTGCTGACCTTATTTTGCGCGTCCGGGAACTTCTTAGATAATAGCAAAGGTCATTGAACTCTGGTGACCTCATTTTCCGTGTCCGGGAGCTTCTTAGAAGATAGCAAAGGTAATTGACCTCTGGTGATCTCATTTTGCGTGTGCGGAAGCGTCTTAGAAGATTGCAAATGTCATTGACCTTTGCTGAACTCATTTTGCGTGTCCGGGAGCGTCTTAGAAGATAGCAAAGGTCTTTGACCTCTGGTGACCTCATTTTGCGTGTCCGGGAGCTTCTAAGAGTATAGCAAAGTTCATTGACCTCTGGTGACCTCATTTTGCGTGTCCGGGTGCGACTTAGAAGATAGCAAAGGTCATTGACCTCTGGTGACCTCAATTTGCGTGTCCGGGAGCTTCTTAGAAGATAGCAAAGGTCATTGACCACTGCTGACCTCATTTTGCGTGTCCGGGAGCTTCTAGGAGTATAGCAAAGGTCATTGACCACTGGTGACCTCATTTTGCGTGTCCGGGAGCGTCTTAGAAGATAGCAGAGGTCATTGACCTCTGGTGACCTCATTTTCTGTGTCCGGGAGCGTCTTAGAAGATTGCAAAGGTCATTGACCTCTGCTGAAATCATTTTGCGTGTCCGGGAGCGTCTTAGAAGATAGCAAAGGTCTTTGACCTCTGGTGACCTCATTTTGCGTGTGCGGGAGCGTCTTAGAAGATTGCAAATGTCATTGACCTTTGCTAAACTCATTTTGCGTGTCCGGGAGCGTCTTAGAAGATAGCAAATGTCATTGACCTCTGGTGATCTCATTTTGCGTGTGCGGGAGCGTCTTAGAAGATTGCAAATGTTATTGACCATTGCTGAACTCATTTTGCGTGTCCGGGAGCGTCTTAGAAGATAGCAAATGTCTTTGACCTCTGGGGACCTCATTTTGCGTGTCCGGCAGCTTCTTAGAAGATAGCAAAAGTCATTGTCCTCTGTTGACCTCATTTTGCGTGTGCGGGAGCGTCTTAGATGATTGCAAAGGTCATTGACCTCTGCTGACCTCATTTTGCGCGTCCGGGAGCGTCTTAGAAGATAGCAAAGGTCATTGACCTCTGGTGACCTCATTTTGCGTGTCCGGGAGCTTCTAAGTGTATAGCAAAGGTCATTGACCTCTGGAGACCTCATTTTGCGCGTCCGGGAGCGTCTTAGAAGATAGCAAACGTCATTGACCTCTGGTGACCTCATTTTGCGAGTCCGGGAGCGTCTGAAAAGATAGCAAAGGTAATTGACCTCTGGTGGCCTCATTTTGCGTGTCCGGGAGCTTCTTAGAAGATAGCAAAAGTCATTGTCCTCTGCTGACCTCATTTTGCGTGTGCGGGAGCGTCTTAGATGATTGCAAAGGTCATTGACCTCTGCTGACCTCATTTTGCGCGTCCGGAAGCGTCTTAGCAGATAGCAAAGTTCATTGACCTCTTGTGACCTCATTTTGCTTGTCCGGGACCGTCTTAGAAGATAGCAAAGTTCATTGACCTCTGGTGACCTCATTTTGCGTGTCCGGGTGCGACTTAGAAGATAGCAAAGGTCATTGACCTCTGGTGACCTCAATTTGCGTGTCCGGGAGCTTCTTAGAAGATAGCAAAGGTCATTGACCACTGCTGACCTCATTTTGCGTGTCCGGGAGCTTCTAGGAGTATAGCAAAGGTCATTGACCTCTGGTGACATCATTTTGCGTGTCCGGCAGCGTCTTAGAAGATAGCAAAGGTCATTGACCTCTGGTGACCTCATTTTGCGTGTTCGGGAGCGTCTTAGAAGATTGCAAAGGTCATTGCCTCTGCTGAAATCATTTTGCGTGTCCGGGAGCGTCTTAGAAGATAGCAAAGGTCTTTGACCTCTGGTGACCTCATTTTGCGTGTCCGGCAGCTTCTTAGAAGATAGCAAAGGTCATTGACCTCTGGTGACCTCATTTTGCGTGTCCGGGAGCTGCTAAGTGTATAGCAAAGGTCATTGACCTCTGGAGACCTCATTTTGCGCGTCCGGGAGCATCTTTGAAGATAGCAAAGGTCATTGACCTCTGGTGACCTCATTTTGCGAGTCCGGGAGTGTCTGAAAAGATAGCAAAGGTCATTGACCTATGCTGACCTCATTTTGCGCGTCCGGGAGCGTCTTAGCAGATAGCAAAGTTCATTGACCTCTGGTGACCTCATTTTGCGTGTCCGGGTGCGACTTAGAAGATAGCAAAGGTCATTGACCTCTGGTGACCTCAATTTGCGTGTCCGGGAGCTTCTTAGAAGATAGCAAAGGTCATTGACCACTGCTGACCTCATTTTGCGTGTCCGGGAGCTTCTAGGAGTATAGCAAAGGTCATTGACCACTGGTGACCTCATTTTGCGTGTCCGGGAGCGTCTTAGAAGATAGCAGAGGTCATTGACCTCTGGTGACCTCATTTTCTGTGTCCGGGAGCGTCTTAGAAGATTGCAAAGGTCATTGACCTCTGCTGAAATCATTTTGCGTGTCCGGGAGCGTCTTAGAAGATAGCAAAGGTCTTTGACCTCTGGTGACCTCATTTTGCATGTCCGGCAGCTTCTTAGAAGATACCAAAGGTCATTGACCTCTGGTGACCTAATTTTGCGTGTCCGGGAGCTTCTTAGAAGATAGCAAATGTCATTGACCTCTGGTGACCTCATTTTGCGCGTCCGGGAGCGTCTTAGAAGATAGCAAAGGTCATTGACCTCTGGTGACCTCATTTTGCGTGTCCGGGAACGTCTTAGAAGATTGCAAAGGTCATTGACCACTGGTAACCGCATTTTGCGTGTCCGGGAGCGTCTTAGAAGATAGCAAAGTTCATTGACCTATGGTGATCTCTTTTTGCGTGTGCGGGAGCGTCTTAGAAGATAGCAAAGGTCATTGACCTCTGGTGACCTCATTTTGCGTGTCCGGGAGCTTCTAAGTGTATAGCAAAGGTCATTGACCTATGGAGACCTCATTTTGCGCGTCCGGGAGCGTCTTAGAAGATAGCAAAGGTCATTGACCTCTGGTGACCTCATTTTGCGAGTCCGGGAGCGTCTGAAAAGATAGCAAAGGTAATTGACCTCTGGTGAACTCATTTTGCGAATGCGGGAGCTTCTTAGAAGATAGCAAAAGTCATTGTCCTCTGTTGACCTCATTTTGCGTGTGCGGGAGCGTCTTAGATGATTGCAAAGGTCATTGATCTATGCTGACCTCATTTTGCGCGTCCGGGAGCGTCTTAGCAGATAGCAAAGGTCATTGACCTCTGGTAACCTCATTTTGCGTGTCCGGCAGCGTCTTAGAAGATTGCAAAGTTCATTGACCTCTGGTGATCTCAGTTTGCGTGTGCGGGAGCTTCTTAGAAGATAGCAAAAGTCATTGTCTTCTGGTGACCTCATTTTGCGTGTGCGGGAGCGTCTAAGATGATTGCAAAAGTCATTGACCTCTGCTGACCTTATTTTGCGCGTCCGGGAGCGTCTTAGAAGATAGCAAAGGTCATTGATCTCTTGTGACCTCATTTTGCGTGTCCGGGACCGTCTTAGAAGATAGCAAAGTTCATTGACCTCTGGTGACCTCATTTTGCGTGTCCGGGAGCCACTTAGAAGATAGCAAAGGTCATTTACATCTGGTGACCTCATTTTGCGTGTGCGGGAGCTTCTTAGAAGATAGCAATGGTCATTGACCTCTGGTGACCTCATTTTGCGTGTCCGGGAACTTCTTAGATAATAGCAAAGGTCATTGAACTCTGGTGACCTCATTTTCCGTGTCCGGGAGCTTCTTAGAAGATAGCAAAGGTAATTGACCTCTGGTGATCTCATTTTGCGTGTGCGGAAGCGTCTTAGAAGATTGCAAATGTCATTGACCTTTGCTGAACTCATTTTGCGTGTCCGGGAGCGTCTTAGAAGATAGCAAAGGTCTTTGACCTCTGGTGACCTCATTTTGCGTGTCCGGGAGCTTCTAAGAGTATAGCAAAGGTCATTAACCTCTGGTGACCTCATTTTGCGCGTCCGGGAGCGTCTTAGAAGATAGCAAAGGTCATTGACCTCTGGTGACCTCATTTTGCGTGTCCGGGAGCGTCTTAAAAGATAGCAAAGGTCATTGACCTCTGGTGACCTCATTTTGCGTTTTCGGGAGCGTCTTAGATGATAGCAAAGGTCTTTGACCTCTGGTGACCTCATTTTGCGCGTCCGGGAGCGTCTTAGAAGATAGCAAAGGTCATTGACCTCTGGGGACCTCATTTTGCGTGTGCGGGAGCGTCTTAGATGATTGCAAAGGTCATTGACCTCTGGAGACCTCATTTTGCGTGTCCGGGAGCGTCTTAAAAGATAGCAAAGGTCATTGACCTCTGGAGACCTCATTTTGCGCGTCCGGGAGCATCTTTGAAGATAGCAAAGGTCATTCACCTCTGGTGACCTCATTTTGCGAGTCCGGGAGTGTCTGAAAAGATAGCAAAGGTCATTGACCTATGCTGACCTCATTTTGCGCGTCCGGGAGCGTCTTAGCAGATAGCAAAGTTCATTGACCTCTGGTGACCTCAATTTGCGAGTCCGGGAGCTTCTTAGAAGATAGCAAAGGTCATTGACCACTGCTGACCTCATTTTGCGTGTCCGGGAGCTTCTAGGAGTATAGCAAAGGTCATTGACCACTGGTGACCTCATTTTGCGTGTCCGGGAGCGTCTTAGAAGATAGCAGAGGTCATTGACCTCTGGTGACCTCATTTTCTGTGTCCGGGAGCGTCTTAGAAGATTGCAAAGGTCATTGACCTCTGCTGAAATCATTTTGCGTGTCCGGGAGCGTCTTAGAAGATAGCAAAGGTCTTTGACCTCTGGTGACCTCATTTTGCGTGTCCGGCAGCTTCTTAGAAGATACCAAAGGTCATTGACCTCTGGTGACCTCATTTTGGGTGTCCGGGAGCTTCTTAGAAGATAGCAAATGTCATTGACCTCTGGTGACCTCATTTTGCGCGTCCGGGAGCGTCTTAGAAGATAGCAAAGGTCATTGACCTCTGGTGACCTCATTTTGCGTGTCCGGGAACGTCTTAGAAGATTGCAAAGGTCATTGACCACTGGTAACCGCATTTTGCGTGTCCGGGAGCGTCTTAGAAGATAGCAAAGTTCATTGACCTATGGTGATCTCTTTTTGCGTGTGCGGGAGCGTCTTAGAAGATAGCAAAGGTCATTGACCTCTGGTGACCTCATTTTGCGTGTCCGGGAGCTTCTAAGTGTATAGCAAAGGTCATTGACCTATGGAGACCTCATTTTGCGCGTCCGGGAGCGTCTTAGAAGATAGCAAAGGTCATTGACCTCTGGTGACCTCATTTTGCGAGTCCGGGAGCGTCTGAAAAGATAGCAAAGGTAATTGACCTCTGGTGAACTCATTTTGCGAGTGCGGGAGCTTCTTAGAAGATAGCAAAAGTCATTGTCCTCTGTTGACCTCATTTTGCGTGTGCGGGAGCGTCTTAGATGATTGCAAAGGTCATTGACCTCTGCTGACCTCATTTTGCGCGTCCGGGAGCGTCTTAGAAGATAGCAAAGGTCATTGACCTCTGGTGACCTCATTTTGCGTGTCCGGGAGCTTCTAAGTGTATAGCAAAGGTCATTGACCTCTGGAGACCTCATTTTGCGCGTCCGGGAGCGTCTTAGAAGATAGCAAACGTCATTGACCTCTGGTGACCTCATTTTGCGAGTCCGGGAGCGTCTGAAAAGATAGCAAAGGTAATTGACCTCTGGTGGCCTCATTTTGCGTGTCCGGGAGCTTCTTAGAAGATAGCAAAAGTCATTGTCCTCTGCTGACCTCATTTTGCGTGTGCGGGAGCGTCTTAGATGATTGCAAAGGTCATTGACCTCTGCTGACCTCATTTTGCGCGTCCGGGAGCGTCTTAGCAGATAGCAAAGTTCATTGACCTCTTGTGACCTCATTTTGCTTGTCCGGGACCGTCTTAGAAGATAGCAAAGTTCATTGACCTCTGGTGACCTCATTTTGCGTGTCCGGGTGCGACTTAGAAGATAGCAAAGGTCATTGACCTCTGGTGACCTCAATTTGCGTGTCCGGGAGCTTCTTAGAAGATAGCAAAGGTCATTGACCACTGCTGACCTCATTTTGCGTGTCCGGGAGCTTCTAGGTGTATAGCAAAGGTCATTGACCTCTGGTGACATCATTTTGCGTGTCCGGGAGCGTCTTAGAAGATAGCAAAGGTCATTGACCTCTGGTGACCTCATTTTGCGTGTTCGGGAGCGTCTTAGAAGATTGCAAAGGTCATTGCCTCTGCTGAAATCATTTTGCGTGTCCGGGAGCGTCTTAGAAGATAGCAAAGGTCTTTGACCTCTGGTGACCTCATTTTGCGTGTCCGGCAGCTTCTTAGAAGATAGCAAAGGTCATTGACCTCTGGTGACCTCATTTTGCGTGTCCGGGAGCTTCTAAGTGTATAGCAAAGGTCATTGACCTCTGGAGACCTCATTTTGCGCGTCCGGGAGCATCTTTGAAGATAGCAAAGGTCATTGACCTCTGGTGACCTCATTTTGCGAGTCCGGGAGTGTCTGAAAAGATAGCAAAGGTCATTGACCTATGCTGACCTCATTTTGCGCGTCCGGGAGCGTCTTAGCAGATAGCAAAGTTCATTGACCTCTGGTGACCTCATTTTGCGTGTCCGGGTGCGACTTAGAAGATAGCAAAGGTCATTGACCTCTGGTGACCTCAATTTGCGTGTCCGGGAGCTTCTTAGAAGATAGCAAAGGTCATTGACCACTGCTGACCTCATTTTGCGTGTCCGGGAGCTTCTAGGAGTATAGCAAAGGTCATTGACCACTGGTGACCTCATTTTGCGTGTCCGGGAGCGTCTTAGAAGATAGCAGAGGTCATTGACCTCTGGTGACCTCATTTTCTGTGTCCGGGAGCGTCTTAGAAGATTGCAAAGGTCATTGACCTCTGCTGAAATCATTTTGCGTGTCCGGGAGCGTCTTAGAAGATAGCAAAGGTCTTTGACCTCTGGTGACCTCATTTTGCGTGTCCGGCAGCTTCTTAGAAGATACCAAAGGTCATTGACCTCTGGTGACGTAATTTTGCGTGTCCGGGAGCTTCTTAGAAGATAGCAAATGTCATTGACCTCTGGTGACCTCATTTTGCGCGTCCGGGAGCGTCTTAGAAGATAGCAAAGGTCATTGACCTCTGGTGACCTCATTTTGCGTGTCCGGGAACGTCTTAGAAGATTGCAAAGGTCATTGACCACTGGTAACCGCATTTTGCGTGTCCAGGAGCGTCTTAGAAGATAGCAAAGTTCATTGACCTATGGTGATCTCTTTTTGCGTGTGCGGGAGCGTCTTAGAAGATAGCAAAGGTCATTGACCTCTGGTGACCTCATTTTGCGTGTCCGGGAGCTTCTAAGTGTATAGCAAAGGTCATTGACCTATGGAGACCTCATTTTGCGCGTCCGGGAGCGTCTTAGAAGATAGCAAAGGTCATTGACCTCTGGTGACCTCATTTTGCGAGTCCGGGAGCGTCTGAAAAGATAGCAAAGGTAATTGACCTCTGGTGAACTCATTTTGCGAATGCGGGAGCTTCTTAGAAGATAGCAAAAGTCATTGTCCTCTGTTGACCTCATTTTGCGTGTGCGGGAGCGTCTTAGATGATTGCAAAGGTCATTGATCTATGCTGACCTCATTTTGCGCGTCCGGGAGCGTCTTAGCAGATAGCAAAGGTCATTGACCTCTGGTAACCTCATTTTGCGTGTCCGGCAGCGTCTTAGAAGATTGCAAAGTTCATTGACCTCTGGTGATCTCAGTTTGCGTGTGCGGGAGCTTCTTAGAAGATAGCAAAAGTCATTGTCTTCTGGTGACCTCATTTTGCGTGTGCGGGAGCGTCTAAGATGATTGCAAAAGTCATTGACCTCTGCTGACCTTATTTTGCGCGTCCGGGAACTTCTTAGATAATAGCAAAGGTCATTGAACTCTGGTGACCTCATTTTCCGTGTCCGGGAGCTTCTTAGAAGATAGCAAAGGTAATTGACCTCTGGTGATCTCATTTTGCGTGTGCGGAAGCGTCTTAGAAGATTGCAAATGTCATTGACCTTTGCTGAACTCATTTTGCGTGTCCGGGAGCGTCTTAGAAGATAGCAAAGGTCTTTGACCTCTGGTGACCTCATTTTGCGTGTCCGGGAGCTTCTAAGAGTATAGCAAAGTTCATTGACCTCTGGTGACCTCATTTTGCGTGTCCGGGTGCGACTTAGAAGATAGCAAAGGTCATTGACCTCTGGTGACCTCAATTTGCGTGTCCGGGAGCTTCTTAGAAGATAGCAAAGGTCATTGACCACTGCTGACCTCATTTTGCGTGTCCGGGAGCTTCTAGGAGTATAGCAAAGGTCATTGACCACTGGTGACCTCATTTTGCGTGTCCGGGAGCGTCTTAGAAGATAGCAGAGGTCATTGACCTCTGGTGACCTCATTTTCTGTGTCCGGGAGCGTCTTAGAAGATTGCAAAGGTCATTGACCTCTGCTGAAATCATTTTGCGTGTCCGGGAGCGTCTTAGAAGATAGCAAAGGTCTTTGACCTCTGGTGACCTCATTTTGCGTGTGCGGGAGCGTCTTAGAAGATTGCAAATGTCATTGACCTTTGCTAAACTCATTTTGCGTGTCCGGGAGCGTCTTAGAAGATAGCAAATGTCATTGACCTCTGGTGATCTCATTTTGCGTGTGCGGGAGCGTCTTAGAAGATTGCAAATGTTATTGACCATTGCTGAACTCATTTTGCGTGTCCGGGAGCGTCTTAGAAGATAGCAAATGTCTTTGACCTCTGGGGACCTCATTTTGCGTGTCCGGCAGCTTCTTAGAAGATAGCAAAAGTCATTGTCCTCTGTTGACCTCATTTTGCGTGTGCGGGAGCGTCTTAGATGATTGCAAAGGTCATTGACCTCTGCTGACCTCATTTTGCGCGTCCGGGAGCGTCTTAGAAGATAGCAAAGGTCATTGACCTCTGGTGACCTCATTTTGCGTGTCCGGGAGCTTCTAAGTGTATAGCAAAGGTCATTGACCTCTGGAGACCTCATTTTGCGCGTCCGGGAGCGTCTTAGAAGATAGCAAACGTCATTGACCTCTGGTGACCTCATTTTGCGAGTCCGGGAGCGTCTGAAAAGATAGCAAAGGTAATTGACCTCTGGTGGCCTCATTTTGCGTGTCCGGGAGCTTCTTAGAAGATAGCAAAAGTCATTGTCCTCTGCTGACCTCATTTTGCGTGTGCGGGAGCGTCTTAGATGATTGCAAAGGTCATTGACCTCTGCTGACCTCATTTTGCGCGTCCGGAAGCGTCTTAGCAGATAGCAAAGTTCATTGACCTCTTGTGACCTCATTTTGCTTGTCCGGGACCGTCTTAGAAGATAGCAAAGTTCATTGACCTCTGGTGACCTCATTTTGCGTGTCCGGGTGCGACTTAGAAGATAGCAAAGGTCATTGACCTCTGGTGACCTCAATTTGCGTGTCCGGGAGCTTCTTAGAAGATAGCAAAGGTCATTGACCACTGCTGACCTCATTTTGCGTGTCCGGGAGCTTCTAGGAGTATAGCAAAGGTCATTGACCTCTGGTGACATCATTTTGCGTGTCCGGCAGCGTCTTAGAAGATAGCAAAGGTCATTGACCTCTGGTGACCTCATTTTGCGTGTTCGGGAGCGTCTTAGAAGATTGCAAAGGTCATTGCCTCTGCTGAAATCATTTTGCGTGTCCGGGAGCGTCTTAGAAGATAGCAAAGGTCTTTGACCTCTGGTGACCTCATTTTGCGTGTCCGGCAGCTTCTTAGAAGATAGCAAAGGTCATTGACCTCTGGTGACCTCATTTTGCGTGTCCGGGAGCTGCTAAGTGTATAGCAAAGGTCATTGACCTCTGGAGACCTCATTTTGCGCGTCCGGGAGCATCTTTGAAGATAGCAAAGGTCATTGACCTCTGGTGACCTCATTTTGCGAGTCCGGGAGTGTCTGAAAAGATAGCAAAGGTCATTGACCTATGCTGACCTCATTTTGCGCGTCCGGGAGCGTCTTAGCAGATAGCAAAGTTCATTGACCTCTGGTGACCTCATTTTGCGTGTCCGGGTGCGACTTAGAAGATAGCAAAGGTCATTGACCTCTGGTGACCTCAATTTGCGTGTCCGGGAGCTTCTTAGAAGATAGCAAAGGTCATTGACCACTGCTGACCTCATTTTGCGTGTCCGGGAGCTTCTAGGAGTATAGCAAAGGTCATTGACCACTGGTGACCTCATTTTGCGTGTCCGGGAGCGTCTTAGAAGATAGCAGAGGTCATTGACCTCTGGTGACCTCATTTTCTGTGTCCGGGAGCGTCTTAGAAGATTGCAAAGGTCATTGACCTCTGCTGAAATCATTTTGCGTGTCCGGGAGCGTCTTAGAAGATAGCAAAGGTCTTTGACCTCTGGTGACCTCATTTTGCATGTCCGGCAGCTTCTTAGAAGATACCAAAGGTCATTGACCTCTGGTGACCTAATTTTGCGTGTCCGGGAGCTTCTTAGAAGATAGCAAATGTCATTGACCTCTGGTGACCTCATTTTGCGCGTCCGGGAGCGTCTTAGAAGATAGCAAAGGTCATTGACCTCTGGTGACCTCATTTTGCGTGTCCGGGAACGTCTTAGAAGATTGCAAAGGTCATTGACCACTGGTAACCGCATTTTGCGTGTCCGGGAGCGTCTTAGAAGATAGCAAAGTTCATTGACCTATGGTGATCTCTTTTTGCGTGTGCGGGAGCGTCTTAGAAGATAGCAAAGGTCATTGACCTCTGGTGACCTCATTTTGCGTGTCCGGGAGCTTCTAAGTGTATAGCAAAGGTCATTGACCTATGGAGACCTCATTTTGCGCGTCCGGGAGCGTCTTAGAAGATAGCAAAGGTCATTGACCTCTGGTGACCTCATTTTGCGAGTCCGGGAGCGTCTGAAAAGATAGCAAAGGTAATTGACCTCTGGTGAACTCATTTTGCGAATGCGGGAGCTTCTTAGAAGATAGCAAAAGTCATTGTCCTCTGTTGACCTCATTTTGCGTGTGCGGGAGCGTCTTAGATGATTGCAAAGGTCATTGATCTATGCTGACCTCATTTTGCGCGTCCGGGAGCGTCTTAGCAGATAGCAAAGGTCATTGACCTCTGGTAACCTCATTTTGCGTGTCCGGCAGCGTCTTAGAAGATTGCAAAGTTCATTGACCTCTGGTGATCTCAGTTTGCGTGTGCGGGAGCTTCTTAGAAGATAGCAAAAGTCATTGTCTTCTGGTGACCTCATTTTGCGTGTGCGGGAGCGTCTAAGATGATTGCAAAAGTCATTGACCTCTGCTGACCTTATTTTGCGCGTCCGGGAGCGTCTTAGAAGATAGCAAAGGTCATTGATCTCTTGTGACCTCATTTTGCGTGTCCGGGACCGTCTTAGAAGATAGCAAAGTTCATTGACCTCTGGTGACCTCATTTTGCGTGTCCGGGAGCCACTTAGAAGATAGCAAAGGTCATTTACATCTGGTGACCTCATTTTGCGTGTGCGGGAGCTTCTTAGAAGATAGCAATGGTCATTGACCTCTGGTGACCTCATTTTGCGTGTCCGGGAACTTCTTAGATAATAGCAAAGGTCATTGAACTCTGGTGACCTCATTTTCCGTGTCCGGGAGCTTCTTAGAAGATAGCAAAGGTAATTGACCTCTGGTGATCTCATTTTGCGTGTGCGGAAGCGTCTTAGAAGATTGCAAATGTCATTGACCTTTGCTGAACTCATTTTGCGTGTCCGGGAGCGTCTTAGAAGATAGCAAAGGTCTTTGACCTCTGGTGACCTCATTTTGCGTGTCCGGGAGCTTCTAAGAGTATAGCAAAGGTCATTAACCTCTGGTGACCTCATTTTGCGCGTCCGGGAGCGTCTTAGAAGATAGCAAAGGTCATTGACCTCTGGTGACCTCATTTTGCGTGTCCGGGAGCGTCTTAAAAGATAGCAAAGGTCATTGACCTCTGGTGACCTCATTTTGCGTTTTCGGGAGCGTCTTAGATGATAGCAAAGGTCTTTGACCTCTGGTGACCTCATTTTGCGCGTCCGGGAGCGTCTTAGAAGATAGCAAAGGTCATTGACCTCTGGGGACCTCATTTTGCGTGTGCGGGAGCGTCTTAGATGATTGCAAAGGTCATTGACCTCTGGAGACCTCATTTTGCGTGTCCGGGAGCGTCTTAAAAGATAGCAAAGGTCATTGACCTCTGGAGACCTCATTTTGCGCGTCCGGGAGCATCTTTGAAGATAGCAAAGGTCATTCACCTCTGGTGACCTCATTTTGCGAGTCCGGGAGTGTCTGAAAAGATAGCAAAGGTCATTGACCTATGCTGACCTCATTTTGCGCGTCCGGGAGCGTCTTAGCAGATAGCAAAGTTCATTGACCTCTGGTGACCTCAATTTGCGAGTCCGGGAGCTTCTTAGAAGATAGCAAAGGTCATTGACCACTGCTGACCTCATTTTGCGTGTCCGGGAGCTTCTAGGAGTATAGCAAAGGTCATTGACCACTGGTGACCTCATTTTGCGTGTCCGGGAGCGTCTTAGAAGATAGCAGAGGTCATTGACCTCTGGTGACCTCATTTTCTGTGTCCGGGAGCGTCTTAGAAGATTGCAAAGGTCATTGACCTCTGCTGAAATCATTTTGCGTGTCCGGGAGCGTCTTAGAAGATAGCAAAGGTCTTTGACCTCTGGTGACCTCATTTTGCGTGTCCGGCAGCTTCTTAGAAGATACCAAAGGTCATTGACCTCTGGTGACCTCATTTTGGGTGTCCGGGAGCTTCTTAGAAGATAGCAAATGTCATTGACCTCTGGTGACCTCATTTTGCGCGTCCGGGAGCGTCTTAGAAGATAGCAAAGGTCATTGACCTCTGGTGACCTCATTTTGCGTGTCCGGGAACGTCTTAGAAGATTGCAAAGGTCATTGACCACTGGTAACCGCATTTTGCGTGTCCGGGAGCGTCTTAGAAGATAGCAAAGTTCATTGACCTATGGTGATCTCTTTTTGCGTGTGCGGGAGCGTCTTAGAAGATAGCAAAGGTCATTGACCTCTGGTGACCTCATTTTGCGTGTCCGGGAGCTTCTAAGTGTATAGCAAAGGTCATTGACCTATGGAGACCTCATTTTGCGCGTCCGGGAGCGTCTTAGAAGATAGCAAAGGTCATTGACCTCTGGTGACCTCATTTTGCGAGTCCGGGAGCGTCTGAAAAGATAGCAAAGGTAATTGACCTCTGGTGAACTCATTTTGCGAGTGCGGGAGCTTCTTAGAAGATAGCAAAAGTCATTGTCCTCTGTTGACCTCATTTTGCGTGTGCGGGAGCGTCTTAGATGATTGCAAAGGTCATTGACCTATGCTGACCTCATTTTGCGCGTCCGGGAGCGTCTTAGCAGATAGCAAAGGTCATTGACCTCTGGTAACCTCATTTTGCGTGTCCGGCAGCGTCTTAGAAGATTGCAAAGTTCATTGACCTCTGGTGATCTCAGTTTGCGTGTGCGGGAGCTTCTTAGAAGATAGCAAAAGTCATTGTCCTCTGGTGACCTCATTTTGCGTGTGCGGGAGCGTCTAAGATGATTGCAAAAGTCATTGACCTCTGCTGACCTTATTTTGCGCGTCCGGGAGCGTCTTAGAAGATAGCAAAGGTCATTGATCTCTTGTGACCTCATTTTGCGTGTCCGGGACCGTCTTAGAAGATAGCAAAGTTCATTGACCTCTGGTGACCTCATTTTGCGTGTCCGGGAGCCACTTAGAAGTTAGCAAAGGTCATTTACATCTGGTGACCTCATTTTGCGTGTGCGGGAGCTTCTTAGAAGATAGCAATGGTCATTGACCTCTGGTGACCTCATTTTGCGTGTCCGGGAACTTCTTAGATAATAGCAAAGGTCATTGAACTCTGGTGACCTCATTTTCCGTGTCCGGGAGCTTCTTAGAAGATAGCAAAGGTAATTGACCTCTGGTGATCTCATTTTGCGTGTGCGGGAGCGTCTTAGAAGATTGCAAATGTCATTGACCTTTGCTGAACTCATTTTGCGTGTCCGGGAGCGTCTTAGAAGATAGCAAAGGTCTTTGACCACTGGTGACCTCATTTTGCGTGTCCGGGAGCTTCTAAGAGTATAGCAAAGGTCATTAACCTCTGGTGACCTCATTTTGCGCGTCCGGGAGCGTCTTAGAAGATAGCAAAGGTCATTGACCTCTGGTGACCTCATTTTGCGTGTCCGGGAGCGTCTTAAAAGATAGCAAAGGTCATTGACCTCTGGTGACCTCATTTTGCGTGTTCGGGAGCGTCTTAGATGATAGCAAAGGTCTTTGACCTCTGGTGACCTCATTTTGCGCGTCCGGGAGCGTCTTAGAAGATAGCAAAGGTCATTGACCTCTGGGGACCTCATTTTGCGTGTGCGGGAGCGTCTTAGATGATTGCAAAGGTCATTGACCTCTGCTGACCTCATTTTGCGGGTCCGGGAGCGTCTTAGAAGATAGCAAAGGTCATTGACCTCTTGTGACCTCATTTTGCGTGTCCTGGACCGTCTTAGAAGATAGCAAAGGTCATTGACGTCTGGTGACCTCATTTTGCGTGTGCGGGAGCTTCTTAGAAGATAGCAATGGTCATTGACCTCTGGTGACCTCATTTTGCGTGTCCGGGAACTTCTTAGATAATAGCAAAGGTCATTGACCTCTGGTGACCTCATTTTCCGTGTCCGGGAGCTTCTTAGAAGATAGCAAAGGTCATTGACCTCTGGTGATCTCATTTTGCGTGTGCGGGAGCGTCTTAGAAGATTGCAAATGTCATTGACCTTTGCTGAACTCATTTTGCGTGTCCGGGAGCGTCTTAGAAGATAGCAAATGTCTTTGACCTCTGGGGACCTCATTTTGCGTGTCCGGCAGCTTCTTAGAAGATAGCAAAGGTCATTGACCTCTGGTGACCACATTTTGCCTGTCCGGGAGCTTCTTAGAAGATAGCAAAGGTCATTGACCTCTGTTGACCTCATTTTGCGTGTGCGGGAGCGTCTTAGAAGATAGCAAAGGTCATTGACTTCTGCTGACCTCATTTTGCGTGTCCGGGAGCTTCTAAGAGTATAGCAAAGGTCATTGACCTCTGGTGACCTCATTTTGCGTGTCCGGGAGCGTCTTAGAAGATTGCAAAGGTCATTAACTACTGCTGACCTCATTTTGCGTGTCCGGGAGCTTCTAAGAGTATAGCAAAGGTCATTGACCTATGGTGACATCATTTTGCGTGTCAGGGAGCGTCTTAGAAGATAGCAAAGGTCATGGACCTCTGGTGACCTCATTTTGCGTGTCCGGGAGCGTCTTAGAAGATAGCAAAGGTCATTGACCTCTGGTGACCTCATTTTGCGTGTCCGGGAGCGTCTTAGAATATAACAAAGGTCATTGACCTCTGGTGATCTCATTTTGTGTGTGCGGGAGCGTCTTAGAAGATTGCAAAGGTCATTGACCTCTGCTGAAATCATTTTGCGTGTCCGGGAGCGTCTTAGAAGATAGCAAAGGTCTTTGACCTCTGGTGACCTCATTTTGCGTGTCCGGGAGCTTCTAAGAGTATAGCAAAGGTCATTAACCTCTGGTGACCTCATTTTGCGTGTCCGGGAGCGTCTTAGAAGATAGCAAAGGTCTTTGACCTCTGGTGACCTCATTTTGCGTGTCCGGGAGCTTCTAAGAGTATAGCAAAGGTCATTAACCTCTGGTGACCTCATTTTGCGCGTCCGGGAGCGTCTTAGAAGATAGCAAATGTCATTGACCTCTGGTGACCTCATTTTGCGTGTCCGGGAGCGTCTTAAAAGATAGCAAAGGTCATTGACCTCTGGTGACCTCATTTTGCGTGTTCGGGAGCGTCTTAGATGATAGCAAAGGTCTTTGACCTCTGGTGACCTCATTTTGCGCGTCCGGGAGCGTCTTAGAAGATAGCAAAGGTCATTGACCTCTGGGGACCTCATTTTGCGCGTGCGGGAGCGTCTTAGATGATTGCAAAGGTCATTGACCTCTGCTGACCTCATTTTGCGGGTCCGGGAGCGTCTTAGAAGATAGCAAAGGTCATTGACCTCTTGTGACCTCATTTTGCGTGTCCTGGACCGTCTTAGAAGATAGCAAAGGTCATTGACGTCTGGTGACCTCATTTTGCGTGTGCGGGAGCTTCTTAGAAGATAGCAATGGTCATTGACCTCTGGTGACCTCATTTTGCGTGTCCGGGAACTTCTTAGATAATAGCAAAGGTCATTGACCTCTGGTGACCTCATTTTCCGTGTCCGGGAGCTTCTTAGAAGATAGCAAAGGTCATTGACCTCTGGTGATCTCATTTTGCGTGTGCGGGAGCGTCTTAGAAGATTGCAAATGTCATTGACCTTTGCTGAACTCATTTTGCGTGTCCGGGAGCGTCTTAGAAGATAGCAAATGTCTTTGACCTCTGGGGACCTCATTTTGCGTGTCCGGCAGCTTCTTAGAAGATAGCAAAGGTCATTGACCTCTGGTGACCACATTTTGCCTGTCCGGGTGCTTCTTAGAAGATAGCAAAGGTCATTGACCTCTGTTGACCTCATTTTGCGTGTGCGGGAGCGTCTTAGATGATTGCAAAGGTCATTGACCTCTGCTGACCTCATTTTGCGGGTCCGGGAGCGTCTTAGAAGATAGCAAAGGTCATTGACCTCTTGTGACCTCATTTTGCGTGTCCTGGACCGTCTTAGAAGATAGCAAAGGTCATTGACGTCTGGTGACCTCATTTTGCGTGTGCGGGAGCTTCTTAGAAGATAGCAATGGTCATTGACCTCTGGTGACCTCATTTTGCGTGTCCGGGAACTTCTTAGATAATAGCAAAGGTCATTGACCTCTGCTGAAATCATTTTGCGTGTCCGGGAGCGTCTTAGAAGATAGCAAAGGTCTTTGACCTCTGGTGACCTCATTTTGCGTGTCCGGGAGCTTCTAAGAGTATAGCAAAGGTCATTAACCTCTGGTGACCTCATTTTGCGCGTCCGGGAGCGTCTTAGAAGATAGCAAAGGTCATTGACCTCTGGTGACCTCATTTTGCGTGTCCGGGAGCGTCTTAAAAGATAGCAAAGGTCATTGACCTCTGGTGACCTCATTTTGCGTGTGCGGGAGCGTCTTAGATGATTGCAAAGGTCATTGACCTCTGCTGAACTCATTTTGCGTGTCCGGGAGCGTCTTAGAAGATAGCAAATTTCTTTGACTTCTGGTGACCTCATTTTGCGTGTCCGGGAGCGTCTTAGAAGATAGCAAAGGTCATTGACCTCTGGTGACCTCATTTTGCGTGTCCGGGAGCTTCTAAGAGTATAGCAAAGGTCATTGACCTCTGGTGACCTCATTTTGCGTGTCCAGGAGCTTCTTAGAAGATAGCAAAGGTCATTGACCTCTGGTGACCTCATTTTGCGTGTCCGGGAACTTCTTAGATAATAGCAAAGGTCGTTGACCTCTGGTGACCTCATTTTCCGTGTCCGGGAGCGTCTTAGAAGATAGCAAAGGTCATTGACCTCTGGTGACCTCATTTTGCGTGTCCGGGAGCGTCATAAATTATAGCAAAGGTAATTGACCTCTGGTGACCTCATTTTGCGTGTCCGGGAGCGTCTTAGAAGATTGCAAAGGTCATTGACCTCTGGTAACCTCATTTTGCGTGTCCGGGAGCGTCTTAGAAGATAGCAAAGTTCATTGACCTCTGGTGACCTCATTTTCCGTGTGCGGGAGCGTCTTAGAAGATAGCAAAGGTCATTGACCTCTGGTGACCTCATTTTGCGTGTCCGGGAGCTTCTTAGTTGATAGCAAAGGTCATTGACCTCTGGTGACCTCATTTTGCGTGTCCGGGAGCGTCTTAGAAGATAGCAAAGGTCATTGACCTCTAGTGACCTCATTTTGCGTATCCGGGAGCTTCTTAGGAGATAGCAAAGGTCATTGACCTCTGGTGACCTCATTTTGCGCGTCCGGGAACTTCTTAGAAGGTAGCAAAGGTCATTGACCTCTGGTGACCTCATTTTGCGTGTCCGGGTGCTTCTTAGAAGATAGCAAAGGTCATTGACCTCTGGTGATCTCATTTTGCGTGTCCTGGACCGTCTTAGAAGATAGCAAAGGTCATTGACGTCTGGTGACCTCATTTTGCGTGTGCGGGAGCTTCTTAGAAGATAGCAATGGTCATTGACCTCTGGTGACCTCATTTTGCGTGTCCGGGAACTTCTTAGATAATAGCAAAGGTCATTGACCTCTGCTGAAATCATTTTGCGTGTCCGGGAGCGTCTTAGAAGATAGCAAAGGTCTTTGACCTCTGGTGACCTCATTTTGCGTGTCCGGGAGCTTCTAAGAGTATAGCAAAGGTCATTAACCTCTGGTGACCTCATTTTGCGCGTCCGGGAGCGTCTTAGAAGATAGCAAAGGTCATTGACCTCTGGTGACCTCATTTTGCGTGTCCGGGAGCGTCTTAAAAGATAGCAAAGGTCATTGACCTCTGGTGACCTCATTTTGCGTGTGCGGGAGCGTCTTAGATGATTGCAAAGGTCATCGACCTCTGCTGAACTCATTTTGCGTGTCCGGGAGCGTCTTAGAAGATAGCAAATTTCTTTGACTTCTGGTGACCTCATTTTGCGTGTCCGGGAGCGTCTTAGAAGATAGCAAAGGTCATTGACCTCTGGTGACCTCATTTTGCGTGTCCGGGAGCTTCTAAGAGTATAGCAAATGTCATTGACCTCTGGTGACCTCATTTTGCGTGTCCAGGAGCTTCTTAGAAGATAGCAAAGGTCATTGACCTCTGGTGACCTCATTTTGCGTGTCCGGGAACTTCTTAGATAATAGCAAAGGTCGTTGACCTCTGGTGACCTCATTTTCCGTGTCCGGGAGCGTCTTAGAAGATAGCAAAGTTCATTGACCTCTGGTGACCTCATTTTGCGTGTCCGGGAGCGTCATAAAATATAGCAAAGGTAATTGACCTCTGGTGACCTCATTTTGCGTGTCCGGGAGCGTCTTAGAAGATTGCAAAGGTCATTGACCTCTGGTAACCTCATTTTGCGTGTCCGGGAGCGTCTTAGTAGATAGCAAAGTTCATTGACCTCTGGTGACCTCATTTTCCGTGTGCGGGAGCGTCTTAGAAGATAGCAAAGGTCATTGACCTCTGGTGACCTCATTTTGCGTGTCCGGGAGCTTCTTAGTTGATAGCAAAGGTCATTGACCTCTGGTGACCTCATTTTGCGTGTCCGGGAGCGTCTTAGAAGATAGCAAAGGTCATTGACCTCTAGTGACCTCATTTTGCGTGTCCGGGAGCTTCTTAGGAGATAGCAAAGGTCATTGACCTCTGGTGACCTCATTTTGCGCGTCCGGGAACTTCTTAGAAGGTAGCAAAGGTCATTGACCTCTGGTGACCTCATTTTGCGTGTCCGGGTGCTTCTTAGAAGATAGCAAAGGTCATTGACCTCTGGTGATCTCATTTTGCGTGTGCGGGAGCGTCTTAGAAGATAGCAAATGTCATTGACCACTGCTGAACTCATTTTGCGTGTCCGGGAGCTTCTAAGAGTATAGCAAAGGTCATTGACCTCTGGTGACCTCATTTTGCGTGTCCGGGAGCGTCTTAGAAGATAGCAAAGGTCATTGACCACTGGTGACCTCATTATGCGTGTCCGGGAGCTTCTAAGAGTATAGCAAAGGTCATTGACCTCTGGTGACCTCATTTTGCGTGTCCGGGAGCGTCTTAGAAGATAGCAAAGGTCATTGACCTCTGGTGACCTCATTTAGCGTGTCCGGGATCTTCTAAGAGTATAGCAAAGGTCATTGACCTCTGGTGACCTCATTTTGCGCGTGCGGGAGCGTCTTAGAAGATAGCAAAGGTCATTGACCTCTGGTGACCTCATTTCGCGTGTCCGGGAGCGTCTTAAAGGATAGCAAAGGTAATTGACCTCTGGTGACCTCATTTTGCGTGTCCGGGAGCTTCTTAGAAGATAGCAAAGGTCATTGTCCTCTGGTGACCTCATTTTGCGTGTGCGGGAGCGTCTTAGAAGATTGCAAAGGTCATTGACCTCTGCTGACCTCATTTTGCGCGTCCGGGAGCGTCTTAGAAGATAGCAAAGGTCATTGACCACTTGTGACCTCATTTTGCGTGTCCGGGACCGTCTTAGAAGATAGTAAAGTTCATTGACCTCTGGTGACCTCAATTTGCGTGTCCGGGAGCGTCTTAGAAGATAGCAAAGGTCATTGACCTCTGGTGACCTCATTTTGCGTGTCCGGGAGCTTCTTAGAAGATAGCAAAGGTCATTGACCTCTGGTGACCTCATTTTGCGTGTCCGGGAACTTCTTAGATAATAGCAAAGGTGATTGACATCTGGTGACCTCAATTTCCGTGTCCGGGAGCTTCTTAGAAGATAGCAAAGGTCATTGACCTCTGGTGATCTCATTTTGCGTGTGCGGGAGCGTCCTAGAAGATTGCAAAGTTCATTGACCTCTGCTGAACTCATTTTGCGTGTCCGGAAGCGTCTTAGAAGATAGCAAAGGTCTTTGACCTCTGGTGACCTCATTTTGCGTGTCCGGCAGCTTCTTAGAAGATATCAAAGGTCATTGACCTCTGGTGACCTCATTTTGCGTGTCCGGGAGCGTCTTAGAATATAGCAAAGGTCATTGACCTCTGGTGACCTCATTTTGCGTGTCCGGGAGCTTCTTAGATGATAGCAAAGTTCGTTGACCTCTGGTGATCTCATTTTGCGTGTGCGGGAGCGTCTTAGAAGATAGCAAAGGTCATTGACCTCTGGTGACCTCATTTTGCGTGTCCGGGAACTTCTTAGATAATAGCAAGGTCATTGACCTCTGGTGACCTCATTTTCCGTGTCCGGGAGCTTCTTAGAAGATAGCAAAGGTCATTGACCTCTGGTGATCTCGTTTTGCGTGTGCGGGAGCGTCTTAGAAGATTGCAAAGGTCATTGACCTCTGCTGAACTCATTTTGTGTGTCCGGGAGCGTCTTAGAAGATAGCAAAGGTCTTTGACTTCTCGTGACCTCATTTTGCGTCTCCGGGAGCGTCTTAGAAGATAGCAAAGGTCTTTGACCTCTGGTGACCTCATTTTGCGTGTCCGGGAGCTTCTAAGAGTATAGCAAAGGTCATTGACCTCTGGTGACCTCATTTTGCGCGTCCGGGAGCGTCTTAGAAGATAGCAAAAATCATTGACCTCTGGTGACCTCATTTTGCGTGTCCGGGAGCGTCTTAAAAGATAGCAAAGGTAATTGACCTCTGGTGACCTCATTTTGCGTGTGCGGGAGCGTCTTAGATGATTGCAAAGGTCATTGACCTCTGCTGACCTCATTTTGCGCGTCCGGGAGCGTCTTAGCAGATAACAAACGTCATTGAACTCTTGTGACCTCATTTTGCGTGTCCGGGAGCGTCTTAGAAGATAGCAAAGGTCTTTGACCTCTGGTGACCTCATTTTGCGTGTCCGGCAGCTTCTTAGAAGATAGAAAAGGTCATTGACTTCTGGTGACCACATTTTGCGTGTCCGGGAGCTTCTTAGAAGATAGCAAAGGTCATTGACCTCTGTTGACCTCATTTTGCGTGTGCCGGAGCGTCTTAGAAGATAGCAAAGGTCATTGACCTCTGCTGACCTCATTTTGCGTGTCCGCGAGCTTCTAAGAGTATAGCAAAGGTCATTGACCTCTGGTGACCTCATTTCGCGTGTCCGGGAGCGTCTTAGAAGATTGCAAAGGTCATTTACCTCTGGTAACCTCATTTTGCGTGTCCGGGAGCGCCTTAGAAGATTGCAAAGTTCATTGACCTCTGGTGATCTCAGTTTGCGTGTGCGGGAGCGTCTTAGAAGATAGCAAAGGTCATTAACTACTGCTGACCTCATTTTGCGTGTCCGGGAGCTTCTAAGTGTATAGCAAAGGTCATTCACCTCTGGTGACATCATTTTGCGTGTCAGGGAGCGTCTTAGAAGATAGCAAAGGTCATTGACCTCTGGTGACCTCATTTTGCGTGTCCGGGAGCGTCTTAGAAGATAGCAAAGGTCATTGACCTCTGGTGACCTCATTTTGCGTGTCCGGGAGCGTCTTAGAAGATAACAAAGGTCATTGACCTCTGGTGATCTCATTTTGTGTGTGCGGGAGCTTCTTAGAAGATTGCAAAGGTCATTGACCTCTGCTGAAATCATTTTGCGTGTCCGGGAGCGTCTTAGAAGATAGCAAAGGTCTTTGACCTCTGGTGACCTCATTTTGCGTGTCCGGGAGCTTCTAAGAGTATAGCAAAGGTCATTAACCTCTGGTGACCTCATTTTGCGCGTCCGGGAGCGTCTTAGAAGATAGCAAAGGTCATTGACATCTGGTGACCTCATTTTGCGTGTCCGGGAGCGTCTTAAAAGATAGCAAAGGTCATTGACCTCTGGTGACCTCATTTTGCGTGTTCGGGAGCGTCTTAGAAGATAGCAAAGGTCTTTGACCTCTGGTGACCTCATTTTGCGTGTCCGGGAGCTTCTTAGGAGATAGCAAAGGTCATTGACCTCTGGTGACCTCATTTTGCGCGTCCGGGAACTTCTTAGAAGGTAGCAAAGGTCATTGACCTCTGGTGACCTCATTTTGCGTGTCCGGGTGCTTCTTAGAAGATAGCAAAGGTCATTGACCTCTGGTGATCTCATTTTACGTGTGCGGGAGCGTCCTAGAAGATAGCAAATGTCATTGACCACTGCTGAGCTCATTTTGCGTGTCCGGGAGCTTCTAAGAGTATAGCAAAGGTCATTGACCTCTGGTGACCTCATTTTGCGTGTCCGGGAGCGTCTTAGAAGATAGCAAAGGTCATTGACCTCTGGTGACCTCATTTAGCGTGTCCGGGATCTTCTAAGAGTATAGCAAAGGTCATTGACCTCTGGTGACCTCATTTTGCGCGTGCGGGAGCGTCTTAGAAGATAGCAAAGGTCATTGACCTCTGGTGACCTCATTTTGCGTGTCCGGGAGCGTCTTAAAGGATAGCAATTTAATTGACCTCTGGTGACCTCATTTTGCGTGTCCGGGAGCTTCTTAGAAGATAGCAAAGGTCATTGTCCTCTGGTGACCTCATTTTGCGTGTGTGGGAGCGTCTTAGAAGATTGCAAAGGTCATTGACCTCTGCTGACCTCATTTTGCGCGTCCGGGAGCGTCTTAGAAGATAGCAAAGGTCATTGACCACTTGTGACCTCATTTTGCGTGTCCGGGACCGTCTTAGAAGATAGTAAAGTTCATTGACCTCTGGTGACCTCAATTTGCGTGTCCGGTAGCGTCTTAGAAGATAGCAAAGGTCATTGACCTCTGGTGTCCTCATTTTGCGTGTCCGGGAGCTTCTTAGAAGATAGCAAAGGTCATTGACCTCTGGTGACCTCATTTTGCGTGTCCGGGAACTTCTTAGATAATAGCAAAGGTGATTGACCTCTGGTGACCTCAATTTCCGTGTCCGGGAGTTTCTTAGAAGATAGCAAAGGTCATTGACCTCTGGTGATCTCATTTTGCGTGTGCGGGAGCGTCCTAAAAGATTGCAAAGGTCATTGACCTCTGCTGAACTCATTTTGCGTGTCCGGAAGCGTCTTAGAAGATAGCAAAGGTCTTTGACCTCTGGTGACCTCATTTTGCGTGTCCGGCAGCTTCTTAGAAGATATCAAAGGTCATTGACCTCTGGTGACCTCATTTTGCGTGTCCGGGAGCGTCTTAGAAGATAGCAAAGGTCATTGACCTCTGGTGACCTCCTTTTGCGTGTCCGGGAGCTTCTTAGATGATAGCAAAGGTCGTTGACCTCTGGTGTTCTCATTTTGCGTGTGCGGGAGCGTCTTAGAAGATTGCAAAGGTCATTGACCTCTGCTGAACTCATTTTGCGTGTCCGGGAGCTTCTAAGAGTATAGCAAAGGTCATTGACCTCTGGTGACCTCATTTCGCGTGTCCGGGAGCGTCTTAGAAGATTGCAAAGGTCATTTACCTCTGGTAACCTCATTTTGCGTGTCCGGGAGCGTCTTAGAAGATTGCAAAGTTCATTGACCTCTGGTGATCTCAGTTTGCGTGTGCGGGAGCGTCTTAGAAGATAGCAAAGGTCATTAACTACTGCTGACCTCATTTTGCGTGTCCGGGAGCTTCTAAGTGTATAGCAAAGGTCATTCACCTCTGGTGACATCATTTTGCGTGTCAGGGAGCGTCTTAGAAGATAGCAAAGGTCATTGACCTCTGGTGACCTCATTTTGCGTGTCCGGGAGCGTCTTAGAAGATAGCAAAGGTCATTGACCTCTGGTGACCTCATTTTGCGTGTCCGGGAGCGTCTTAGAAGATAACAAAGGTCATTGACCTCTGGTGATCTCATTTTGTGTGTGCGGGAGCGTCTTAGAAGATTGCAAAGGTCATTGACCTCTGCTGAAATCATTTTGCGTGTCCGGGAGCGTCTTAGAAGATAGCAAAGGTCTTTGACCTCTGGTGACCTCATTTTGCGTGTCCGGGAGCTTCTAAGAGTATAGCAAAGGTCATTAACCTCTGGTGAACTCATTTTGCGCGTCCGGGAGCGTCTTAGAAGATAGCAAAGGTCATTGACATCTGGTGACCTCATTTTGCGTGTCCGGGAGCGTCTTAAAAGATAGCAAAGGTCATTGACCTCTGGTGACCTTATTTTGCGTGTTCGGGAGCGTCTTAGAAGATAGCAAAGGTCTTTGACCTCTGGTGACCTCATTTTGCGTGTCCGGGAGCTTCTTAGGAGATAGCAAAGGTCATTGACCTCTGGTGACCTCATTTTGCGCGTCCGGGAACTTCTTAGAAGGTAGCAAAGGTCATTGACCTCTGGTGACCTCATTTTGCGTGTCCGGGTGCTTCTTAGAAGATAGCAAAGGTCATTGACCTCTGGTGATCTCATTTTACGTGTGCGGGAGCGTCCTAGAAGATAGCAAATGTCATTGACCACTGCTGAGCTCATTTTGCGTGTCCGGGAGCTTCTAAGAGTATAGCAAAGGTCATTGACCTCTGGTGACCTCATTTTGCGTGTCCGGGAGCGTCTTAGAAGATAGCAAAGGTCATTGACCTCTGGTGACCTCATTTAGCGTGTCCGGGATCTTCTAAGAGTATAGCAAAGGTCATTGACCTCTGGTGACCTCATTTTGCGCGTGCGGGAGCGTCTTAGAAGATAGCAAAGGTCATTGACCTCTGGTGACCTCATTTTGCGTGTCCGGGAGCGTCTTAAAGGATAGCAATTTAATTGACCTCTGGTGACCTCATTTTGCGTGTCCGGGAGCTTCTTAGAAGATAGCAAAGGTCATTGTCCTCTGGTGACCTCATTTTGCGTGTGTGGGAGCGTCTTAGAAGATTGCAAAGGTCATTGACCTCTGCTGACCTCATTTTGCGCGTCCGGGAGCGTCTTAGAAGATAGCAAAGGTCATTGACCACTTGTGACCTCATTTTGCGTGTCCGGGACCGTCTTAGAAGATAGTAAAGTTCATTGACCTCTGGTGACCTCAATTTGCGTGTCCGGTAGCGTCTTAGAAGATAGCAAAGGTCATTGACCTCTGGTGTCCTCATTTTGCGTGTCCGGGAGCTTCTTAGAAGATAGCAAAGGTCATTGACCTCTGGTGACCTCATTTTGCGTGTCCGGGAACTTCTTAGATAATAGCAAAGGTGATTGACCTCTGGTGACCTCAATTTCCGTGTCCGGGAGTTTCTTAGAAGATAGCAAAGGTCATTGACCTCTGGTGATCTCATTTTGCGTGTGCGGGAGCGTCCTAAAAGATTGCAAAGGTCATTGACCTCTGCTGAACTCATTTTGCGTGTCCGGAAGCGTCTTAGAAGATAGCAAAGGTCTTTGACCTCTGGTGACCTCATTTTGCGTGTCCGGCAGCTTCTTAGAAGATATCAAAGGTCATTGACCTCTGGTGACCTCATTTTGCGTGTCCGGGAGCGTCTTAGAAGATAGCAAAGGTCATTGACCTCTGGTGACCTCCTTTTGCGTGTCCGGGAGCTTCTTAGATGATAGCAAAGGTCGTTGACCTCTGGTGTTCTCATTTTGCGTGTGCGGGAGCGTCTTAGAAGATTGCAAAGGTCACTGACCTCTGCTGAACTCATTTTGCGTGTCCGGGAGCGTCTGAAAAGATAGCAAAGGTAATTGACCTCTGGTGACCTCATTTTGCGTGTCCGGGGGCTTCTTAGAAGATAGCAAAAGTCATTGTCCTCTGTTGACCTCATTTTGCGTGTGCGGGAGCGTCTTAGATGATTGCAAAGGTCATTGACCTCTGCTGACCTCATTTTGCGCGTCCGGGAGCGTCTTAGCAGATAACAAACGTCATTGACCACTTGTGACCTCATTTTGCATGTCCGGGAGCGTCTTAGAAGATAGCAAAGGTCTTTGACCTCTGGTGACCTCATTTTGCGTGTCCGGCAGCTTCTTAGAAGATAGAAAAGGTCATTGACCTCTGGTGACCACATTTTGCGTGTCCGGGAGCTTCTTAGAAGATAGCAAAGGTCATTGACCTCTGTTGACCTCATTTTGCGTGTGCCGGAGCGTCTTAGAAGATAGCAAAGGTCATTGACCTCTGCTGACCTCATTTTGCGTGTCCGGGAGCTTCTAAGAGTATAGCAAAGGTCATTGACCTCTGGTGACCTCATTTCGCGTGTCCGGGAGCCTCTTAGAAGATAGCAAAGGTCATTGACCTCTAGTGACCTCATTTTGCGTGTCCGGGAGCTTCTTAGGAGATAGCAAAGGTCATTGACCTCTGGTGACCTCATTTTGCGCGTCCGGGAACTTCTTAGAAGGTAGCAAAGGTCATTGACCTCTGGTGACCTCATTTTGCGTGTCCGGGTGCTTCTTAGAAGATAGCAAAGGTCATTGACCTCTTGTGATCTCATTTTGCGTGTGCGGGAGCGTCTTAGAAGATAGCAAATGTCATTGACCACTGCTGAGCTCATTTTGCGTGTCCGGGAGCTTCTAAGAGTATAGCAAAGGTCATTGACCTCTGGTGACCTCATTTTGCGTGTCCGGGAGCGTCTTAGAAGATAGCAAAGGTCATTGACCACTGGTGACCTCATTATGCGTGTCCGGGAGCTTCTAAGAGTATTGCAAAGGTCATTGACCTCTGGTGACCTCATTTTGCGTGTCCGGGAGCGTCTTAGAAGATAGCAAAGGTCATTGACCTCTGGTGACCTCATTTAGCGTGTCCGGGATCTTCTAAGAGTATAGCAAAGGTCATTGACCTCTGGTGACCTCATTTTGCGCGTGCGGGAGCGTCTTAGAAGATAGCAAAGGTCATTGACCTCTGGTGACCTCATTTCGCGTGTCCGGGAGCGTCTTAAAAGATAGCAAAGGTCATTGACCTCTGGTGACCTCATTTTGCGTGTTCGGGAGCGTCTTAGAAGATAGCAAAGGTCTTTGACCTCTGGTGACCTCATTTTGCGTGTCCGGGAGCTTCTTAGGAGATAGCAAAGGTCATTGACCTCTGGTGACCTCATTTTGCGCGTCCGGGAACTTCTTAGAAGGTAGCAAAGGTCATTGAACTCTGGTGACCTCATTTTGCGTGTCCGGGAGCGTCTTAAAAGATAGCAAAGGTCATTGACCTCTGGTGACCTCATTTTGCGTGTTCGGGAGCGTCTTAGAAGATAGCAAAGGTCTTTGACCTCTGGTGACCTCATTTTGCGTGTCCGGGAGCTTCTTAGGAGATAGCAAAGGTCATTGACCTCTGGTGACCTCATTTTGCGCGTCCGGGAACTTCTTAGAAGGTAGCAAAGGTCATTGACCTCTGGTGACCTCATTTTGCGTGTCCGGGTGCTTCTTAGAAGATAGCAAAGGTCATTGACCTCTGGTGATCTCATTTTGCGTGTGCGGGAGCGTCTTAGAAGATAGCAAATGTCATTGACCACTGCTGAGCTCATTTTGCGTGTCCGGGAGCTTCTAAGAGTATAGCAAAGGTCATTGACCTCTGGTGACCTCATTTTGCGTGTCCGGGAGCGTCTTAGAAGATAGCAAAGGTCATTGACCACTGGTGACCTCATTATGCGTGTCCGAGAGCTGCTAAGAGTATAGCAAAGGTCATTGACCTCTGGTGACCTCATTTTGCGTGTCCGGGAGCGTCTTAGAAGATAGCAAAGGTCATTGACATCTGGTGACCTCATTTAGCGTGTCCGGGATCTTCTAAGAGTATAGCAAAGGTCATTGACCTCTGGTGACCTCATTTTGCGCGTGCGGGAGCGTCTTAGAAGATAGCAAAGGTCATTGACCTCTGGTGACCTCATTTTGCGTGTCCGGGAGCGTCTTAAACGATAGCAAAGGTAATTGACCTCTGGTGACCTCATTTTGCGTGTCCGGGAGCTTCTTAGAAGATAGCAAAGGTCATTGTCCTCTGGTGACCTCATTTTGCGTGTGCGGGAGCGTCTTAGAAGATTGCATAGGTCATTGACCTCTGCTGACCTCATTTTGCGCGTCCGGGAGCGTCTTAGAAGATAGCAAAGGTCACTGACCACTTGTGACCTCATTTTGCGTGTCCGGGACCGTCTTAGAAGATAGTAAAGTTCATTGACCTCTGGTGACCTCAATTTGCGTGTCCGGGAGCGTCTTAGAAGATAGCAAAGGTCATTGACCTCTGGTGACCTCATTTTGCGTGTCCGGGTGCTTCTTAGAAGATAGCAAAGGTCATTGACCTCTGGTGATCTCATTTTGCGTGTGCGGGAGCGTCTTAGAAGATTGCAAAGGTCATTGACCTCTGCTGAACTCATTTTGCGTGTCCGGGAGCGTCTTAGAAGATAGCAAAGTTCTTTGACTTCTGGTGACCTCATTTTGCGAGTCCGGGAGCGTCTGAAAAGATAGCAAAGGTAATTGACCTCTGGTGACCTCATTTTGCGTGTCCGGGGGCTTCTTAGAAGATAGCAAAAGTCATTGTCCTCTGTTGACCTCATTTTGCGTGTGCGGGAGCGTCTTAAATGATTGCAAAGGTCATTGACCTCTGCTGACCTCATTTTGCGCGTCCGGGAGCGTCTTAGCAGATAACAAACGTCATTGACCTCTTGTGACCTCATTTTGCGTGTCCGGGAGCGTCTTAGAAGATAGCAAAGGTCTTTGACCTCTGGTGACCTCATTTTGCGTGTCCGGCAGCTTCTTAGAAGATAGAAAAGGTCATTGACCTCTGGTGACCACATTTTGCGTGTCCGGGAGCTTCTTAGAAGATAGCAAAGGTCATTGACCTCTGTTGACCTCATTTTGCGTGTGCCGGAGCGTCTTAGAAGATAGCAAATGTCATTGACCTCTGCTGACCTCATTTTGCGTGTCCGGGAGCTTCTAAGAGTATAGCAAAGGTCATTGACCTCTGGTGACCTCATTTCGCGTGTCCGGGAGCGTCTTAGAAGATTGCAAAGGTCATTTACCTCTGGTAACCTCATTTTGCGTGTCCGGGAGCGTCTTAGAAGATTGCAAAGTTCATTGACCTCTGGTGATCTCAGTTTGCGTGTGCGGGAGCGTCTTAGAAGATAGCAAAGGTCATTAACTACTGCTGACCTCATTTTGCGTGTCCGGGAGCTTCTAAGAGTATAGCAAAGGTCATTGACCTCTGGTGACATCATTTTGCGTGTCAGGGAGCGTCTTAGAAGATAGCAAAGTTCATTGACCTCTGGTGACCTCATTTTGCGTGTCCGGGAGCGTCTTAGAAGATAGCAAATGTCATTGACCTCTGGTGACCTCATTTTGCGTGTCCGGGAGCGTCTTAGAAGATAACAAAGGTCATTGACCTCTGGTGATCTCATTTTGTGTGTGCGGGAGCGTCTTAGAAGATTGCAAAGGTCATTGACCTCTGCTGAAATCATTTTGCGTGTCCGGGAGCGTCTTAGAAGATAGCAAAGGTCTTTGACCTCTGGTGACCTCATTTTGCGTGTCCGGGAGCTTCTAAGAGTATAGCAAAGGTCATTAACCTCTGGTGACCTCATTTTGCGCGTCCGGGAGCTTCTTAGAAGATAGCAAAGGTCATTGACATCTGGTGACCTCATTTTGCGTGTCCGGGAGCGTCTTAAAAGATAGCAAAGGTCATTGACCTCTGGTGACCTCATTTTGCGTGTTCGGGAGCGTCTTAGAAGATAGCAAAGGTCTTTGACCTCTGGTGACCTCATTTTGCGCGTCCGGGAGCGTCTTAGAAGATAGCAAAGGTCATTGACCTCTGCGGACCTCATTTTGCGTGTCCGGGAGCGTCTTAAAAGATAGCAAAGGTAATTGACCTCTGGTGACCTCATTTTACGTGTCCGGGAGCTTCTTAGAAGAAAGCACAGGTCATTGTCCTCTGGTGACCTCATTTTGCGTGTGCGGGAGCGTCTTAGGTGATTGCAAAGGTCATTGACCTCTGGTGACCTCATTTTGCGTGTCCGGGAGCTTCTTAGAAGATAGCAAAGGTCATTGACCTCTGGTGACCTCATTTTGCGTGTCCGGGAACTTCTTAGATATTAGCAAAGGTCATTGACCTCTGGTGACCTCAATTTCCGTGTCCGGGAGCTTCTTAGAAGATAGCAAAGGTCATTGACCTCTGGTGATCTCATTTTGCGTGCGCGGGAGCGTCCTAGAAGATTGCAAAGGTCATTGACCACTGCTGAACTCATTTTGCGTGTCCGGGAGCGTCTTAGAAGATAGCAAAGGTCTTTTACCTCTAGTGACCTCATTTTGCGTGTCCGGCAGCTTCTTAGAAAATAGCAAAGGTCATTGTCCTCTGGTGACCTCGTTTTGCGTGTCCGGGAGCGTCTTAGAAGATACCAAATATCATTGACCTCTCGTGACCTCATTTTGCGTGTCCGGGAGCTTCTTAGAAGATAGCAAATGTCATTGACCTCTGGTGATCTCATTTTGCGGGTGCGGGAGCGTCTTAGAAGATAGCAAAGGTCATTGACCACTGCTGACCTCATTTTGCGTGTACGGGAGCTTCTAAGAGTATAGCAAAGGTCATTGGCCTCTGGTGACCTCATTTTGCGTGTCCGGGAGCGTCTTAGAAAATAGCAAACGTCATTGACCTCTGGTGACCTCATTTTGCGTGTCCGGGAACTTCTTAGAAGGTAGCAATGGTCATTGACCTCTGGTGACCTCATTTTGCGTGTCCGGGTGCTTCTTAGAAGATAGCAAATGTCATTGACCTCTGGTGATCTCATTTTGCGTGTGCGGGAGCGTCTTAGAAGATAGCAAAGGTCATTGACCACTGCTGACCTCATTTTGCGTGTACGGGAGCTTCTAAGAGTATAGCAAAGGCCATTGAACTCTGGTGACCTCATTTTGCGTGTCCGGGAGCGTCTTAGAAGATAGCAAAGGTCATTGACCTCTGGTGACCTCATTTAGCGTGTCCGGGATCTTCTAAGGGTATAGCAAAGGTCATTGACCTCTGGTGACCTCATTTTGCGCGTGCGGGAGCGTCTTAGAAGATAGCAAAGGTCATTGACCTCTGGTGACCTCATTTTGCGTGTCCGGGAGCGTCTTAAAAGATAGCAAAGGTAATTGACCTCTGGTGACCTCATTTTGCGTGTCCGGGAGCTTCTTAGAAGATAGCAAAGGTCATTGTCCTATGGTGACCTCATTTTGCGTGTCCGGGAACTTCTTAGATAATAGCAAAGGTCATTGAACTCTGGTGACCACATTTTGCGTGTCCGGGAGCGTCTTAAAAGATAGCAAAGGTAATTGACCTCTGGTGACCTCATTTTGCGTGTCCGAGAGCTTCTTAGAAGATAGCAAAGGTCATTGTCCTCTGGTGACCTCATTTTGCGTGTGCGGGAGCGTCTTAGAAGATTGCAAAGGTCATTGACCTCTGCTGACCTCATTTTGCGCGTCCGGGAGCGTCTTAGAAGAGAGCAAAGGTCATTGACCACTTGTGACCTCATTTTGCGTGTCCGGGACCGTCTTAGAAGATAGCAAAGTTCATTGACCTCTGGTGACCTCATTTTGCGTGTCCGGGAGCGTCTTATAAGATAGCAAAGGTCATTGACCTCTGGTGACCTCATTTTGCGTGTCCGGGAGCTTCTTAGAAGATAGCAAAGGTCATTGACCTCTGGTGACCTCATTTTGCGTGTCCGGGAACTTCTTAGATAATAGCAAAAGTCATTGACCTCTGGTGACCTCAATTTCCGTGTCCGGGAGCTTCTTAGAAGATAGCAAATATCATTGACCTCTGGTGATCTCATTTTGCGTGTGCGGGAGCGTCCTAGAAGATTGCAAAGGTCATTGACCTCTGCTGAACTCATTTTGCGTGTCCGGGAGCGTCTTAGAAGATAGCAAAGGTCTTTTACCTCTGGTGACCTCATTTTGCGTGTCCGGGAGCTTCTTAGATGATAGCAAAGGTAGTTGACCTCTTGTGACCTCATTTTGCGTGTCCGGCAGCTTCTTAGAAGATAGCAAAGGTCATTGTCCTCTGGTGACCTCATTTTGCGTGTCCGCGAGCGTCTTAGAAGATAGCAAAGGTCATTGACCTCTGGTGACCTCATTTTGCGTGTCCGGGAGCTTCTAAGAGTATAGCAAAGGTCATTGACCACTGCTGACCTCATTTTGCGTGTACGGGAGCTTCTAAGAGTATAGCAAAGGTCATTGGCCTCTGGTGACCTCATTTTGCGTGTCCGGGAGCGTCTTAGAAAATAGCAAACGTCATTGACCTCTGGTGACCTCATTTTGCGTGTCCGGGAACTTCTTAGAAGGTAGCAATGGTCATTGACCTCTGGTGACCTCATTTTGCGTGTCCGGGTGCTTCTTAGAAGATAGCAAATGTCATTGACCTCTGGTGATCTCATTTTGCGTGTGCGGGAGCGTCTTAGAAGATAGCAAAGGTCATTGACCACTGCTGACCTCATTTTGCGTGTACGGGAGCTTCTAAGAGTATAGCAAAGGCCATTGAACTCTGGTGACCTCATTTTGCGTGTCCGGGAGCGTCTTAGAAGATAGCAAAGGTCATTGACCTCTGGTGACCTCATTTAGCGTGTCCGGGATCTTCTAAGGGTATAGCAAAGGTCATTGACCTCTGGTGACCTCATTTTGCGCGTGCGGGAGCGTCTTAGAAGATAGCAAAGGTCATTGACCTCTGGTGACCTCATTTTGCGTGTCCGGGAGCGTCTTAAAAGATAGCAAAGGTAATTGACCTCTGGTGACCTCATTTTGCGTGTCCGGGAGCTTCTTAGAAGATAGCAAAGGTCATTGTCCTATGGTGACCTCATTTTGCGTGTCCGGGAACTTCTTAGATAATAGCAAAGGTCATTGAACTCTGGTGACCACATTTTGCGTGTCCGGGAGCGTCTTAAAAGATAGCAGAGGTAATTGACCTCTGGTGACCTCATTTTGCGTGTCCGGGAGCTTCTTAGAAGATAGCAAAGGTCATTGTCCTCTGGTGACCTCATTTTGCGTGTGCGGGAGCGTCTTAGAAGATTGCAAAGGTCATTGACCTCTGCTGACCTCATTTTGCGCGTCCGGGAGCGTCTTAGAAGAGAGCAAAGGTCATTGACCACTTGTGACCTCATTTTGCGTGTCCGGGACCGTCTTAGAAGATAGCAAAGTTCATTGACCTCTGGTGACCTCATTTTGCGTGTCCGGGAGCGTCTTATAAGATAGCAAAGGTCATTGACCTCTGGTGACCTCATTTTGCGTGTCCGGGAGCTTCTTAGAAGATAGCAAAGGTCATTGACCTCTGGTGACCTCATTTTGCGTGTCCGGGAACTTCTTAGATAATAGCAAAAGTCATTGACCTCTGGTGACCTCAATTTCCGTGTCCGGGAGCTTCTTAGAAGATAGCAAATATCATTGACCTCTGGTGATCTCATTTTGCGTGTGCGGGAGCGTCCTAGAAGATTGCAAAGGTCATTGACCTCTGCTGAACTCATTTTGCGTGTCCGGGAGCGTCTTAGAAGATAGCAAAGGTCTTTTACCTCTGGTGACCTCATTTTGCGTGTCCGGGAGCTTCTTAGATGATAGCAAAGGTAGTTGACCTCTTGTGACCTCATTTTGCGTGTCCGGCAGCTTCTTAGAAGATAGCAAAGGTCATTGTCCTCTGGTGACCTCATTTTGCGTGTCCGGGAGCGTCTTAGAAGATAGCAAAGGTCATTGACCTCTCGTGACCTCATTTAGCGTGTCCGGGAGCGTCTTAGAAGATACCAAATATCATTGACCTCTGGTGACCTCATTTTGCGTGTCCGGGAGCGTCTTAGAAAATAGCAAAGGTCATTGACCTCTGGTGACCTCATTTTGCGTGTCCGGGTGCTTCTTAGAAGATAGCAAAAGTCATTGACCTCTGGTGATCTCATTTTGCGTGTGCGGGAGCGTCTTAGAAGATAGCAAAGGTCATTGACCACTGCTGACCTCATTTTGCGTGTACGGGAGCTTCTAAGAGTATAGCAAAGGTCATTGAACTCTGGTGACCTCATTTTGCGTGTCTGGGAGCGTCTTAGAAGATAGCAAAGGTCTTTGACCTCTCGTGACCTCATTTAGCGTCTCCGGGATCTTCTAAGAGTATAGAAAAGGTCATTGACCTCTGGTGACCTCATTTTGCGCGTGCGGGAGCGTCTTAGAAGATAGCAAAGGTCATTGACCTCTGGTGACCTCATTTTGCGTGTCCGGGAGCGTCTTAAAAGATAGCAAAGGTAATTGACCTCTGGTGACCTCATTTTGCGTGTCCGGGAGCTTCTTAGAAGATAGCAAAGGTCATTGTCCTATGGTGACCTCATTTTGCGTGTGCGGGAGCGTCTTAGAAGATTGCAAAGGTCATTGAGCTCTGCTGACCTCATTTTGCGCGTCCGGGAGCGTCTTAGAAGATAGCAAAGGTCATTGACCACTTGTACCTCATTTTGCGTGTCCGGGACCGTCTTAGAAGTTAGCAAAGTTCATTGACCTCTGGTGACCTCATTTTGCGTGTCCGGGAGCGTCTTAGAAGATAAGAAAGGTCATTGACCTCTGGTGACCTCATTTTGCGTGTCCGGGAGCTTCTTAGAAGATAGCAAAGGTCATTGTCCTCTGGTGACCTCATTTTGCGTGTGCGGGAGCGTCTTAGAAGATTGCAAAGGTCATTGACCTCTGCTGACCTCATTTTGCGCGTCCGGGAGCGTCTTAGAAGAGAGCAAAGGTCATTGACCACTTGTGACCTCATTTTGCGTGTCCGGGACCGTCTTAGAAGATAGCAAAGTTCATTGACCTCTGGTGACCTCATTTTGCGTGTCCGGGAGCGTCTTAGAAGATAGCAAAGGTCTTTTACCTCTGGTGACCTCATTTTGCGTGTCCGGCAGCTTCTTAGAAGATAGCAAAGGTCATTGTCCTCTGGTGACCTCGTTTTTTTCGTGTCCGGGAGCGTCTTAGAAGATACCAAATGTCATTGACCTCTGGTGACCTCATTTTGCGTGTCCGGGAGCTTCTTAGATGATAGCAAAGGTAGTTGACCACTTGTGACCTCATTTTGCGTGTCCGGGAGCTTCTTAGAAGATAGCAAATGTCATTGACCTCTGGTGATCTCATTTTGCGGGTGCGGGAGCGTCTTAGAAGATAGCAAAGGTCATTGACCACTGCTGACCTCATTTTGCGTGTACGGGATCTTCTAAGAGTATAGCAAATGTCATTGACCTCTGGTGACCTCATTTTGCCCGTGCGGAAGCGTCTTAGAAGATAGCAAAGGTCATTGACCTCTGGTGACCTCATTTTGCGGGTCCGGGAGCGTCTTAAAAGATAGCAAAGGTAATTGACCTCTGGTTACCTCATTTTGCGTGTCCAGGAGCTTCTTAGAAGATAGCA
This sequence comes from Dolichovespula sylvestris, assembly GCA_918808275.2. Lineage (NCBI taxonomy): Eukaryota > Metazoa > Arthropoda > Insecta > Hymenoptera > Vespidae > Dolichovespula > Dolichovespula sylvestris. Next base: position 267,879 of record OU964965.1, read on the forward strand.
AAGGTCATTGTCCTATGGTGACCTCATTTTGCGTGTGCGGGAGCGTCTTAGAAGATTGCAAAGGTCATTGACCTCTGCTGACCTCATTTTGCGCGTCCGGGAGCGTCTTAGAAGATAGCAAAGGTCATTGACCACTTGTGACCTCATTTTGCGTGTCCGGGACCGTCTTAGAAGATAGCAAAGTTCATTGACCTCTGGTGACCTCATTTTGCGTGTCCGGGAGCGTCTTAGAAGATAAGAAAGGTCATTGACCTCTGGTGACCTCATTTTGTGTGTCCGGGAGCTTCTTGGAAGATAGCAAAGGTCATTGACCTCTGGTGACCTCATTTTGCGTGTCCGGGAACTTCTTAGATAATAGCAAAGGTCATTGACCTCTGGTGACCTCAATTTCCGTGTCCGGGAGCTTCTTAGAAGATAGCAAAGGTCATTGACCTCTGGTGATCTCATTTTGCGTGTGCGGGAGCGTCCTAGAAGATTGCATAGGTCATTGACCTCTGCTGAACTCATTTTGCGTGTCCGGGAGCGTCTTAGAAGATAGCAAAGGTCTTTGACCTCTGGTGACCTCATTTTGCCCGTGCGGAAGCGTCTTAGAAGATAGCAAAGGTCATTGACCTCTGGTGACCTCATTTTGCGGGTCCGGGAGCGTCTTAAAAGATAGCAAAGGTAATTGACATCTGGTTACCTCATTTTGCGTGTCCAGGAGCTTCTTAGAAGATAGCAAAAGTCATTGTCCTATGGTGACCTCATTTTGCGTGTGCGGGAGCGTCTTAGAAGATTGCAAAGGTCATTGACCTCTGCTGACCTCATTTTGCGCGTCCGGGAGCGTCTTAGAAGATAGCGAAGGTCATTGACCTCTGGTGACCTCATTTTGCGTGTCCGGGAGCTTCTTAGATGATAGCAAAGGTCGTTGACCTCTGGTGATCTCATTTTGCGTGTGCGGGAGCGTCTTAGAAGATTGCAAAGGTCATTGACCTATGCTAAACTCATTTTGCGTGTCCGGGAGCGTCTTAGAAGATAGCAAATGTCTTTGACTTCTGGTGACATCATTTTGCGTGTCCGGGAACTTCTTAGATAATAGCAAAGGTCATTGACCTCTGGTGACCTCATTTTCCGTGTCCGGGAGCTTCTTAGAAGATAGCAAAGGTCATTGACCTCTGGTGATCTCATTTTGCGTGTGCGGGAGCGTCTTAGAAGTTTGCAAAGGTCATTGACCACTGCTGAACTCATTTTGCGTGTCCGGGAGCGGCTTAGAAGATAGCAAAGGTCTTTGACTTCTGGTGACCTCATTTTGCGTGTCCGGGAGCGTCTTAGAAGATAGCAAAGGTCAATGACCTCTGGTGACCTCATTTTGCGTGTCCGGGAGCTTCTAAGAGTATAGCAAAGGTCATTGACCTCTGGTGATCTCATTTTGCGGGTGCGGGAGCGTCTTAGAAGATAGCAAAGGTCATTGACCACTGCTGACATCATTTTGCGTGCACGGGAGCTTCTAAGAGTATAGCAAAGGTCATTGACCTCTGGTGACCTCATTTTGCGTGTCCGGGAGCGTCTTAGAAGATAGCAAAGGTAATTGACCTCTGGTGACCTCATTTTGCGTGTCCGGGAGCTTCTTAGAAGATAGCAAAGTTCATTGACCTCTGGTGACCTCATTTTCCGTGTCCGGGAGCGTCTTAGAAGATAGCAAAGGTCATTGACCTCTGGTGACCTCATTTTGCGTGTCCGGGAGCTTCTTAGTTGATAGCAAAGGTCATTGACCTCTGGTGACCTCATTTTGCGTGTCCGGGAGCGTCTTAGAAGATAGCAAAGGTCATTGACCTCTAGTGACCTCATTTTGCGTGTCCGGGAGCTTCTTAGAAGATAGCAAAGGTCATTGACCTCTGGTGACCTCATTTTGCGTGTCCGGGAACTTCTTAGAAGGTAGCAAAGGTCATTGACCTCTGGTGACCTCATTTTGCGTGACCGGGAGCTTCTTAGAAGATAGCAAAGGTCATTGACCTCTGGTGACCTCATTTTGCGTGTCCGGGAACTTCTTAGATAATAGCAAAGATGATTGACCTCTGGTGACCTCAATTTCCGTGCCCGGGAGCTTCTTAGAAGATAGCAAAGGTCATTGACCTCTGCTGAACTCATTTTGCGTGTCCGGGAGCGTCTTAGAAGATAGCAAAGGTCTTTGACCTCTGGTGACCTCATTTTGCGTGTCCGGCAGCTTCTTAGAAGATAGCAAAGGTCATTGTCCTCTGGTGACCTCATTTTGCGTGTCCGGGAGCGTCTTAGAAGATAGCAAAGTTCATTGACCTCTGGTGACCTCATTTTGCGCGTGCGGGAGCGTCTTAGAAGATAGCAAAGGTCATTGACCTCTGGTGACCTCATTTAGCGTCTCCGGGATCTTCTAAGAGTATAGAAAAGGTCATTGACCTCTGGTGACCTCATTTTGCGCGTGCGGGAGCGTCTTAGAAGATAGCAAAGGTCATTGACCTCTGGTGACCTCATTTTGCGTGTCCGGGAGCGTCTTAAAAGATAGCAAAGGTAATTGACCTCTGGTGACCTCATTTTGCGTGTCCGGGAGCTTCTTAGAAGATAGCAAAGGTCATTGTCCTATGGTGACCTCATTTTGCGTGTGCGGGAGCGTCTTAGAAGATTGCAAAGGTCATTGAGCTCTGCTGACCTCATTTTGCGCGTCCGGGAGCGTCTTAGAAGATAGCAAAGGTCATTGACCACTTGTACCTCATTTTGCGTGTCCGGGACCGTCTTAGAAGTTAGCAAAGTTCATTGACCTCTGGTGACCTCATTTTGCGTGTCCGGGAGCGTCTTAGAAGATAAGAAAGGTCATTGACCTCTGGTGACCTCATTTTGCGTGTCCGGGAGCTTCTTAGAAGATAGCAAAGGTCATTGTCCTCTGGTGACCTCATTTTGCGTGTGCGGGAGCGTCTTAGAAGATTGCAAAGGTCATAGACCTCTGCTGACCTCATTTTGCGCGTCCGGGAGCGTCTTAGAAGAGAGCAAAGGTCATTGACCACTTGTGACCTCATTTTGCGTGTCCGGGACCGTCTTAGAAGATAGCAAAGTTCATTGACCTCTGGTGACCTCATTTTGCGTGTCCGGGAGCGTCTTAGAAGATAGCAAAGGTCATTGACCTCTGGTGACCTCATTTTGCGTGTCCGGGAGCTTCTTAGAAGATAGCAAAGGTCATTGACCTCTGGTGACCTCATTTTGCGTGTCCGGGAACTTCTTAGATAATAGCAAAGGTCATTGACCTCTGGTGACCTCAATTTCCGTGTCCGGGAGCTTCTTAGAAGATAGCAAAGGTCATTGACCTCTGGTGATCTCATTTTGCGTGTGCGGGAGCGTCCTAGAAGATTGCAAAGGTCATTGACCTCTGCTGAACTCATTTTGCGTGTCCGGGAGCGTCTTAGAAGATAGCAAAGGTCTTTTACCTCTGGTGACCTCATTTTGCGTGTCCGGCAGCTTCTTAGAAGATAGCAAAGGTCATTGTCCTCTGGTGACCTCGTTTTTTTCGTGTCCGGGAGCGTCTTAGAAGATACCAAATGTCATTGACCTCTGGTGACCTCATTTTGCGTGTCCGGGAGCTTCTTAGATGATAGCAAAGGTAGTTGACCACTTGTGACCTCATTTTGCGTGTCCGGGAGCTTCTTAGAAGATAGCAAATGTCATTGACCTCTGGTGATCTCATTTTGCGGGTGCGGGAGCGTCTTAGAAGATAGCAAAGGTCATTGACCACTGCTGACCTCATTTTGCGTGTACGGGATCTTCTAAGAGTATAGCAAATGTCATTGACCTCTGGTGACCTCATTTTGCCCGTGCGGAAGCGTCTTAGAAGATAGCAAAGGTCATTGACCTCTGGTGACCTCATTTTGCGGCTCCGGGAGCGTCTTAAAAGATAGCAAAGGTAATTGACCTCTGGTTACCTCATTTTGCGTGTCCAGGAGCTTCTTAGAAGATAGCAAAGGTCATTGTCCTGTGGTGACCTCATTTTGCGTGTGCGGGAGCGTCTTAGAAGATTGCAAAGGTCATTGACCTCTGCTGACCTCATTTTGCGCGTCCGGGAGCGTCTTAGAAGATAGCAAAGGTCATTGACCACTTGTGACCTCATTTTGCGTGTCCGGGACCGTCTTAGAAGATAGCAAAGTTCATTGACCTCTGGTGACCTCATTTTGCGTGTCCGGGAGCGTCTTAGAAGATAAGAAAGGTCATTGACCTCTGGTGACCTCATTTTGCGTGTCCGGGAGCTTCTTAGAAGATAGCAAAGGTCATTGACCTCTGGTGACCTCATTTTGCGTGTCCGGGAACTTCTTAGATAATAGCAAAGGTCATTGACCTCTGGTGACCTCAATTTCCGTGTCCGGGAGCTTCTTAGAAGATAGCAAAGGTCATTGACCTCTGGTGATCTCATTTTGCGTGTGCGGGAGCGTCTTAAAAGATAGCAAAGGTAATTGACCTCTGGTTACCTCATTTTGCGTGTGCGGGAGCGTCTTAGAAGTTTGCAAAGGTCATTGACCACTGCTGAACTCATTTTGCGTGTCCGGGAGCGTCTTAGAAGATAGCAGAGGTCTTTGACTTCTGGTGACCTCATTTTGCGTGTCCGGGAGCGTCTTAGAAGATAGCAAAGGTCATTGACCTCTGGTGACCTCATTTTGCGTGTCCGGGAGCTTCTAAGAGTATAGCAAAGGTCATTGACCTCTGGTGATCTCATTTTGCGGGTGCGGGAGCGTCTTAGAAGATAGCAAAGGTCATTGACCACTGCTGACCTCATTTTGCGTGCACGGGAGCTTCTAAGAGTATAGCAAAGGTCATTGACCTCTGGTGACCTCATTTTGCGTGTCCGGGAGCGTCTTAGAAGATAGCAAAGGTAATTGACCTCTGGTGACCTCATTTTGCGTGTCCGGGAGCTTCTTAGAAGATAGCAAAGTTCATTGACCTCTGGTGACCTCATTTTCCGTGTCCGGGAGCGTCTTAGAAGATAGCAAAGGTCATTGACCTCTGGTGACCTCATTTTGCGTGTCCGGGAGCTTCTTAGTTGATAGCAAAGGTCATTGACCTCTGGTGACCTCATTTTGCGGGTCCGGGAGCGTCTTAGAAGATAGCAAAGGTCATTGACCTCTAGTGACCTCATTTTGCGTGTCCGGGAGCTTCTTAGAAGATAGCAAAGGTCATTGACCTCTGGTGACCTCATTTTGCGTGTCCGGGAACTTCTTAGAAGGTAGCAAAGGTCATTGACCTCTGGTGACCTCATTTTGCGTGTCCGGGAGCTTCTTAGAAGATAGCAAAGGTCATTGACCTCTGGTGACCTCATTTTGCGTGTCCGGGAACTTCTTAGATAATAGCAAAGATGATTGACCTCTGGTGACCTCAATTTCCGTGCCCGGGAGCTTCTTAGAAGATAGCAAAGGTCATTGACCTCTGCTGAACTCATTTTGCGTGTCCGGGAGCGTCTTAGAAGATAGCAAAGGTCTTTGACCTCTGGTGACCTCATTTTGCGTGTCCGGCAGCTTCTTAGAAGATAGCAAAGGTCATTGTCCTCTGGTGACCTCATTTTGCGTGTCCGGGAGCGTCTTAGAAGATAGCAAAGTTCATTGACCTCTGGTGACCTCATTTTCCGTGTCCGGGAGCGTCTTAGAAGATAGCAAAGGTCATTGACCTCTGGTGACCTCATTTTGCGTGTCCGGGAGCGTCTTAGAAGATAGCAAAGGTCATTGAACTCTAGTGACCTCATTTTGCGTGTCCGGGAACTTCTTAGATAATAGCAAAGGTCATTGACCTCTGGTGACCTCTTTTTCCGTGTCCGGGAGCGTCTTAGAAGATAGCAAAGGTCATTGACCTCTGGTGACCTCATTTTGCGTTTCCGTTAGCTTCTTAGAAGATAGCAAATGTCATTGACCTCTGGTGATCTCATTTTGCGGGTGCGGGAGCGTCTTAGAAGATAGCAAAGGTCATTGACCACTGCTGACCTCATTTTGCGTGCACGGAAGCTTCTAAGAGTATAGCAAAGGTCATTGACCTCTGGTGACCTCATTTTGCGTGTCCGGGAGCGTCTTAGAAGATAGCAAAGGTAATTGACCTCTGGTGACCTCATTTTCCGTGTCCGGGAGCTTCTTAGAAGATAGCAAAGTTCATTGAACTCTGGTGACCTCATTTTCCGTGTCCGGGAGCGTCTTAGAAGATAGCAAAGGTCATTGACCTCTGGTGACCTCATTTTGCGTGTCCGGGGTGTTCTTAGTTGATAGCAAAGGTCATTGACCTCTGGTGACCTCATTTTGCGTGTCCGGGAGCGTCTTAGAAGATAGCAAAGGTCATTGACCTCTAGTGACCTCATTTTGCGTGTCCGGGAGCTTCTTAGAAGATAGCAAAGGTCATTGACCTCTGGTGACCTCATTTTGCGTGTCCGGGAACTTCTTAGAAGGTAGCAAAGGTCATTGACCTCTGGTGACCTCATTTTGCGTGTCCGGGAGCTTCTTAGAAGATAGCAAAGGTCATTGACCTCTGGTGACCTCATTTTGCGTGTCCGGGAGCTTCTTAGAAGATAGCAAAGTTCATTGACCACTGGTGACCTCTTTTTCCGTGTCCGGGAGCGTCTTAGAAGATAGCAAAGGTCATTGACCTCTGGTGACCTCATTTTGCGTGTCCGGGAGCTTCTTAGTTGATAGCAAAGGTCATTGACCTCTGGTGACCTCATTTTGCGTGTCCGGGAGCTTCTTAGTTGATAGCAAAGGTCATTGACCTCTGGTGACCTCATTTTGCGTGTCCGGGAGCGTCTTAGAAGATAGCAAAGGTTATTGACCTCTAGTGACCTCATTTTGCGTGTCCGGGAGCTTCTTAGAAGATAGCAAAGGTCATTGACCTCTGGTGACCTCATTTTGCGTGTCCGGGAACTTCTTAGAAGGTAGCAAATGTCATTGACCTCTGGAGACCTCATTTTGCGTGTCCGGAAACTTCTTAGATAATAGCAAAGGTGATTGACCTCTAGTGACCTCATTTTGCGTGTCCGGGAGCTTCTTAGAAGATAGCAAAGGTCATTGACCTCTGGTGACCTCATTTTGCGTGTCCGGGTACTTCTTAGGAGGTAGCAAAGGTCATTGACCTCTGGTGACCTCATTTTGCGTGTCCGGGAGCTTCTTAGAAGATAGCAAAGGTCATTGACCTCTGGTGACCTCATTTTGCGTGTCCGGGAACTTCTTAGATAATAGCAAAGGTGATTGACCTCTGGTGACCTCAATTTCCGTGTCCGAGAGCTTCTTAGAAGATAGCAAAGGTCATTGACCTCTGGTGATCTCATTTTGCGTGTGCGGGAGCGTCCTAGAAGATTGCAAAGGTCATTGACCTCTGCTGAACTCATTTTGCGTGTCCGGGAGCTTCTTAGATGATAGCAAAGGTCGTTGACCTCTGGTGACCTCATTTTGCGTGTCCGGGAGCTTCTTAGAAGATAGCAAAGTTCATTGACCTCTGGTGACCTTATTTTCCGTGTCCGGGAGCGTCATAGAAGATAGCAAAGGTCATTGACCTCTGGTGACCTCATTTTGCGTGTCCGGGAGCTTCTTAGTTGATAGCAAAGGTCATTGACCTCTGGTGACCTCATTTTGCGTGTCCGGGAGCGTCTTAGAAGATAGCAAAGGTCATTGACCACTAGTGACCTCATTGTGCGTGTCCGGGAGCTTCTAAGAAGATAGCAAAGGTCATTGACCTCTGGTGACCTCATTTTGCGTGTCCGGGAACTTCTTAGAAGGTAGCAAAGGTCATTGACCTCTGGTGACCTCATTTTGCGTGTCCGGGAGCTTCTTAGAAGATAGCAAAGGTCATTGACCTCTGGTGACCTCATTTTGCGTGTGCGGGAGCGTCCTAGAAGATTGCAAAGGTCATTGACCTCTGCTGAACTCATTTTGCGTGTCCGGGAGCGTCTTAGAAGATAGCAAAGGTCTTTGACCTCTGGTGACCTCATTTTGCGTGTCCGGCAGCTTCTTAGAAGATAGCAAAGGTCATTGACCTCTGGTGACCTCATTTTGCGTGTCCGGGAGCTTCTTAGAAGATAGCAAATGTCATTGACCTCTGGTGATCTCATTTTGCGGGTGCGGGAGCGTCTTAGAAGATAGCAAAGGTCATTGACCACTGCTGACCTCATTTTGCGTGCACGGGAGCTTCTAAGAGTATAGCAAAGGTCATTGACCTCTGGTGACCTCATTTTGCGTGTCCGGGAGCGTCTTAGAAGATAGCAAAGGTAATTGACCTCTGGTGACCTCATTTTGCGTGTCCGGGAGCTTCTTAGAAGATAGCAAAGTTCATTGACCTCTGGTGACCTCATTTTCCGTGTCCGGGAGCGTCATAGAAGATAGCAAAGGTCATTGACCTCTGGTGACCTCATTTTGCGTGTCCGGGAGCTTCTTAGTTGATAGCAAAGGTCATTGACCTCTGGTGACCTCATTTTGCGTGTCCGGGAGCGTCTTAGAAGATAGCAAAGGTCATTGACCTCTAGTGACCTCATTTTGCGTGTCCGGGAGCTTCTTAGAAGATAGCAAAGGTCATTGACCTCTGGTGACCTCATTTTGCGTGTCCGGGAACTTCTTAGAAGGTAGCAAAGGTCATTGACCTCTGGTGACCTCATTTTGCGTGTCCGGGAGCTTCTTAGAAGATAGCAAAGGTCATTGACCTCTGGTGACCTCATTTTGCGTGTGCGGGAGCGTCCTAGAAGATTGCAAAGGTCATTGACCTCTGCTGAACTCATTTTGCGTGTCCGGGAGCGGCTTAGAAGATAGCAAATGTCTTTGACCTCTGGTGACCTCATTTTGCGTGTCCGGCAGCTTCTTAGAAGATAGCAAAGGTCATTGACCTCTGGTGACCTCATTTTGCGTGTCCGGGAGCTTCTTAGAAGATAGCAAATGTCATTGACCTCTGGTGATCTCATTTTGCGGGTGCGGGAGCGTCTTAGAAGATAGCAAAGGTCATTGACCACTGCTGACCTCATTTTGCGTGCACGGGAGCTTCTAAGAGTATAGCAAAGGTCATTGACCTCTGGTGACCTCATTTTGCGTGTCCGGGAGCGTCTTAGAAGGTAGCAAAGGTCATTGACCTCTGGTGACCTCATTTTGCGTGTCCGGGAGCTTCTTAGAAGATAGCAAAGTTCATTGACCTCTGGTGACCTCATTTTCCGTGTCCGGGAGCGTCTTAGAAGATAGCAAAGGTCATTGACCTCTGGTGACCTCATTTTGCGTGTCCGGGAGCTTCTTAGTTGATAGCAAAGGTCATTGACCTCTGGTGACCTCATTTTGCGTGTCCAGGAGCGTCTTAGAAGATAGCAAAGGTCATTGACCTCTAGTGACCTCATTTTGCGTGTCCGGGAGCTTCTTAGAAGATAGCAAAGGTCATTGACCTCTGGTGACCTCATTTTGCGTGTCCGGGAACTTCTTAGAAGGTAGCAAAGGTCATTGACCTCTGGTGACCTCATTTTGCGTGTCCGGGAGCTTCTTAGAAGATAGCAAAGGTCATTGACCTCTGGTGACCTCATTTTGCGTGTCCGGGAACTTCTTAGATAATAGCAAAGATGATTGACCTCTGGTGACCTCAATTTCCGTGTCCGGGAGCTTCTTAGAAGATAGCAAAGGTCATTGACCTCTGGTGATCACATTTTGCGTGTGCGGGAGCGTCCTAGAAGATTGCAAAGGTCATTGACCTCTGCTGAACTCATTTTGCGTGTCCGGGAGCGTCTTAGAAGATAGCAAAGGTCTTTGACATCTGGTGACCTCATTTTGCGTGTCCGGCAGCTTCTTAGAAGATAGCAAAGGTCATTGACGTCTGGTGACCTCATTTTGCGTGTCCGGGAGCGTCTTAGAAGATAGCAAAGATCATTGACCTCTGGTGACCTCATTTTGCGTGTCCGGGAACTTCTTAGATAATAGCAAAGGTGATTGACCTCTGGTGACCTCAATTTCCGTGTCCGGGAGCTTCTTAGAAGATAGCAAAGGTCATTGACCTCTGGTGATCTCATTTTGCGTGTGCGGGAGCGTCCTAGAAGATTGCAAAGGTCATTGACCTCTGCTGAACTCATTTTGCGTGTCCGGGAGCTTCTTAGATGATAGCAAAGGTCGTTGACCTCTGGTGACCTCATTTTGCGTGTCCGGGAGCTTCTTAGAAGATAGCAAAGTTCATTGACCACTGGGGACCTCATTTTCCGTGTCCGGGAGCGTCTTAGAAGATAGCAAAGGTCATTGACCTCTGGTGACCTCATTTTGCGTGTCCGGGAGCTTCTTAGTTGATAGCAAAGGTCATTGACCTCTGGTGACCTCATTTTGCGTGTCCGGGAGCGTCTTAGAAGATAGCAAAGGTCATTGACCTCTAGTGACCTCATTTTGCGTGTCCAGGAGCTTCTTAGAAGATAGCAAAGGTCATTGACCTCTAGTGACCTCATTTTGCGTGTCCGGGAGCTTCTTAGAAGATAGCAAAGGTCATTGACCTCTGGTGACCTCATTTTGCGTGTCCGGGTACTTCTTAGAAGGTAGCAAAGGTCATTGACCTCTGGTGACCTCATTTTGCGTGTCCGGGAGCTTCTTAGAAGATAGCAAAGATCATTGACCTCTGGTGACCTCATTTTGCGTGTCCGGGAACTTCTTAGATAATAGCAAAGGTGATTGACCTCTGGATACCTCAATTTCCGTGTCCGGGAGCTTCTTAGAAGATAGCAAAGGTCATTGACCTCTGGTGATCTCATTTTGCGTGTGCGGGAGCGTCCTAGAAGAATGCAAAGTTCATTGACCTCTGGTGACCTCATTTTCCGGGTCCGGGAGCGTCTTAGAAGATAGCAAAGGTCATTGACCTCTGGTGACCTCATTTTGCGTGTCCGGGAGCTTCTTAGTTGATAGCAAAGGTCATTGACCTCTGGTGACCTCATTTTGCGTGTCCGGGAGCGTCTTAGAAGATAGCAAAGGTCATTGACCTCTAGTGACCTCATTTTGCGTGTCCGGGAGCTTCTTAGAAGATAGCAAAGGTCATTGACCTCTGGTGACCTCATTTTGCGTGTCCGGGAACTTCTTAGAAGGTAGCAAATATCATTGACCTCTGGTGACCTCATTTTGCCTGTCCGGAAACTTCTTAGATAATAGCAAAGGTGATTGACCTCTAGTGACCTCATTTTGCGTGTCCGGGAGCTTCTTAGAAGATAGCAAAGGTCATTGACCTCTGGTGACCTCATTTTGCGTGTCCGGGTACTTCTTAGAAGGTAGCAAAGGTCATTGACCTCTGGTGACCTCATTTTGCGTGTCCGGGAGCTTCTTAGAAGATAGCAAAGGTATTTGACCTCTGGTGACCTCATTTTGCGTGTCCGGGAACTTCTTAGATAATAACAAAGGTGATTGACCTCTGGTGACCTCAATTTCCGTGTCCGGGAGCTTCTTAGAAGATAGCAAAGGTCATTGACCTCTGGTGATCTCATTTTGCGTGTGCGGGAGCGTCCTAGAAGATTGCAAAGGCATTGATCTCTGCTGAACTCATTTTGCGTGTCCGGGAGCGTCTTAGAATATAGCAAAGGTCATTGACCTCTGGTGACCTCATTTTGCGTGTCCGGGAGCGTCTTAGAAGATAGCAAAGATCATTGACCTCTGGTGACCTCATTTTGCGTGTCCGGGAACTTCTTCGATAATAGCAAAGGTGATTGACCTCTGGTGACCTCAATTTCCGTGTCCGGGAGCTTCTTAGAAGATAGCAAAGGTCATTGACCTCTAGTGACCTCATTTTGCGTGTCCGGGAGCTTCTTAGAAGATAGCAAAGGTCATTGACCTCTGGTGACCTCATTTTGCGTGTCCGGGTACTTCTTAGAAGGTAGCAAAGGTCATTGACCTCTGGTGACCTCATTTTGCGTGTCCGGGAGCTTCTTAGAAGATAGCAAAGGTATTTGACCTCTGGTGACCTCATTTTGCGTGTCCGGGAACTTCTTAGATAATAGCAAAGGTGATTGACCTCTGGTGACCTCAATTTCCGTGTCCGGGAGCTTCTTAGAAGATAGCAAAGGTCATTGACCTCTGGTGATCTCATTTTGCGTGTGCGGGAGCGTCCTAGAAGATTGCAAAGGTCATTGATCTCTGCTGAACTCATTTTGCGTGTCCGGGAGCGTCTTAGAATATAGCAAAGTTCATTGACCTCTGGTGACCTCATTTTGCGTGTCCGGGAGCGTCTTAGAAGATAGCAAAGATCATTGACCTCTGGTGACCTCATTTTGCGTGTCCGGGAACTTCTTCGATAATAGCAAAGGTGATTGACCTCTGGTGACCTCAATTTCCGTGTCCGGGAGCTTCTTAGAAGATAGCAAAGGTCATTGACCTCTGGTGATCTCATTTTGCGTGTGCGGGAGCGTCCTAGCAGATTGCAAAGGTCATTGACCTCTGCTGAACTCATTTTGCGTGTCCGGGAGCTTCTTAGATGATAGCAAAGGTCGTTGACCTCTGGTGACCTCATTTTGCGTGTCCGGGAGCTTCTTAGAAGATAGCAAAGGTCATTGACCTCTGGTGACCTCATTTTGCGTGTGCGGGAGCGTCCTAGAAGATTGCAAAGGTCATTGATCTCTCTTGAACTCATTTTGCGTGTCCGGGAGCGTCTTAGAAGATAGCAAAGGTCATTGACCTCTGGTGACCTCATTTTGCGTGTCCGGGAGCTTCTAAGAGTATAGCAAAGGTCATTGACCTCTGGTGACCTCATTTTGCGCGTCCGGGAGCGTCTTAGAAGATAGCAAAGGTCATTGACCTCTGGTGACCTCATTTTGCGTTTCCGGGAGCGTCTTAGAAGATAGCAAAGGTCATTGACCTCTGGTGATCTCATTTTGCGTGTCCGGGAGCTTCTAAGAGTATAGCAAAGGTCATTGACCTCTGGTGACCTCATTTTGCGCGTCCGGGAGCGTCTTAGAAGATAGCAAAGGTCATTGACCTCTGGTGACCTCATTTTGCGTTTCCGGGAGCGTCTTAGAAGATAGCAAAGGTCATTGACCTCTGGTGATCTCATTTTGCGTGTCCGGGAGCTTCTTAGAAGATAGCAAAGGTCATTGACCTCTGGTGACCTCATTTTGCGTGTCCGGGTACTTCTTAGAAGGTAGCAAAGGTCATTGACCTCTGGTGACCTCATTTTGCGTGTCCGGGAGCTTCTTAGAAGATAGCAAAGGTATTTGACCTCTGGTGACCTCATTTTGCGTGTCCGGGAACTTCTTAGATAATAGCAAAGGTGATTGACCTCTGGTGACCTCAATTTCCGTGTCCGGGAGCTTCTTAGAAGATAGCAAAGGTCATTGACCTCTGGTGATCTCATTTTGCGTGTGCGGGAGCGTCCTAGAAGATTGCAAAGGTCATTGATCTCTGCTGAACTCATTTTGCGTGTCCGGGAGCGTCTTAGAATATAGCAAAGTTCATTGACCTCTGGTGACCTCATTTTGCGTGTCCGGGAGCGTCTTAGAAGATAGCAAAGATCATTGACCTCTGGTGACCTCATTTTGCGTGTCCGGGAACTTCTTCGATAATAGCAAAGGTGATTGACCTCTGGTGACCTCAATTTCCGTGTCCGGGAGCTTCTTAGAAGATAGCAAAGGTCATTGACCTCTGGTGATCTCATTTTGCGTGTGCGGGAGCGTCCTAGCAGATTGCAAAGGTCATTGACCTCTGCTGAACTCATTTTGCGTGTCCGGGAGCTTCTTAGATGATAGCAAAGGTCGTTGACCTCTGGTGACCTCATTTTGCGTGTCCGGGAGCTTCTTAGAAGATAGCAAAGGTCATTGACCTCTGGTGACCTCATTTTGCGTGTGCGGGAGCGTCCTAGAAGATTGCAAAGGTCATTGATCTCTCTTGAACTCATTTTGCGTGTCCGGGAGCGTCTTAGAAGATAGCAAAGGTCATTGACCTCTGGTGACCTCATTTTGCGTGTCCGGGAGCTTCTAAGAGTATAGCAAAGGTCATTGACCTCTGGTGACCTCATTTTGCGCGTCCGGGAGCGTCTTAGAAGATAGCAAAGGTCATTGACCTCTGGTGACCTCATTTTGCGTTTCCGGGAGCGTCTTAGAAGATAGCAAAGGTCATTGACCTCTGGTGATCTCATTTTGCGTGTCCGGGAGCTTCTAAGAGTATAGCAAAGGTCATTGACCTCTGGTGACCTCATTTTGCGCGTCCGGGAGCGTCTTAGAAGATAGCAAAGGTCATTGACCTCTGGTGATCTCATTTTGCGTGTCCGGGAGCTTCTTAGATGATAGCAAAGGTCGTTGACCTCTGGTGACCTCATTTTGCGTGTCCGGGAGCTTCTAAGTGTATAGCAAAGGTCATTGACCTCTGGTGACCTCATTTTCCGTGTCCGGGAGCGTCTTAAAAGTTAGCAAAGGTCATTGACCTCTGGTGACCTCATTTTACGTGTCCGGGAGCTTCTTAGATGATAGCAAAGGTCATTGACCTCTGGTGACCTCATTTTGCGTGTCCGGGAGCGTCTTAGAAGATAGCAAATGTCATTGAAATCTGGTGACCTCATTTTGCGTGTCCGGGAGCTTCTTAGAAGATAGCAATGGTCATTGACCTCTGGTGACCTCATTTTGCGTGTCCGGGAGCGTCTTAGAAGATAGCAAAGGTCATTGACCACTGCTGACCTCATTTTGCGTGTACGGGAGCTTCTAAGAGTATAGCAAAGGTCATTGACCTCTGGTGACCTCATTTTGCGTGTCCGGGAGCGTCTTAGAAGATAGCAAAGGTAATTGACCTCTGGTGACCTCATTTTGCGTGTCCCGGAGCTTCTTAGAAGATAGCAAAGTTCATTGACCTCTGGTGACCTCATTTTGCGTGTCCGGGAGCGTCTTAGAAGATAGCAAAGGTCATTGACCACTGCTGACCTCATTTTGCGTGTACGGGAGCTTCTAAGAGTATAGCAAAGGTCATTGACCTCTGGTGACCTCATTTTGCGTGTCCGGGAGCGTCTTAGAAGATAGCAAAGGTAATTGACCTCTGGTGACCTCATTTTGCGTGTCCCGGAGCTTCTTAGAAGATAGCAAAGTTCATTGACCTCTGGTGACCTCATTTTCCGTGTCCGGGAGCGTCTTAGAAGATAGCAAATGTCATTGACCTCTGGTGACCTCATTTTGCGTGTCCGGGAACTTCTTAGAAGATAGCAAAGGTCATTGACCTCTGGTGACCTCATTTTGCGTGTCCGGGAGCGTCTTAGAAGTTAGCAAAGGTCATTGACCTCTGGTGACCTCATTTTACGTGTCCGGGAGCTTCTTAGATGATAGCAAAGGTCATTGACCTCTGGTGACCTCATTTTCCGTGTCCGGGAGCGTCTTAGAAGTTAGCAAAGGTCATTGACCTCTGGTGACCTCATTTTACGTGTCCGGGAGCTTCTTAGATGATAGCAAAGGTCATTGACCTCTGGTGACCTCATTTTACGTGTCCGGGAGCGTCTTAGAAGATAGCAAATGTCATTGAAATCTGGTGACCTCATTTTGCGTGTCCGGGAGCTTCTTAGAAGATAGCAAAGGTCATTGACCTCTGGTGACCTCATTTTGCGTGTCCGGGAGCGTCTTAGAAGATAGCAAAGGTCATTGACCACTGCTGACCTCATTTTGCGTGTACGGGAGCTTCTAAGAGTATAGCAAAGGTCATTGACCTCTGGTGACCTCATTTTGCGTGTCCGGGAGCGTCTTAGAAGATAGCAAAGGTAATTGACCTCTGGTGACCTCATTTTGCGTGTCCCGGAGCTTCTTAGAAGATAGCAAAGTTCATTGACCTCTGGTGACCTCATTTTCCGTGTCCGGGAGCGTCTTAGAAGATAGCAAAGGTCATTGACCTCTGGTGACCTCATTTTGCGTGTCCGGGAACTTCTTAGAAGATAGCAAAGGTCATTGACCTCTGGTGACCTCATTTTGCGTGTCCGGGGCGTCTTAGAAGATAGCAAAGGTCATTGACCTCTGGTGACCTCATTTTGCGTGTCCGGGAGCGTCTTAGAAGATAGCAAAGGTCATTGACCACTGCTGACCTCATTTTGCGTGTACGGGAGCTTCTAAGAGTATAGCAAAGGTCATTGACCTCTGGTGACCTCATTTTGCGTGTCCGGGAGCGTCTTAGAAGATAGCAAGGGTAATTGACCTCTGGTGACCTCATTTTGCGTGTCCCGGAGCTTCTTAGAAGATAGCAAAGTTCATTGACCTCTGGTGACCTCATTTTCCGTGTCCGGGAGCGTGTTAGAAGATAGCAAAGGTCATTGACCTCTGGTGACCTCATTTTGCGTGTCCGGGAACTTCTTAGAAGATAGCAAAGGTCATTGACCTCTGGTGACCTCATTTTGCGTGTCCGGGAGCGTCTTAGAAGTTAGCAAAGGTCATTGACCTCTGGTGACCTCATTTTACGTGTCCGGGAGCTTCTTAGATGATAGCAAAGGTCATTGACCTCTGGTGACCTCATTTTGCGTGTCCGGGAGCTTCTAAGAGTATAGCAAAGTTCATTGACCTCTGGTGACCTCATTTTGCGTGTCCGGGAGCGTCTTAAAAGATAGCAAAGGTCATTGACATCTGGTGACCTCATTTTGCGTGTCCGGGAGCTTCTAAGAGTATAGCAAAGGTCATTGACCTCTGGTGACCTCATTTTGCGTGTCCGGGAGCGTCTTAAAAGATAGCAAAGGTCATTGACATCTGGTGATCTCATTTTGCGTGTCCGGGAGCGTCTTAGAAGATAGCAAAGGTCATTGACCTCTGGTGACCTCATTTTGCGTGTCCGGGAGCTTCTTAGTTGATAGCAAAGGTCATTGACCTCTGGTGACCTCATTTTGCGTGTCCGGGAGCGTCTTAGAAGATAGCAACGGTCATTGACCTCTAGTGACCTCATTTTGCGTGTCCGGGAGCTTCTTAGAAGATAGCAAAGGTCATTGACCTCTGGTGACCTCATTTTGCGTGTCCGGGAACTTCTTAGAAGGTAGCAAAGGTCATTGACCTCTGGTGACCTCATTTTGCGTGTCCGGGAGCTTCTTAGAAGATAGCAAAGGTCATTGACCTCTGGTGACCTCATTTTGCGTGTCCGGGAACTTCTTAGATAATAGCAAAGGTGATTGACCTCTGGTGACCTCAATTTCCGTGTCCGGGAGCTTCTTAGAAGATAGCAAAGGTCATTGACCTCTGGTGATCTCATTTTGCGTGTGCGGGAGCGTCCTAAATGATTGCAAAGGTCATTGACCTCTGCTGAACTCATTTTGCGTGTCCGGGAGCGTCTTAGAAGATAGCAAAGGTCTTTGACCTCTTGTGACCTCATTTTGCGTGTCCGGCAGCTTCTTAGAAGATAGCAAAGGTCATTGACCTCTGGTGACCTCATTTTGCGTGTCCGGGAGCGTCTTAGAAGATAGCAAAGATCATTGACCTCTGGTGACCTCATTTTGCGTGTCCGGGAACTTCTTAGATAATAGCAAAGGTGATTGACCTCTGGTGACCTCAATTTCCGTGTCCGGGAGCTTCTTAGAAGATAGCAAAGGTCATTGACCTCTGGTGATCTCATTTTGCGTGTGCGCGAGCGTCCTAGAAGATTGCAAAGGTCATTGACCTCTGCTGAACTCATTTTGCGTGTCCGGGAGCTTCTTAGATGATAGCAAAGGTCGTTGACCTCTGGTGACCTCATTTTGCGTTTCCGGGAACTTCTTAGATAATAGCAAAGGTGATTGACCTCTGGTGATTTCAATTTCCGTGTCCGGGAGCTTCTTAGAAGATAGCAAAGGTCATTGACCTCTGGTGATCTCATTTTGCGTGAGCGGGAGCGTCCTAGAAGATTGCAAAGGTCATTGATCTCTGCTGAACTCATTTTGCGTGTCCGGGAGCGTCTTAGAAGATAGCAAAGGTCTTTGACCTCTGGTGACCTCATTTTGCGTGTCCGGGAGCTTCTTAGAAGATAGCAAAGTTCATTGACCTCTGGTGACCTCATTTTCCGTGTCCGGGAGCGTCTTAGAAGATAGCAAAGGTCATTGACCTCTGGTGACCTCATTTTGCGTGTCCGGGAGCTTCTTAGTTGATAGCAAAGGTCATTGACCTCTGGTGACCTCATTTTGCGTGTCCGGGAGCGTCTTAGAAGATAGCAAAGGTCATTGACCTCTAGTGACCTCATTTTGCGTGTCCGGGAGCTTCTTAGAAGATAGCAAAGGTCATTGACCTCTGGTGACATCATTTTGCGTGTCCGGGAACTTCTTAGAAGGTAGCAAATGTCATTGACCTCTGGTGACCTCATTTTGCGTGTCCGGAAACTTCTTAGATAATAGCAAAGGTGATTGACCTCTAGTGACCTCATTTTGCGTGTCCGGGAGCTTCTTAGAAGATAGCAAAGGTCATTGACCTCTGGTGACCTCATTTTGCGTGTCCGGGTACTTCTTAGAAGGTAGCAAAGGTCATTGACCTCTGATGACCTCATTTTGCGTGTCCGGGAGCTTCTTAGAAGATAGCAAAGGTATTTGACCTCTGGTGACCTCATTTTGCGTGTCCGGGAACTTCTTAGATAATAGGAAAGGTGATTGACCTCTGGTGACCTCAATTTCCGTGTCCGGGAGCTTCTTAGAAGATAGCAAAGGTCATTGACCTCTGGTGACCTCATTTTGCGTGTCCGGCAGCTTCTTAGAAGATAGCAAAGGTCATTGACCTCTGGTGACCTCATTTTGCGTGTCCGGGAGCGTCTTAGAAGATAGCAAAGATCATTGACCTCTGGTGACCTCATTTTGCGTGTCCGGGAACTTCTTAGATAATAGCAAAGGTGATTGACCTCTGGTGATTTCAATTTCCGTGTCCGGGAGCTTCTTAGAAGATAGCAAAGGTCATTGACCTCTGGTGATCTCATTTTGCGTGTGCGGGAGCGTCCTAGAAGATTGCAAAGGTCATTGATCTCTGCTGAACTTATTTTGCGTGTCCGGGAGCGTCTTAGAAGATAGCAAAGGTCTTTGACCTCTGGTGACCTCATTTTACGTGTCCGGCAGCTTCTTAGAAGATAGCAAAGGTCATTGACCTCTGGTGACCTCAATTTCCGTGTCCGGGAGCTTCTTAGAAGATAGCAAAGGTCATTGACCTCTGGTGATCTCATTTTGGGTGTGCGGGAGCGTCCTAGAAGATTGCAAAGGCCATTGACCTCTGCTGAACTCATTTTGCGTGTCCTGGAGCTTCTTAGATGATAGCAAAGGTCGTTGACCTCTGGTGAC
The DNA here is from genome assembly GCA_918808275.2 of Dolichovespula sylvestris. Taxonomy (NCBI): domain Eukaryota; kingdom Metazoa; phylum Arthropoda; class Insecta; order Hymenoptera; family Vespidae; genus Dolichovespula; species Dolichovespula sylvestris. The sequence continues at coordinate 287,040 of OU964965.1, forward strand.
CTCATTTTGCTTGTCCGGGAGCTTCTTAGAAGATAGCAAAGTTCATTGACCTCTGGTGACCTCATTTTCCGTGTCCGGGAGCGTCTTAGAAGATAGCAAAGGTCATTGACCTCTGGTGACCTCATTTTGCGTGTCCGGGAGCTTCTTAGTTGATAGCAAAGGTCATTGACCTCTGGTGACCTCATTTTGCGTGTCCGGGAGCGTCTTAGAAGATAGCAAAGGTCATTGACCTCTAGTGACCTCATTTTGCGTGTCCGGGAGCTTCTTAGAAGATAGCAAAGGTCATTGACCTCTGGTGACCTCATTTTGCGTGTCCGGGAACTTCTTAGAAGGTAGCAAATGTCATTGACCTCTGGTGACCTCATTTTGCGTGTCCGGGAGCGTCTTAGAAGATAGCAAAGATCATTGACCTCTGGTGACCTCATTTTGCGTGTCCGGGAACTTCTTAGATAATAGCAAAGGTGATTGACCTCTGGTGATTTCAATTTCCGTGTCCGGGAGCTTCTTAGAAGATAGCAAAGGTCATTGACCTCTGGTGATCTCATTTTGCGTGTGCGGGAGCGTCCTAGAAGATTGCAAAGGTCATTGATCTCTGCTGAACTCATTTTGCGTGTCCGGGAGCGTCTTAGAAGATAGCAAAGGTCTTTGACCTCTGGTGACCTCATTTTGCGTGTCCGGCAGCTTCTTAGAAGATAGCAAAGGTCATTGACCTCTGGTGACCTCATTTTGCGTGTCCGGGAGCGTCTTAGAAGATAGCAAAGATCATTGACCTCTGGTGACCTCATTTTGCGTGTCCGGGAACTTCTTAGATAATAGCAAAGGTGATTGACCTCTGGTGACCTCAATTTCCGTGTCCGGGAGCTTCATAGAAGATAGCAAAGGTCATTGACCTCTGGTGATCTCATTTTGCGTGTGCGGGAGCGTCCTAGAAGATTGCAAAGGTCATTGACCTCTGCTGAACTCATTTTGCGTGTCCGGGAGCTTCTTAGATGATAGCAAAGGTCGTTGACCTCTGGTGACCTCATTTTGCTTGTCCGGGAGCTTCTTAGAAGATAGCAAAGTTCATTGACCTCTGGTGACCTCATTTTCCGTGTCCGGGAGCGTCTTAGAAGATAGCAAAGGTCATTGACCTCTGGTGACCTCATTTTGCGTGTCCGGGAGCTTCTTAGTTGATAGCAAAGGTCATTGACCTCTGGTGACCTCATTTTGCGTGTCCGGGAGCGTCTTAGAAGATAGCAAAGGTCATTGACCTCTAGTGACCTCATTTTGCGTGTCCGGGAGCTTCTTAGAAGATAGCAAAGGTCATTGACCTCTGGTGACCTCATTTTGCGTGTCCGGGAACTTCTTAGAAGGTAGCAAATGTCATTGACCTCTGGTGACCTCATTTTGCGTGTCCGGAAACTTCTTAGATAATAGCAAAGGTGATTGATCTCTAGTGACCTCATTTTGCGTTTCCGGGAGCTTCTTAGAAGATAGCAAAGGTCATTGACCTCTGGTGACCTCATTTTGCGTGTCCGGGTACTTCTTAGAAGGTAGCAAAGGTCATTGACCTCTGATGACCTCATTTTGCGTGTCCGGGAGCTTCTGAGAAGATAGCAAAGGTATTTGACCTCTGGTGACCTCATTTTGCGTGTCCGGGAACTTCTTAGATAATAGGAAAGGTGATTGACCTCTGGTGACCTCAATTTCCGTGTGCGGGAGCGTCCTAGATGATTGCAAAGGTCATTGACCTCTGCTGAACTCATTTTGCGTGTCCGGGAGCGTCTTAGAAGATAGCAAAGGTCTTTGACCTCTGGTGACCTCCTTTTGCGTGTCCGGCAGCTTCTTAGAAGATAGCAAAGATCATTGACCTCTGGTGACCTCATTTTGCGTGTCCGGGAACTTCTTAGATAATAGCAAAGGTGATTGACCTCTGGTGACCTCAATTTCCGTGTCCGGGAGCTTCTTAGAAGATAGCAAAGGTCATTGACCTCTGGTGATCTCATTTTGCGTGTGCGGGAGCGTCCTAGAAGATTGCAAAGGTCATTGACCTCTGCTGAACTCATTTTGCGTGTCCGGGAGCTTCTTAGATGATAGCAAAGGTCGTTGACCTCTGGTGACCTCATTTTGCGTGTCCGGGAACTTCTTAGATAATAGCAAAGGTGATTGACCTCTGGTGATTTCAATTTCCGTGTCCGGGAGCTTCTTAGAAGATAGCAAAGGTCCTTGACCTCTGGTGATCTCATTTTGCGTGTGCGGGAGCGTCCTAGAAGATTGCAAAGGTCATTGATCTCTGCTGAACTCATTTTGCGTGTCCGGGAGCGTCTTAGAAGATAGCAAAGGTCTTTGACCTCTGGTGACCTCATTTTGCGTGTCCGGCAGCTTCTTAGAAGATAGCAAAGGTCATTGACCTCTGGTGACCTCATTTTGCGTGTCCGGGTACTTCTTAGAAGGTAGCAAAGGTCATTGACCTCTGATGACCTCATTTTGCGTGTCCGGCAGCTTCTTAGAAGATAGCAAAGGTCATTGACCACTGGTGACCTCATTTTGCGTGTCCGGGAGCGTCTTAGAAGATAGCAAAGATCATTGACCTCTGGTGACCTCATTTTGCGTGTCCGGGAACTTCTTAGATAATAGCAAAGGTGATTGACCTCTGGTGACCTCAATTTCCGTGTCCGGGAGCTTCTTAGATGATAGCAAAGGTCGTTGACCTCTGGTGACCTCATTTTGCGTGTCCGGGAGCTTCTTAGAAGATAGCAAAGTTCATTGACCTCTGGTGACCTCATTTTCCGTGTCCGGGAGCGTCTTAGAAGATAGCAAAGGTCATTGACCTCTGGTGACATCATTTTGCGTGTCCGGGAACTTCTTAGAAGGTAGCAAATGTCATTGACCTCTGGTGACCTCATTTTGCGTGTCCGGAAACTTCTTAGATAATAGCAAAGGTGATTGACCTCTAGTGACCTCATTTTGCGTGTCCGGGAGCTTCTTAGAAGATAGCAAAGGTCATTGACCTCTGGTGACCTCATTTTGCGTGTCCGGGTACTTCTTAGAAGGTAGCAAAGGTCATTGACCTCTGATGACCTCATTTTGCGTGTCCGGGTGCTTCTTAGAAGATAGCAAAGGTATTTGACCTCTGGTGACCTCATTTTGCGTGTCCGGGAACTTCTTAGATAATAGGATAGGTGATTGACCTCTGGTGACCTCAATTTCCGTGTCCGGGAGCTTCTTAGAAGATAGCAAAGGTCATTGACCTCTGGTGACCTCATTTTGCGTGTCCGGCAGCTTCTTAGAAGATAGCAAAGGTCATTGACCTCTGATGACCTCATTTTGCGTGTCCGGCAGCTTCTTAGAAGATAGCAAAGGTCATTGACCACTGGTGACCTCATTTTGCGTGTCCGGGAGCGTCTTAGAAGATAGCAAAGATCATTGACCTCTGGTGACCTCATTTTGCGTGTCCGGGAACTTCTTAGATAATAGCAAAGGTGATTGACCTCTGGTGACCTCAATTTCCGTGTCCGGGAGCTTCTTAGATGATAGCAAATGTCGTTGACCTCTGGTGACCTCATTTTGCGTGTCCGGGAGCTTCTTAGAAGATAGCAAAGTTCATTGACCTCTGGTGACCTCATTTTCCGTGTCCGGGAGCGTCTTAGAAGATAGCAAAGGTCATTGACCTCTGGTGACATCATTTTGCGTGTCCGGGAACTTCTTAGAAGGTAGCAAATGTCATTGACCTCTGGTGACCTCATTTTGCGTGTCCGGAAACTTCTTAGATAATAGCAAAGGTGATTGACCTCTAGTGACCTCATTTTGCGTGTCCGGGAGCTTCTTAGAAGATAGCAAAGGTCATTGACCTCTGGTGACCTCATTTAGCGTGTCCGGGTACTTCTTAGAAGGTAGCAAAGGTCATTGACCTCTGATGACCTCATTTTGCGTGTCCGGGTGCTTCTTAGAAGATAGCAAAGGTATTTGACCTCTGGTGACCTCATTTTGCGTGTCCGGGAACTTCTTAGATAATAGGATAGGTGATTGACCTCTGGTGACCTCAATTTCCGTGTCCGGGAGCTTCTTAGAAGATAGCAAAGGTCATTGACCTCTGGTGACCTCATTTTGCGTGTCCGGCAGCTTCTTAGAAGATAGCAAAGGTCATTGACCTCTGGTGACCTCATTTTGCGTGTCCGGGAGCGTCTTAGAAGATAGCAAAGATCATTGACCTCTGGTGACCTCATTTTGCGTGTCCGGGAACTTCTTAGATAATAGCAAAGGTGATTGACCTCTGGTGATTTCAATTTCCGTGTCCGGGAGCTTCTTAGAAGATAGCAAAGGTCATTGACCTCTGGTGATCTCATTTTGCGTGTGCGGGAGCGTCCTAGAAGATTGCAAAGGTCATTGATCTCTGCTGAACTTATTTTGCGTGTCCGGGAGCGTCTTAGAAGATAGCAAAGGTCTTTGACCTCTGGTGACCTCATTTTGCGTGTCCGGCAGCTTCTTAGAAGATAGCAAAGGTCATTGACCTCTGGTGACCTCAATTTCCGTGTCCGGGAGCTTCTTAGAAGATAGCAAAGGTCATTGACCTCTGGTGATCTCATTTTGGGTGTGCGGGAGCGTCCTAGAAGATTGCAAAGGTCATTGACCTCTGCTGATCTCATTTTGCGTGTCCGGGAGCTTCTTAGATGATAGCAAAGGTCGTTGACCTCTGGTGACCTCATTTTGCTTGTCCGGGAGCTTCTTAGAAGATAGCAAAGTTCATTGACCTCTGGTGACCTCATTTTCCGTGTCCGGGAGCGTCTTAGAAGATAGCAAAGGTCATTGACCTCTGGTGACCTCATTTTGCGTGTCCGGGAGCTTCTTAGTTGATAGCAAAGGTCATTGACCTCTGGTGACCTCATTTTGCGTGTCCGGGAGCGTCTTAGAAGATAGCAAAGGTCATTGACCTCTAGTGACCTCATTTTGCGTGTCCTGGAGCTTCTTAGAAGATAGCAAAGGTCATTGACCTCTGGTGACCTCATTTTGCGTGTCCGGGAACTTCTTAGAAGGTAGCAAATGTCATTGACCTATGGTGACCTCATTTTGCGTGTCCGGGAGCGTCTTAGAAGATAGCAAAGATCATTGACCTCTGGTGACCTCATTTTGCGTGTCCGGGAACTTCTTAGATAATAGCAAAGGTGATTGACCTCTGGTGATTTCAATTTCCGTGTCCGGGAGCTTCTTAGAAGATAGCAAAGGTCATTGACCTCTGGTGATCTCATTTTGCGTGTGCGGGAGCGTCCTAGAAGATTGCAAAGGTCATTGATCTCTGCTGAACTCATTTTGCGTGTCCGGGAGCGTCTTAGAAGATAGCAAAGGTCTTTGACCTCTGGTGACCTCATTTTGCGTGTCCGGCAGCTTCTTAGAAGATAGCAAAGGTCATTGACCTCTGGTGACCTCATTTTGCGTGTCCGGGAGCGTCTTAGAAGATAGCAAAGATCATTGACCTCTGGTGACCTCATTTCGCGTGTCCGGGAACTTCTTAGATAATAGCAAAGGTGATTGACCTCTGGTGACCTCAATTTCCGTGTCCGGGAGCTTCTTAGAAGATAGCAAAGGTCATTGACCTCTGGTGATCTCATTTTGCGTGTGCGGGTGCGTCCTAGAAGATTGCAAAGGTCATTGACCTCTGCTGAACTCATTTTGCGTGTCCGGGAGCTTCTTAGATGATAGCAAAGGTCGTTGACCTCTGGTGACCTCATTTTGCTTGTCCGGGAGCTTCTTAGAAGATAGCAAAGTTCATTGACCTCTGGTGACCTCATTTTCCGTGTCCGGGAGCGTCTTAGAAGATAGCAAAGGTCATTGACCTCTGGTGACCTCATTTTGCGTGTCCGGGAGCTTCTTAGTTGATAGCAAAGGTCATTGACCTCTGGTGACCTCATTTTGCGTGTCCGGGAGCGTCTTAGAAGATAGCAAAGGTCATTGACCTCTAGTGACCTCATTTTGCGTGTCCGGGAGCTTCTTAGAAGATAGCAAAGGTCATTGACCTCTGGTGACCTCATTTTGCGTGTCCGGGAACTTCTTAGAAGGTAGCAAATGTCATTGACCTCTGGTGACCTCATTTTGCGTGTCCGGAAACTTCTTAGATAATAGCAAAGGTGATTGACCTCTAGTGACCTCATTTTGCGTGTCCGGGAGCTTCTTAGAAGATAGCAAAGGTCATTGACCTCTGGTGACCTCATTTTGCGTGTCCGGGTACTTTTTAGAAGGTAGCAAAGGTCATTGACCTCTGATGACCTCATTTTGCGTGTCCGGGAGCTTCTGAGAAGATAGCAAAGGTATTTGACCTCTGGTGACCTCATTTTGCGTGTCCGGGAACTTCTTAGATAATAGGAAAGGTGATTGACCTCTGGTGACCTCAATTTCCGTGTGCGGGAGCGTCCTAGATGATTGCAAAGGTCATTGACCTCTGCTGAACTCATTTTGCGTGTCCGGGAGCGTCTTAGAAGATAGCAAAGGTCTTTGACCTCTGGTGACCTCATTTTGCGTGTCCGGCAGCTTCTTAGAAGATAGCAAAGATCATTGACCTCTGGTGACCTCATTTTGCGTGTCCGGGAACTTCTTAGATAATAGCAAAGGTGATTGACCTCTGGTGACCTCAATTTCCGTGTCCGGGAGCTTCTTAGAAGATAGCAAAGGTCATTGACCTCTGGTGATCTCATTTTGCGTGTGCGGGAGCGTCCTAGAAGATTGCAAAGGTCATTGACCTCTGCTGAACTCATTTTGCGTGTCCGGGAGCTTCTTAGATGATAGCAAAGGTCGTTGACCTCTGGTGACCTCATTTTGCGTGTCCGGGAACTTCTTAGATAATAGCAAAGGTGATTGACCTCTGGTGATTTCAATTTCCGTGTCCGGGAGCTTCTTAGAAGATAGCAAAGGTCCTTGACCTCTGGTGATCTCATTTTGCGTGTGCGGGAGCGTCCTAGAAGATTGCAAAGGTCATTGATCTCTGCTGAACTCATTTTGCGTGTCCGGGAGCGTCTTAGAAGATAGCAAAGGTCTTTGACCTCTGGTGACCTCATTTTGCGTGTCCGGCAGCTTCTTAGAAGATAGCAAAGGTCATTGACCTCTGGTGACCTCATTTTGCGTGTCCGGGTACTTCTTAGAAGGTAGCAAAAGTCATTGACCTCTGATGACCTCATTTTGCGTGTCCGGCAGCTTCTTAGAAGATAGCAAAGGTCATTGACCTCTGGTGACCTCATTTTGCGTGTCCGGGAGCGTCTTAGAAGATAGCAAAGATCATTGACCTCTGGTGACCTCATTTTGCGTGTCCGGGAACTTCTTAGATAATAGCAAAGGTGATTGACCTCTGGTGACCTCAATTTCCGTGTCCGGGAGCTTCTTAGATGATAGCAAAGGTCGTTGACCTCTGGTGACCTCATTTTGCGTGTCCGGGAGCTTCTTAGAAGATAGCAAAGTTCATTGACCTCTGGTGACCTCATTTTCCGTGTCCGGGAGCGTCTTAGAAGATAGCAAAGGTTATTGACCTCTAGTGACCTCATTTTGCGTGTCCGGGAGCTTCTTAGAAGATAGCAAAACTCATTGACCTCTGGTGACCTCATTTTCCGTGTCCGGGAGCGTCTTAGAAGTTAGCAAAGGTCATTGACCTCTGGTGACCTCATTTTACGTGTCCGGGAACTTCTTAGAAGGTAGCAAAGGTCATTGACCTCTGGTGACCTCATTTTGCGTGTCCGGGAGCGTCTTAGAAGATAGCAAAGGTCATTGACCTCTGGTGACCTCATTTTGCGTGTGCGGGAGCGTCCTAGAAGATTGCAAAGGTCATTGACCTCTGCTGAACTCATTTTGCGTGTCCGGGGCGTCTTAGAAGATAGCAAAGGTCTTTGACCTCTGGTGACCTCATTTTGCGTGTCCGGCAGCTTCTTAGAAGATAGCAAAGGTCATTGACCTCTGCTGAACTCATTTTGCGTGTCCGGGGCGTCTTAGAAGATAGCAAAGGTCTTTGACCTCTGGTGACCTCATTTTGCGTGTCCGGCAGCTTCTTAGAAGATAGCAAAGGTCATTGACCTCTGGTGACCTCATTTTGCGTGTCCGGGAGCGTCTTAGAAGATAGCAAAGATCATTGACCTCTGGTGACCTCATTTTGCGTGTCCGGGAACTTCTTAGATAATAGCAAAGGTGATTGACCTCTGGTGACCTCAATTTCCGTGTCCGGGAGCTTCTTAGATGATAGCAAAGGTCGTTGACCTCTGGTGACCTCATTTTGCGTGTCCGGGAGCTTCTTAGAAGATGGCAAAGTTCATTGACCTCTGGTGACCTCATTTTCCGTGTCCGGGAGCGTCTTAGAAGATAGCAAAGGTTATTGACCTCTAGTGACCTCATTTTGCGTGTCCGGGAGCTTCTTAGAAGATAGCAAAGGTCATTGACCTCTGGTGACCTCATTTTCCGTGTCCGGGAGCGTCTTAGAAGTTAGCAAAGGTCATTGACCTCTGGTGACCTCATTTTACGTGTCCGGGAACTTCTTAGATAATAGGAAAGGTGATTGACCTCTGGTGACCTCAATTTCCGTGTCCGGTCGCTTCTTAGAAGATAGCAAAGGTTATTGACCTCTGGTGATCTCATTTTGCGTGTGCGGGAGCGTCCTAGAAGATTGCAAAGGTCATTGATCTCTGCTGAACTCATTTTGCGTGTCCGGGAGCGTCTTAGAAAATAGCAAAGGTCTTTGACCTCTGGTGACCTCATTTTGCGTGTCCGGCAGCTTCTTAGAAGATAGCAAAGGTCATTGACCTCTGGTGACCTCATTTTGCGTGTTCGGGAGCGTCTTAGAAGATAGCAAAGATCATTGACCTCTGGTGACCTCATTTTGCGTGTCCGGGAACTTCTTAGATAATAGCAAAGGTGATTGACCTCTGGTGACCTCAATTTCCGTGTCCGGGAGCTTCTTAGATGATAGCAAAGGTCGTTGACCTCTGGTGACCTCATTTTGCGTGTCCGGGAGCTTCTTAGAAGATAGCAAAGTTCATTGACCTCTGGTGACCTCATTTTCCGTGTCCGGGAGCGTCTTAGAAGATAGCAAAGGTTATTGACCTCTAGTGACCTCATTTTGCGTGTCCGGGAGCTTCTTAGAAGATAGCAAAGGTCATTGACCTCTGGTGACCTCATTTTGCGTGTCCGGGAACTTCTTAGAAGGTAGCAAAGGTCATTGACCTCTGGTGACCTCATTTTGCGTGTCCGGGAGCTTCTTAGAAGATAGCAAAGGTCATTGACCTCTGGTGACCTCATTTTGCGTGTGCGGGAGCGTCCTAGAAGATTGCAAAGGTCATTGACCTCTGCTGAACTCATTTTGCGTGTCCGGGGCGTCTTAGAAGATAGCAAAGGTCTTTGACCTCTGGTGACCTCATTTTGCGTGTCCGGGAGCGTCTTAGAAGATAGCAAAGATCATTGACCTCTGGTGACCTCATTTTGCGTGTCCGGGAACTTCTTAGATAATAGCGAAGGTGATTGACCTCTGCTGAACTCATTTTGCGTGTCCGGGAGCTTCTTAGATGATAGCAAAGGTCGTTGACCTCTGGTGATCTCATTTTGAGTGTGCGGGAGCGTCTTAGAAGATTGCAAAAATCATTGACCTCTGCTGAACTCATTTTGCGTGTCCGGGAACGTCTTAGAAGATAGCAAAGGTCTGTGACTTCTGGTGACCTCATTTTGCGTGTCCGGGAGCGTCTTAGAAGATAGCAAAGGTCATTGACCTCTGGTGACCTCATTTTGCGTGTCCGGGAGCTTCTAAGAGTATAGCAAAGGTCATTGACCTCTGGTGACCTCATTTTGCGCGTCCGGGAGCGTCTTAGAAGATAGCAAAGGTCATTGACCTCTGGTGACCTCATTTTGCGTGTCCGGAAACTTCTTAGATAATAGCAAAGGTGATTGACCTCTAGTGACCTCATTTTGCGTGTCCGGGAGCTTCTTAGAAGATAGCAAAGGTCATTGACCTCTGGTGACCTCATTTTGCGTGTCCGGGTACTTTTTAGAAGGTAGCAAAGGTCATTGACCTCTGATGACCTCATTTTGCGTGTCCGGGAGCTTCTGAGAAGATAGCAAAGGTATTTGACCTCTGGTGACCTCATTTTGCGTGTCCGGGAACTTCTTAGATAATAGGAAAGGTGATTGACCTCTGGTGACCTCAATTTCCGTGTGCGGGAGCGTCCTAGATGATTGCAAAGGTCATTGACCTCTGCTGAACTCATTTTGCGTGTCCGGGAGCGTCTTAGAAGATAGCAAAGGTCTTTGACCTCTGGTGACCTCATTTTGCGTGTCCGGCAGCTTCTTAGAAGATAGCAAAGATCATTGACCTCTGGTGACCTCATTTTGCGTGTCCGGGAACTTCTTAGATAATAGCAAAGGTGATTGACCTCTGGTGACCTCAATTTCCGTGTCCGGGAGCTTCTTAGAAGATAGCAAAGGTCATTGACCTCTGGTGATCTCATTTTGCGTGTGCGGGAGCGTCCTAGAAGATTGCAAAGGTCATTGACCTCTGCTGAACTCATTTTGCGTGTCCGGGAGCTTCTTAGATGATAGCAAAGGTCGTTGACCTCTGGTGACCTCATTTTGCGTGTCCGGGAACTTCTTAGATAATAGCAAAGGTGATTGACCTCTGGTGATTTCAATTTCCGTGTCCGGTAGCTTCTTAGAAGATAGCAAAGGTCCTTGACCTCTGGTGATCTCATTTTGCGTGTGCGGGAGCGTCCTAGAAGATTGCAAAGGTCATTGATCTCTGCTGAACTCATTTTGCGTGTCCGGGAGCGTCTTAGAAGATAGCAAAGGTCTTTGACCTCTGGTGACCTCATTTTGCGTGTCCGGCAGCTTCTTAGAAGATAGCAAAGGTCATTGACCTCTGGTGACCTCATTTTGCGTGTCCGGGTACTTCTTAGAAGGTAGCAAAGGTCATTGACCTCTGATGACCTCATTTTGCGTGTCCGGCAGCTTCTTAGAAGATAGCAAAGGTCATTGACCTCTGGTGACCTCATTTTGCGTGTCCGGGAGCGTCTTAGAAGATAGCAAAGATCATTGACCTCTGGTGACCTCATTTTGCGTGTCCGGGAACTTCTTAGATAATAGCAAAGGTGATTGACCTCTGGTGACCTCAATTTCCGTGTCCGGGAGCTTCTTAGAAGATAGCAAAGTTCATTGACCTCTGGTGACCTCATTTTCCGTGTCCGGGAGCGTCTTAGAAGATAGCAAAGGTTATTGACCTCTGGTGACCTCATTTTCCGTGTCCGGTAGCGTCTTAGAAGATAGCAAAGGTTTTTGACCTCTAGTGACCTCATTTTGCGTGTCCGGGAGCTTCTTAGAAGATAGCAAAACTCATTGACCTCTGGTGACCTCATTTTCCGTGTCCGGGAGCGTCTTAGAAGTTAGCAAAGGTCATTGACCTCTGGTGACCTCATTTTACGTGTCCGGGAACTTCTTAGATAATAGGAAAGGTGATTGACCTCTGGTGACCTCAATTTCCGTGTCCGGGAGCTTCTTAGAAGATAGCAAAGGTTATTGACCTCTGGTGATCTCATTTTGCGTGTGCGGGAGCGTCCTAGAAGATTGCAAAGGTCATTTATCTCTGCTGAACTCATTTTGCGTGTCCGGGAGCGTCTTAGAAAATAGCAAAGGTCTTTGACCTCTGGTGACCTCATTTTGCGTGTCCGGCAGCTTCTTAGAAGATAGCAAAGGTCATTGACCTCTGGTGACCTCATTTTGCGTGTCCGGGAGCGTCTTAGAAGATAGCAAAGATCATTGACCTCTGGTGACCTCATTTTGCGTGTCCGGGAACTTCTTAGATAATAGCAAAGGTGATTGACCTCTGGTGACCTCAATTTCCGTGTCCGGGAGCTTCTTAGATGATAGCAAAGGTCGTTGACCTCTGGTGACCTCATTTTGCGTGTCCGGGAGCTTCTTAGAAGATAGCAAAGTTCATTGACCTCTGGTGACCTCATTTTCCGTGTCCGGGAGCGTCTTAGAAGATAGCAAAGGTTATTGACCTCTAGTGACCTCATTTTGCGTGTCCGGGAGCTTCTTAGAAGATAGCAAAGGTCATTGACCTCTGGTGACCTCATTTTGCGTGTCCGGGAACTTCTTAGAAGGTAGCAAAGGTCATTGACCTCTGGTGACCTCATTTTGCGTGTCCGGGAGCGTCTTAGAAGATAGCAAAGGTCATTGACCTCTGGTGACCTCATTTTGCGTGTGCGGGAGCGTCCTAGAAGATTGCAAAGGTCATTGACCTCTGCTGAACTCATTTTGCGTGTCCGGGGCGTCTTAGAAGATAGCAAAGGTCTTTGACCTCTGGTGACCTCATTTTGCGTGTCCGGCAGCTTCTTAGAAGATAGCAAAGGTCATTGACCTCTGCTGAACTCATTTTGCGTGTCCGGGGCGTCTTAGAAGATAGCAAAGGTCTTTGACCTCTGGTGACCTCATTTTGCGTGTCCGGCAGCTTCTTAGAAGATAGCAAAGGTCATTGACCTCTGGTGACCTCATTTTGCGTGTCCGGGAGCGTCTTAGAAGATAGCAAAGATCATTGACCTCTGGTGACCTCATTTTGCGTGTCCGGGAACTTCTTAGATAATAGCAAAGGTGATTGACCTCTGGTGACCTCAATTTCCGTGTCCGGGAGCTTCTTAGATGATAGCAAAGGTCGTTGACCTCTGGTGACCACATTTTGCGTGTCCGGGAGCTTCTTAGAAGATGGCAAAGTTCATTGACCTCTGGTGACCTCATTTTCCGTGTCCGGGAGCGTCTTAGAAGATAGCAAAGATTATTGACCTCTAGTGACCTCATTTTGCGTGTCCGGGAGCTTCTTAGAAGATAGCAAAGGTCATTGACCTCTGGTGACCTCATTTTCCGTGTCCGGGAGCGTCTTAGAAGTTAGCAAAGGTCATTGACCTCTGGTGACCTCATTTTACGTGTCCGGGAACTTCTTAGATAATAGGAAAGGTGATTGACCTCTGGTGACCTCAATTTCCGTGTCCGGGAGCTTCTTAGAAGATAGCAAAGGTTATTGACCTCTGGTGATCTCATTTTGCGTGTGCGGGAGCGTCCTAGAAGATTGCAAAGGTCATTGATCTCTGCTGAACTCATTTTGCGTGTCCGGGAGCGTCTTAGAAAATAGCAAAGGTCTTTGACCTCTGGTGACCTCATTTTGCGTGTCCGGCAGCTTCTTAGAAGATAGCAAAGGTCATTGACCTCTGGTGACCTCATTTTGCGTGTTCGGGAGCGTCTTAGAAGATAGCAAAGATCATTGACCTCTGGTGACCTCATTTTGCGTGTCCGGGAACTTCTTAGATAATAGCAAAGGTGATTGACCTCTGGTGACCTCAATTTCCGTGTCCGGGAGCTTCTTAGATGATAGCAAAGGTCGTTGACCTCTGGTGACCTCATTTTGCGTGTCCGGGAGCTTCTTAGAAGATAGCAAAGTTCATTGACCTCTGGTGACCTCATTTTCCGTGTCCGGGAGCGTCTTAGAAGATAGCAAAGGTTATTGACCTCTAGTGACCTCATTTTGCGTGTCCGGGAGCTTCTTAGAAGATAGCAAAGGTCATTGACCTCTGGTGACCTCATTTTGCGTGTCCGGGAACTTCTTAGAAGGTAGCAAAGGTCATTGACCTCTGGTGACCTCATTTTGCGTGTCCGGGAGCTTCTTAGAAGATAGCAAAGGTCATTGACCTCTGGTGACCTCATTTTGCGTGTGCGGGAGCGTCCTAGAAGATTGCAAAGGTCATTGACCTCTGCTGAACTCATTTTGCGTGTCCGGGGCGTCTTAGAAGATAGCAAAGGTCTTTGACCTCTGGTGACCTCATTTTGCGTGTCCGGGAGCGTCTTAGAAGATAGCAAAGATCATTGACCTCTGGTGACCTCATTTTGCGTGTCCGGGAACTTCTTAGATAATAGCGAAGGTGATTGACCTCTGCTGAACTCATTTTGCGTGTCCGGGAGCTTCTTAGATGATAGCAAAGGTCGTTGACCTCTGGTGATCTCATTTTGAGTGTGCGGGAGCGTCTTAGAAGATTGCAAAGGTCATTGACCTCTGCTGAACTCATTTTGCGTGTCCGGGAACGTCTTAGAAGATAGCAAAGGTCTGTGACTTCTGGTGACCTCATTTTGCGTGTCCGGGAGCGTCTTAGAAGATAGCAAATGTCATTGACCTCTGGTGACCTCATTTTGCGTATCCGGGAGCTTCTAAGAGTATAGCAAAGGTCATTGACCTCTGGTGACCTCATTTTGCGCGTCCGGGAGCGTCTTAGAAGATAGCAAAGGTCATTGACCTCTGGTGACCTCATTTTGCGTTTCCGGGAGCGTCTTAGAAGATAGCAAAGGTCATTGACCTCTGGTGATCTCATTTTGCGTGTCCGGGAGCTTCTTAGATGATAGCAAAGGTCGTTGACCTCTGGTGACCTCATTTTGCGTGTGCGGGAGCGTCCTAGAAGATTGCAAAGGTCATTGACCTCTGCTGAACTCATTTTGCGTGTCCGGGGCGTCTTAGAAGATAGCAAAGGTCTTTGACCTCTGGTGACCTCATTTTGCGTGTCCGGCAGCTTCTTAGAAGATAGCAAAGGTCATTGACCTCTGGTGACCTCATTTTGCGTGTCCGGGAGCGTCTTAGAAGATAGCAAAGATCATTGACCTCTGGTGACCTCATTTTGCGTTTCCGGGAACTTCTTAGATAATAGCGAAGGTGATTGACCTCTGCTGAACTCATTTTGCGTGTCCGGGAGCTTCTTAGATGATAGCAAAGGTCGTTGACCTCTGGTAATCTCATTTTGAGTGTGCGGGAGCGTCTTAGAAGATTGCAAAGCTCATTGACCTCTGCTGAACTCATTTTGCGTGTCCGGGAACGTCTTAGAAGATAGCAAAGGTCTGTGACTTCTGGTGACCTCATTTTGCGTGTCCGGGAGCGTCTTAGAAGATAGCAAAGGTCATTGACCTCTGGTGACCTCATTTTGCGTGTCCGGGAGCTTCTAAGAGTATAGCAAAGGTCATTGACCTCTGGTGACCTCATTTTGCGCGTCCGGGAGCGTCTTAGAAGATAGCAAAGGTCATTGACCTCTGGTGACCTCATTTTGCGTTTCCGGGAGCGTCTTAGAAGATAGCAAAGGTCATTGACCTCTGGTGATCTCATTTTGCGTGTCCGGGAGCTTCTTAGATGATAGCAAAGGTCGTTGACCTCTGGTGACCTCATTTTCCGTGTCCGGGAGCGTCTTAGAAGATAGCAAAGGTCATTGACCTCTGGTGACCTCATTTTACGTGTCCGGGAGCTTCTTAGATGATAGCAAAGGTCATTGACCTCTGGTGACCTCATTTTGCGTGTCCGGGAGCGTCTTAGAAGATAGCAAATGTCATTGAAATCTGGTGACCTCATTTTGCGTGTCCGGGAGCGTCTTAGAAGATAGCAAAGGTCATTGACCACTGCTGACCTCATTTTGCGTGTACGGGAGCTTCTAAGAGTATAGCAAAGGTCATTGACCTCTGGTGACCTCATTTTGCGTGTCCGGGAGCGTCTTAGAAAATAGCAAAGGTCTTTGACCTCTGGTGACCTCATTTTGCGTGTCCGGCAGCTTCTTAGAAGATAGCAAAGGTCATTGACCTCTGGTGACCTCATTTTGCGTGTCCGGGAGCGTCTTAGAAGATAGCAAAGATCATTGACCACTGGTGACCTCATTTTGCGTGTCCGGGAACTTCTTAGATAATAGCAAAGGTGATTGACCTCTGGTGACCTCAATTTCCGTGTCCGGGAGCTTCTTAGATGATAGCAAAGGTCGTTGACCTCTGGTGACCTCATTTTGCGTGTCCGGGAGCTTCTTAGAAGATAGCAAAGTTCATTGAC
This sequence comes from Dolichovespula sylvestris, assembly GCA_918808275.2. Lineage (NCBI taxonomy): Eukaryota > Metazoa > Arthropoda > Insecta > Hymenoptera > Vespidae > Dolichovespula > Dolichovespula sylvestris. The sequence goes on from OU964965.1 coordinate 302,863, forward strand.
CTCTGGTGACCTCATTTTCCGTGTCCGGGAGCGTCTTAGAAGATAGCAAAGGTTATTGACCTCTAGTGACCTCATTTTGCGTGTCCGGGAGCTTCTTAGAAGATAGCAAAGGTCATTGACCTCTGGTGACCTCATTTTCCGTGTCCGGGAGCGTCTTAGAAGTTAGCAAAGGTCATTGACCTCTGGTGACCTCATTTTACGTGTCCGGGAACTTCTTAGATAATAGGAAAGGTGATTGACCTCTGGTGACCTCAATTTCCGTGTCCGGGAGCTTCTTAGAAGATAGCAAAGGTTATTGACCTCTGGTGATCTCATTTTGCGTGTGCGGGAGCGTCCTAGAAGATTGCAAAGGTCATTGATCTCTGCTGAACTCATTTTGCGTGTCCGGGAGCGTCTTAGAAAATAGCAAAGGTCTTTGACCTCTGGTGACCTCATTTTGCGTGTCCGGCAGCTTCTTAGAAGATAGCAAAGGTCATTGACCTCTGGTGACCTCATTTTGCGTGTCCGGGAGCGTCTTAGAAGATAGCAAAGATCATTGACCTCTGGTGACCTCATTTTGCGTGTCCGGGAACTTCTTAGATAATAGCAAAGGTGATTGACCTCTGGTGAACTCAATTTCCGTGTCCGGGAGCTTCTTAGATGATAGCAAAGGTCGTTGACCTCTGATGACCTCATTTTGCGTGTCCGGGAGCTTCTTAGAAGATAGCAAAGTTCATTGACCTCTGGTGACCTCATTTTCCGTGTCCGGGAGCGTCTTAGAAGATAGCAAAGGTTATTGACCTCTAGTGACCTCATTTTGCGTGTCCGGGAGCTTCTTAGAAGATAGCAAAGGTCATTGACCTCTGGTGACCTCATTTTGCGTGTCCGGGAACTTCTTAGAAGGTAGCAAAGGTCATTGACCTCTGGTGACCTCATTTTGCGTGTCCGGGAGCTTCTTAGAAGATAGCAAAGGTCATTGACCTCTGGTGACCTCATTTTGCGTGTGCGGGAGCGTCCTAGAAGATTGCAAAGGTCATTGATCTCTGCTGAACTCATTTTGCGTGTCCGGGAGCGTCTTAGAAAATAGCAAAGGTCTTTGACCTCTGGTGACCTCATTTTGCGTGTCCGGCAGCTTCTTAGAAGATAGCAAAGGTCGTTGACCTCTGGTGACCTCATTTTGCGTGTCCGGGAGCTTCTAAGTGTATAGCAAAGGTCATTGACCTCTGGTGACCTCATTTTCCGTGTCCGGGAGCGTCTTAGAAGTTAGCAAAGGTATTTGACCTCTGGTGACCTCATTTTGCGTGTCCGGGAACTTCTTAGATAATAGGAAAGGTGATTGACCTCTGGTGACCTCAATTTCCGTGTCCGGGAGCTTCTTAGAAGATAGCAAAGGTTATTGACCTCTGGTGATCTCATTTTGCGTGTGCGGGAGCGTCCTAGAAGATTGCAAAGGTCATTGATCTCTGCTGAACTCATTTTGCGTGTCCGGGAGCGTCTTAGAAAATAGCAAAGGTCTTTGACCTCTGGTGACCTCATTTTGCGTGTCCGGCAGCTTCTTAGAAGATAGCAAAGGTCATTGACCTCTGGTGACCTCATTTTGCGTGTCCGGGAGCGTCTTAGAAGATAGCAAAGATCATTGACCTCTGGTGACCTCATTTTGCGTGTCCGGGAACTTCTTAGATAATAGCAAAGGTGATTGACCTCTGGTGACCTCAATTTCCGTGTCCGGGAGCTTCTTAGATGATAGCAAAGGTCGTTGACCTCTGGTGACCTCATTTTGCGTGTCCGGGAGCTTCTTAGATGATAGCAAAGTTCATTGACCTCTGGTGACCTCATTTTCCGTGTCCGGGAGCGTCTTAGAAGATAGCAAAGGTTATTGACCTCTAGTGACCTCATTTTGCGTGTCCGGGAGCTTCTTAGAAGATAGCAAAGGTCATTGACCTCTGGTGACCTCATTTTGCGTGTCCGGGAACTTCTTAGAAGGTAGCAAAGGTCATTGACCTCTGGTGACCTCATTTTGCGTGTCCGGGAGCTTCTTAGAAGATAGCAAAGGTCATTGACCTCTGGTGACCTCATTTTGCGTGTGCGGGAGCGTCCTAGAAGATTGCAAAGGTCATTGACCTCTGCTGAACTCATTTTGCGTGTCCGGGGCGTCTTAGAAGATAGCAAAGGTCTTTGACCTCTGGTGACCTCATTTTGCGTGTCCGGCAGCTTCTTAGAAGATAGCAAAGGTCATTGACCTCTGGTGACCTCATTTTGCGTGTCCGGGAGCGTCTTAGAAGATAGGAAAGATCATTGACCTCTGGTGACCTCATTTTGCGTGTCCGGGAACTTCTTAGATAATAGCGAAGGTGATTGACCTCTGCTGAACTCATTTTCCGTGTCCGGGAGCGTCTTAGAAGTTAGCAAAGGTCATTGACCTCTGGTGACCTCATTTTACGTGTCCGGGAACTTCTTAGATAATAGGAAAGGTGATTGACCTCTGGTGACCTCAATTTCCGTGTCCGGGAGCTTCTTAGAAGATAGCAAAGGTTATTGACCTCTGGTGATCTCATTTTGCGTGTGCGGGAGCGTCCTAGAAGATTGCAAAGGTCATTGATCTCTGCTGAACTCATTTTGCGTGTCCGGGAGCGTCTTAGAAAATAGCAAAGGTCTTTGACCTCTGGTGACCTCATTTTGCGTGTCCGGCAGCTTCTTAGAAGATAGCAAAGGTCATTGACCTCTGGTGACCTCATTTTGCGTGTCCGGGAGCGTCTTAGAAGATAGCAAAGATCATTGACCTCTGGTGACCTCATTTTGCGTGTCCGGGAACTTCTTAGATAATAGCAAAGGTGATTGACCTCTGGTGAACTCAATTTCCGTGTCCGGGAGCTTCTTAGATGATAGCAAAGGTCGTTGACCTCTGATGACCTCATTTTGCGTGTCCGGGAGCTTCTTAGAAGATAGCAAAGTTCATTGACCTCTGGTGACCTCATTTTCCGTGTCCGGGAGCGTCTTAGAAGATAGCAAAGGTTATTGACCTCTAGTGACCTCATTTTGCGTGTCCGGGAGCTTCTTAGAAGATAGCAAAGGTCATTGACCTCTGGTGACCTCATTTTGCGTGTCCGGGAACTTCTTAGAAGGTAGCAAAGGTCATTGACCTCTGGTGACCTCATTTTGGGTGTCCGGGAGCTTCTTAGAAGATAGCAAAGGTCATTGACCTCTGGTGACCTCATTTTGCGTGTGCGGGAGCGTCCTAGAAGATTGCAAAGGTCATTGATCTCTGCTGAACTCATTTTGCGTGTCCGGGAGCGTCTTAGAAAATAGCAAAGGTCTTTGACCTCTGGTGACCTCATTTTGCGTGTCCGGCAGCTTCTTAGAAGATAGCAAAGGTCGTTGACCTCTGGTGACCTCATTTTGCGTGTCCGGGAGCTTCTAAGTGTATAGCAAAGGTCATTGACCTCTGTTGACCTCATTTTCCGTGTCCGGGAGCGTCTTAGAAGTTAGCAAAGGTATTTGACCTCTGGTGACCTCATTTTGCGTGTCCGGGAACTTCTTAGATAATAGGAAAGGTGATTGACCTCTGGTGACCTCAATTTCCGTGTCCGGGAGCTTCTTAGAAGATAGCAAAGGTTATTGACCTCTGGTGATCTCATTTTGCGTGTGCGGGAGCGTCCTAGAAGATTGCAAAGGTCATTGATCTCTGCTGAACTCATTTTGCGTGTCCGGGAGCGTCTTAGAAAATAGCAAAGGTCTTTGACCTCTGGTGACCTCATTTTGCGTGTCCGGCAGCTTCTTAGAAGATAGCAAAGGTCATTGACCTCTGGTGACCTCATTTTGCGTGTCCGGGAGCGTCTTAGAAGATAGCAAAGATCATTGACCTCTGGTGACCTCATTTTGCGTGTCCGGGAACTTCTTAGATAATAGCAAAGGTGATTGACCTCTGGTGACCTCAATTTCCGTGTCCGGGAGCTTCTTAGATGATAGCAAAGGTCGTTGACCTCTGGTCACCTCATTTTGCGTGTCCGGGAGCTTCTTAGATGATAGCAAAGTTCATTGACCTCTGGTGACCTCATTTTCCGTGTCCGGGAGCGTCTTAGAAGATAGCAAAGGTTATTGACCTCTAGTGACCTCATTTTGCGTGTCCGGGAGCTTCTTAGAAGATAGCAAAGGTCATTGACCTCTGGTGACCTCATTTTGCGTGTCCGGGAGCTTCTTAGAAGATAGCAAAGGTCATTGACCTCTGGTGACCTCATTTTGCGTGTGCGGGAGCGTCCTAGAAGATTGCAAAGGTCATTGACCTCTGCTGAACTCATTTTGCGTGTCCGGGGCGTCTTAGAAGATAGCAAAGGTCTTTGACCTCTGGTGACCTCATTTTGCGTGTCCGGCAGCTTCTTAGAAGATAGCAAAGGTCATTGACCTCTGGTGACCTCATTTTGCGTGTCCGGGAGCGTCTTAGAAGATAGGAAAGATCATTGACCTCTGGTGACCTCATTTTGCGTGTCCGGGAACTTCTTAGATAATAGCGAAGGTGATTGACCTCTGCTGAACTCATTTTGCGTGTCCGGGAGCTTCTTAGATGATAGCAAAGGTCGTTGACCTCTGGTGATCTCATTTTGAGTGTGCGGGAGCGTCTTAGAAGATTGCAAAGGTCATTGACCTCTGCTGAACTCATTTTGCGTGTCCGGGAACGTCTTAGAAGATAGCAAAGGTCTGTGACTTCTGGTGACCTCATTTTGCGTGTCCGGGAGCGTCTTAGAAGATAGCAAAGGTCATTGACCTCTGGTGACCTCATTTTGCGTGTCCGGGAGCTTCTAAGAGTATAGCAAAGGTCATTCACCTCTGGTGACCTCATTTTGCGCGTCCGGGAGCGTCTTAGAAGATAGCAAAGGTCATTGACCTCTGGTGACCTCATTTTGCGTTTCCGGGAGCGTCTTAGAAGATAGCAAAGGTCATTGACCTCTGGTGATCTCATTTTGCGTGTCCGGGAGCTTCTTAGATGATAGCAAAGGTCGTTGACCTCTGGTGACCTCATTTTGCGTGTCCGGGAGCTTCTAAGTGTATAGCAAAGGTCATTGACCTCTGGTGACCTCATTTTCCGTGTCCGGGAGCGTCTTAGAAGTTAGCAAAGGTCATTGACCTCTGGTGACCTCATTTTACGTGTCCGGTAGCTTCTTAGATGATAGCAAAGGTCATTGACCTCTGGTGACCTCATTTTGCGTGTCCGGGAGCGTCTTAGAAGATAGCAAATGTCATTGAAATCTGGTGACCTCATTTTGCGTGTCCGGGAGCGTCTTAGAAGATAGCAAAGGTCATTGACCACTGCTGACCTCATTTTGCGTGTACGGGAGCTTCTAAGAGTATAGCAAAGGTCATTGACCTCTGGTGACCTCATTTTGCGTGTCCGGGAGCGTCTTAGAAGATAGCAAAGGTAATTGACCTCTGGTGACCTCATTTTGCGTGTCCCGGAGCTTCTTAGAAGATAGCAAAGTTCATTGACCTCTGGTGACCTCATTTTCCGTGTCCGGGAGCGTCTTAGAAGATAGCAAAGGTCATTGACCTCTGGTGACCTCATTTTGCGCGACCGGGAGCGTCTTAGAAGATAGCAAAGGTCATTGACCTCTGGTGACCTCATTTTGCGTTTCCGGGAGCGTCTTAGAAGATAGCAAAGGTCATTGACCTCTGGTGATCTCATTTTGCGTGTCCGGGAGCTTCTTAGATGATAGCAAAGGTCGTTGACCTCTGGTGACCTCATTTTGCGTGTCCGGGAGCTTCTAAGTGTATAGCAAAGGTCATTGAACTCTGGTGACCTCATTTTCCGTGTCCGGGAGCGTCTTAGAAGTTAGCAAAGGTCATTGACCTCTGGTGACCTCATTTTACGTGTCCGGGAGCTTCTTAGATGATAGCAAAGGTCATTGACCTCTGGTGACCTCATTTTGCGTGTCCGGGAGCGTCTTAGAAGATAGCAAAGATCATTGACCTCTGGTGACCTCATTTTGCGTGTCCGGGAACTTCTTAGATAATAGCAAAGGTGATTGACCTCTGGTGACCTCAATTTCCGTGTCCGGGAGCTTCTTAGAAGATAGCAAAGGTCATTGACCTCTGGTGATCTCATTTTGCGTGTGCGGGAGCGTCCTAGAAGATTGCAAAGGTCATTGACCTCTGCTGAACTCATTTTGCGTGTCCGGGAGCTTCTTAGATGATAGCAAAGGTCGTTGACCTCTGGTGACCTCATTTTGCGTGTCCGGGAGCTTCTTAGAAGATAGCAAAGTTCATTGACCTCTGGTGACCTCATTTTCCGTGTCCGGGAGCGTGTTAGAAGATAGCAAAGGTCATTGACCTCTGGTGACCTCATTTTGCGTGTCCGGGAGCTTCTTAGTTGATAGCAAAGGTCATTGACCTCTGGTGACCTCATTTTGCGTGTCCGGGAGTGTCTTAGAAGATAGCAAAGGTCATTGACCTCTAGTGACCTCATTTTGCGTGTCCGGGAGCTTCTTAGAAGATAGCAAAGGTCATTGACCTCTGGTGACCTCATTTTGCGTGTCCGGGAACTTCTTAGAAGGTAGCAAAGGTCATTGACCTCTGGTGACCTCATTTTGCGTGTCCGGGAGCTTCTTAGAAGATAGCAAAGGTCATTGACCTCTGGTGACCTCATTTTGCGAGTGCGGGAGCGTCCTAGAAGATTGCAAAGGTCACTGATCTCTGCTGAACTCATTTTGCGTGTCCGGGAGCGTCTTAGAAGATAGCAAAGGTCATTGACCTCTGCTGAACTCATTTTGCGTGTCCGGGAGCTTCTTAGATGATAGCAAAGGTCGTTGACCTCTGGTGACCTCATTTTGCGTGTCCGGGAGCTTCTTAGAAGATAGCAAAGTTCATTGACCTCTGGTGACCTCATTTTCCGTGTCCGGGAGCGTGTTAGAAGATAGCAAAGGTCATTGACCTCTGGTGACCTCATTTTGCGTGTCCGGGAGCTTCTTAGTTGATAGCAAAGGTCATTGACCTCTGGTGACCTCATTTTGCGTGTCCGGGAGTGTCTTAGAAGATAGCAAAGGTCATTGACCTCTAGTGACCTCATTTTGCGTGTCCGGGAGCTTCTTAGAAGATAGCAAAGGTCATTGACCTCTGGTGACCTCATTTTGCGTGTCCGGGAACTTCTTAGAAGGTAGCAAAGGTCATTGACCTCTGGTGACCTCATTTTGCGTGTCCGGGAGCTTCTTAGAAGATAGCAAAGGTCATTGACCTCTGGTGACCTCATTTTGCGAGTGCGGGAGCGTCCTAGAAGATTGCAAAGGTCATTGACCTCTGCTGAACTCATTTTGCGTGTCCGGGAGCTTCTTAGATGATAGCAAAGGTCGTTGACCTCTGGTGACCTCATTTTGCTTGTCCGGGAGCTTCTTAGAAGATAGCAAAGTTCATTGACCTCTGGTGACCTCATTTTCCGTGTCCGGGAGCGTCTTAGAAGATAGCAAAGGTCATTGACCTCTGGTGACCTCATTTTGCGTGTCCGGGAGCTTCTTAGTTGATAGCAAAGGTCATTGACCTCTGGTGACCTCATTTTGCGTGTCCGGGAGCGTCTTAGAAGATAGCAAAGGTCATTGACCTCTAGTGACCTCATTTTGCGTGTCCGGGAGCTTCTTAGAAGATAGCAAAGGTCATTGACCTCTGGTGACCTCATTTTGCGTGTCCGGGAACTTCTTAGAAGGTAGCAAATGTCATTGACCTCTGGTGACCTCATTTTGCGTGTCCGGAAACTTCTTAGATAATAGCAAAGGTGATTGACCTCTAGTGACCTCATTTTGCGTGTCCGGGAGCTTCTTAGAAGATAGCAAAGGTCATTGACCTCTGGTGACCTCATTTTGCGTGTCCGGCAGCTTCTTAGAAGATAGCAAAGGTCATTGACCTCTGGTGACCTCATTTTGCGTGTCCGGCAGCTTCTTAGAAGATAGCAAAGGTCATTGACCTCTGGTGATCTCATTTTGCGTGTGCGGGAGCGTCCTAGAAGATTGCAAAGGTCATTGACCTCTGGTGACCTCATTTTGCGTGTCCGGGAGCTTCTTAGTTGATAGCAAAGGTCATTGACCTCTGGTGACCTCATTTTGCGTGTCCGGGAGCGTCTTAGAAGATAGCAAAGGTCATTGACCTCTGGTGACCTCATTTTGCGTGTCCGGGAGCTTCTTAGAAGATAGCAAAGGTCATTGACCTCTGGTGACCTCATTTTGCGTGTCCGGGAACTTCTTAGAAGGTAGCAAATGTCATTGACCTCTGGTGACCTCATTTTGCGTGTCCGGAAACTTCTTAGATAATAGCAAAGGTGATTGACCTCTAGTGACCTCATTTTGCGTGTCCGGGAGCTTCTTAGAAGATAGCAAAGGTCATTGACCTCTGGCGACCTCATTTTGCGTGTCCGGGTACTTCTTAGAAGGTAGCAAAGGTCATTGACCTCTGATGACCTCATTTTGCGTGTCCGGGAGCTTCTTAGAAGATAGCAAAGGTATTTGACCTCTGGTGACCTCATTTTGCGTGTCCGGGAACTTCTTAGATAATAGCAAAGGTGATTGACCTCTGGTGATTTCAATTTCCGTGTCCGGGAGCTTCTTAGAAGATAGCAAAGGTCATTGACCTCTGGTGATCTCATTTTGCGTGTGCGGGAGCGTCCTAGAAGATTGCAAAGGTCATTGATCTCTGCTGAACTCATTTTGCGTGTCCGGGAGCGTCTTAGAAGATAGCAAAGGTCTTTGACCTCTGGTGACCTCATTTTGCGTGTCCGGCAGCTTCTTAGAAGATAGCAAAGGTCATTGACCTCTGGTGACCTCATTTTGCGTGTCCGGGAGCGTCTTAGAAGATAGCAAAGATCATTGACCTCTGGTGACCTCATTTTGCGTGTCCGGGAACTTCTTAGATAATAGCAAAGGTGATTGACCTCTGGTGACCTCAATTTCCGTGTCCGGGAGCTTCTTAGAAGATAGCAAAGGTCATTGACCTCTGGTGATCTCATTTTGCGTGTGCGGGAGCGTCCTAGAAGATTGCCAAGGTCAGTGACCTCTGCTGAACTCATTTTGCGTGTCCGGGAGCTTCTTAGATGATAGCAAAGGTCGTTGACCTCTGGTGACCTCATTTTGCTTGTCCGGGAGCTTCTTAGAAGATAGCAAAGTTCATTGACCTCTGGTGACCTCATTTTCCGTGTCCGGGAGCGTCTTAGAAGATAGCAAAGGTCATTGACCTTTGGTGACCTCATTTTGCGTGTCCGGGAGCTTCTTAGATGATAGCAAAGGTCATTGACCTCTGGTGACCTCATTTTGCGTGTCCGGGAGCGTCTTAGAAGATAGCAAAGGTCATTGACCTCTAGTGACCTCATTTTGCGTGTCCGGGAGCTTCTTAGAAGAAAGCAAAGGTCATTGACCTCTGGTGACCTCATTTTGCGTGTCCGGGAACTTCTTAGAAGGTAGCAAATGTCATTGACCTCTGGTGACCTCATTTTGCGTGTCCGGAAACTTCTTAGATAATAGCAAAGGTGATTGACCTCTAGTGACCTCATTTTGCGTGTCCGGGAGCTTCTTAGAAGATAGCAAAGGTCATTGACCTCTGGTGACCTCATTTTGCGTGTCCGGGTACTTCTTAGAAGGTAGCAAAGGTCATTGACCTCTGATGACCTCATTTTGCGTGTCCGGGAGCTTCTTAGAAGATAGCAAAGGTATTTGACCTCTGGTGACCTCATTTTGCGTGTCCCGGAACTTCTTAGATAATAGGAAAGGTGATTGACCTCTGGTGACCTCAATTTCCGTGTGCGGGAGCGTCCTAGATGATTGCAAAGGTCATTGACATCTGCTGAACTCATTTTGCGTGTCCGGGAGCGTCTTAGAAGATAGCAAAGGTCTTTGACCTCTGGTGACCTCATTTTGCGTGTCCGGCAGCTTCTTAGAAGATAGCAAAGATCATTGACCTCTGGTGACCTCATTTTGCGTGTCCGGGAACTTCTTAGATAATAGCAAAGGTGATTGACCTCTGGTGACCTCAATTTCCGTGTCCGGGAGCTTCTTAGAAGATAGCAAAGGTCATTGACCTCTGGTGACCTCATTTTGCGTGTCCGGGAGCGTCTTAGAAGATAGCAAAGGTAATTGACCTCTGGTGACCTCATTTTGCGTGTCCCGGTGCTTCTTAGAAGATAGCAAAGTTCATTGACCTCTGGTGACCTCATTTTCCGTGTCCGGGAGCGTCTTAGAAGATAGCAAAGGTCATTGACCTCTGGTGACCTCATTTTGCGTGTCCGGGAACTTCTTAGAAGATAGCAAAGGTCATTGACCTCTGGTGACCTCATTTTGCGTGTCCGGGAGCGTCTTAGAAGTTAGCAAAGGTCATTGACCTCTGGTGACCTCATTTTACGTGTCCGGGAGCTTCTTAGATGATAGCAAAGGTCATTGACCTCTGGTGACCTCATTTTGCATGTCCGGGAGCTTCTAAGAGTATAGCAAAGGTCATTGACCTCTGGTGACCTCATTTTGCGTGTCCGGGAGCGTCTTAAAAGATAGCAAAGGTCATTGACATCTGGTGACCTCATTTTGCGTGTCCGGGAGCTTCTTAGAAGATAGCAAAGTTCATTGACCTCTGGTGACCTCATTTTCCGTGTCCGGGAGCGTCTTAGAAGATAGCAAAGGTCATTGACCTCTGGTGACCTCATTTTGCGTGTCCGGGAGCTTCTTAGTTGATAGCAAAGGTCATTGACCTCTGGTGACCTCATTTTGCGTGTCCGGGAGCGTCTTAGAAGATAGCAAAGGTCATTGACCTCTAGTGACCTCATTTTGCGTGTCCGGGAGCTTCTTAGAAGATAGCAAACGTCATTGACCTCTGGTGATCTCATTTTGCGTGTGCGGGAGCGTCCTAGAAGATTGCAAAGGTCACTGATCTCTGCTGAACTCATTTTGCGTGTCCGGGAGCGTCTTAGAAGATAGCAAAGGTCTTTGACTTCTGGTGACCTCATTTTGCGTGTCCGGCAGCTTCTTAGAAGATAGCAAAGGTCATTGACCTCTGGTGACCTCATTTTGCGTGTCCGGGAGCGTCTTAGAAGATAGCAAAGATCATTGACCTCTGGTGACCTCATTTTGCGTGTCCGGGAACTTCTTAGATAATAGCAAAGGTGATTGACCTCTGGTGACCTCAATTTCCGTGTCCGGGAGCTTCTTAGAAGATAGCAAAGGTCATTGACCTCTGGTGATCTCATTTTGCGTGTGCGGGAGCGTCCTAGAAGATTGCAAAGGTCATTGACCTCTGCTGAACTCATTTTGCGTGTCCGGGAGCTTCTTAGATGATAGCAAAGGTCGTTGACCTCTGGTGACCTCATTTTGCTTGTCCGGGAGCTTCTTAGAAGATAGCAAAGTTCATTGACCTCTGGTGACCTCATTTTCCGTGTCCGGGAGCGTCTTAGAAGATAGCAAAGGTCATTGACCTCTGGTGACCTCATTTTGCGTGTCCGGGAGCTTCTTAGTTGATAGCAAAGGTCATTGACCTCTGGTGACCTCATTTTGCGTGTCCGGGAGCGTCTTAGAAGATAGCAAAGGTCATTGACCTCTAGTGACCTCATTTTGCGTGTCCGGGAGCTTCTTAGAAGATAGCAAAGGTCATTGACCTCTGGTGACCTCATTTTGCGTGTCCGGGAACTTCTTAGAAGGTAGCAAATGTCATTGACCTCTGGTGACCTCATTTTGCGTGTCCGGAAACTTCTTAGATAATAGCAAAGGTGATTGACCTCTAGTGACCTCATTTTGCGTGTCCGGGAGCTTCTTAGAAGATAGCAAAGGTCATTGACCTCTGGTGACCTCATTTTGCGTGTCCGGCAGCTTCTTAGAAGATAGCAAAGGTCATTGACCTCTGGTGACCTCATTTTGCGTGTCCGGCAGCTTCTTAGAAGATAGCAAAGGTCATTGACCTCTGGTGATCTCATTTTGCGTGTGCGGGAGCGTCCTAGAAGATTGCAAAGGTCATTGACCTCTGGTGACCTCATTTTGCGTGTCCGGGAGCTTCTTAGTTGATAGCAAAGGTCATTGACCTCTGGTGACCTCATTTTGCGTGTCCGGGAGCGTCTTAGAAGATAGCAAAGGTCATTGACCTCTGGTGACCTCATTTTGCGTGTCCGGGAGCTTCTTAGAAGATAGCAAAGGTCATTGACCTCTGGTGACCTCATTTTGCGTGTCCGGGAACTTCTTAGAAGGTAGCAAATGTCATTGACCTCTGGTGACCTCATTTTGCGTGTCCGGAAACTTCTTAGATAATAGCAAAGGTGATTGACCTCTAGTGACCTCATTTTGCGTGTCCGGGAGCTTCTTAGAAGATAGCAAAGGTCATTGACCTCTGGCGACCTCATTTTGCGTGTCCGGGTACTTCTTAGAAGGTAGCAAAGGTCATTGACCTCTGATGACCTCATTTTGCGTGTCCGGGAGCTTCTTAGAAGATAGCAAAGGTATTTGACCTCTGGTGACCTCATTTTGCGTGTCCGGGAACTTCTTAGATAATAGCAAAGGTGATTGACCTCTGGTGATTTCAATTTCCGTGTCCGGGAGCTTCTTAGAAGATAGCAAAGGTCATTGACCTCTGGTGATCTCATTTTGCGTGTGCGGGAGCGTCCTAGAAGATTGCAAAGGTCATTGATCTCTGCTGAACTCATTTTGCGTGTCCGGGAGCGTCTTAGAAGATAGCAAAGGTCTTTGACCTCTGGTGACCTCATTTTGCGTGTCCGGCAGCTTCTTAGAAGATAGCAAAGGTCATTGACCTCTGGTGACCTCATTTTGCGTGTCCGGGAGCGTCTTAGAAGATAGCAAAGATCATTGACCTCTGGTGACCTCATTTTGCGTGTCCGGGAACTTCTTAGATAATAGCAAAGGTGATTGACCTCTGGTGATTTCAATTTCCGTGTCCGGGAGCTTCTTAGAAGATAGCAAAGGTCATTGACCTCTGGTGATCTCATTTTGCGTGTGCGGGAGCGTCCTAGAAGATTGCAAAGGTCATTGACCTCTGCTGAACTCATTTTGCGTGTCCGGGAGCTTCTTAGATGATAGCAAAGGTCGTTGACCTCTGGTGACCTCATTTTGCTTGTCCGGGAGCTTCTTAGAAGATAGCAAAGTTCATTGACCTCTGGTGACCTCATTTTCCGTGTCCGGGAGCGTCTTAGAAGATAGCAAAGGTCATTGACCTCTGGTGACCTCATTTTGCGTGTCCGGGAGCTTCTTAGTTGATAGCAAAGGTCATTGACCTCTGGTGACCTCATTTTGCGTGTCCGGGAGCGTCTTAGAAGATAGCAAAGGTCATTGACCTCTAGTGACCTCATTTTGCGTGTCCGGGAGCTTCTTAGAAGATAGCAAAGGTCATTGACCTCTGGTGACCTCATTTTGCGTGTCCGGGAACTTCTTAGAAGGTAGCAAATGTCATTGACCTCTGGTGACCTCATTTTGCGTGTCCGGAAACTTCTTAGATAATAGCAAAGGTGATTGACCTCTAGTGACCTCATTTTGCGTGTCCGGGAGCTTCTTAGAAGATAGCAAAGGTCATTGACCTCTGGTGACCTCATTTTGCGTGTCCGGCAGCTTCTTAGAAGATAGCAAAGGTCATTGACCTCTGGTGACCTCATTTTGCGTGTCCGGCAGCTTCTTAGAAGATAGCAAAGGTCATTGACCTCTGGTGATCTCATTTTGCGTGTGCGGGAGCGTCCTAGAAGATTGCAAAGGTCATTGACCTCTGGTGACCTCATTTTGCGTGTCCGGGAGCTTCTTAGTTGATAGCAAAGGTCATTGACCTCTGGTGACCTCATTTTGCGTGTCCGGGAGCGTCTTAGAAGATAGCAAAGGTCATTGACCTCTGGTGACCTCATTTTGCGTGTCCGGGAGCTTCTTAGAAGATAGCAAAGGTCATTGACCTCTGGTGACCTCATTTTGCGTGTCCGGGAACTTCTTAGAAGGTAGCAAATGTCATTGACCTCTGGTGACCTCATTTTGCGTGTCCGGAAACTTCTTAGATAATAGCAAAGGTGATTGACCTCTAGTGACCTCATTTTGCGTGTCCGGGAGCTTCTTAGAAGATAGCAAAGGTCATTGACCTCTGGCGACCTCATTTTGCGTGTCCGGGTACTTCTTAGAAGGTAGCAAAGGTCATTGACCTCTGATGACCTCATTTTGCGTGTCCGGGAGCTTCTTAGAAGATAGCAAAGGTATTTGACCTCTGGTGACCTCATTTTGCGTGTCCGGGAACTTCTTAGATAATAGCAAAGGTGATTGACCTCTGGTGATTTCAATTTCCGTGTCCGGGAGCTTCTTAGAAGATAGCAAAGGTCATTGACCTCTGGTGATCTCATTTTGCGTGTGCGGGAGCGTCCTAGAAGATTGCAAAGGTCATTGATCTCTGCTGAACTCATTTTGCGTGTCCGGGAGCGTCTTAGAAGATAGCAAAGGTCTTTGACCTCTGGTGACCTCATTTTGCGTGTCCGGCAGCTTCTTAGAAGATAGCAAAGGTCATTGACCTCTGGTGACCTCATTTTGCGTGTCCGGGAGCGTCTTAGAAGATAGCAAAGATCATTGACCTCTGGTGACCTCATTTTGCGTGTCCGGGAACTTCTTAGATAATAGCAAAGGTGATTGACCTCTGGTGACCTCAATTTCCGTGTCCGGGAGCTTCTTAGAAGATAGCAAAGGTCATTGACCTCTGGTGATCTCATTTTGCGTGTGCGGGAGCGTCCTAGAAGATTGCCAAGGTCATTGACCTCTGCTGAACTCATTTTGCGTGTCCGGGAGCTTCTTAGATGATAGCAAAGGTCGTTGACCTCTGGTGACCTCATTTTGCTTGTCCGGGAGCTTCTTAGAAGATAGCAAAGTTCATTGACCTCTGGTGACCTCATTTTCCGTGTCCGGGAGCGTCTTAGAAGATAGCAAAGGTCATTGACCTTTGGTGACCTCATTTTGCGTGTCCGGGAGCTTCTTAGATGATAGCAAAGGTCATTGACCTCTGGTGACCTCATTTTGCGTGTCCGGGAGCGTCTTAGAAGATAGCAAAGGTCATTGACCTCTAGTGACCTCATTTTGCGTGTCCGGGAGCTTCTTAGAAGAAAGCAAAGGTCATTGACCTCTGGTGACCTCATTTTGCGTGTCCGGGAACTTCTTAGAAGGTAGCAAATGTCATTGACCTCTGGTGACCTCATTTTGCGTGTCCGGAAACTTCTTAGATAATAGCAAAGGTGATTGACCTCTAGTGACCTCATTTTGCGTGTCCGGGAGCTTCTTAGAAGATAGCAAAGGTCATTGACCTCTGGTGACCTCATTTTGCGTGTCCGGGTACTTCTTAGAAGGTAGCAAAGGTCATTGACCTCTGATGACCTCATTTTGCGTGTCCGGGAGCTTCTTAGAAGATAGCAAAGGTATTTGACCTCTGGTGACCTCATTTTGCGTGTCCCGGAACTTCTTAGATAATAGGAAAGGTGATTGACCTCTGGTGACCTCAATTTCCGTGTGCGGGAGCGTCCTAGATGATTGCAAAGGTCATTGACATCTGCTGAACTCATTTTGCGTGTCCGGGAGCGTCTTAGAAGATAGCAAAGGTCTTTGACCTCTGGTGACCTCATTTTGCGTGTCCGGCAGCTTCTTAGAAGATAGCAAAGATCATTGACCTCTGGTGACCTCATTTTGCGTGTCCGGGAACTTCTTAGATAATAGCAAAGGTGATTGACCTCTGGTGACCTCAATTTCCGTGTCCGGGAGCTTCTTAGAAGATAGCAAAGGTCATTGACCTCTGGTGATCTCATTTTGCGTGTGCGGGAGCGTCCTAGAAGATTGCAAAGGTCATTGACCTCTGCTGAACTCATTTTGCGTGTCCGGGAGCTTCTTAGATGATAGCAAAGGTCGTTGACGTCTGGTGACCTCATTTTGCGTGTCCGGGAACTTCTTAGATAATAGCAAAGGTGATTGACCTCTGGTGATTTCAATTTCCGTGTCCGGGAGCTTCTTAGAAGACAGCAAAGGTCATTGACCTCTGTTGATCTCATTTTGCGTGTGCGGGAGCGTCCTAGAAAATTGCAAAGGTCATTGATCTCTGCTGAACTCATTTTGCGTGTCCGGGAGCGTCTTAGAAGATAGCAAAGGTCTTTGACCTCTGGTGACCTCATTTTGCGTGTCCGGCAGCTTCTTAGAAGATAGCAAAGGTCATTGACCTCTGGTGACCTCATTTTGCGTGTCCGGGAGCGTCTTAGAAGATAGCAAAGATCATTGACCTCTGGTGACCTCATTTTGCGTGTCCGGGAACTTCTTAGATAATAGCAAAGGTGATTGACCTCTGGTGACCTCAATTTCCGTGTCCGGGAGCTTCTTAGAAGATAGCAAAGGTCATTGACCTCTGGTGATCTCATTTTGCGTGTGCGGGAGCGTCCTAGAAGATTGCAAAGGTCATTGTCCTCTGCTGAACTCATTTTGCGTGTCCGGGACCTTCTTAGATGATAGCAAAGGTCGTTGACCTCTGGTGACCTCATTTTGCTTGTCCGGGAGCTTCTTAGAAGATAGCAAAGTTCATTGACCTCTGGTGACCTCATTTTCCGTGTCCGGGAGCGTCTTAGAAGATAGCAAAGGTCATTGACCTCTGGTGACCTCATTTTGCGTGTCCGGGAGCTTCTTAGTTGATAGCAAAGGTCATTGACCTCTGGTGACCTCATTTTGCGTGTCCGGGAGCGTCTTAGAAGATAGCAAAGGTCATTGACCTCTAGTGACCTCATTTTGCGTGTCCGGGAGCTTCTTAGAAGATAGCAAAGGTCATTGACCTCTGGTGACCTCATTTTGCGTGTCCGGGAACTTCTTAGAAGGTAGCAAATGTCATTGACCTCTGGTGACCTCATTTTGCGTGTCCGGAAACTTCTTAGATAATAGCAAAGGTGATTGACCTCTAGTGACCTCATTTTGCGTGTCCGGGAGCTTCTTAGAAGATAGCAAAGGTCATTGACCTCTGGTGACCTCATTTTGCGTGTCCGGGTACTTCTTAGAAGGTAGCAAAGGTCATTGACCTCTGATGACCTCATTTTGCGTGTCCGGGAGCTTCTTAGAAGATAGCAAAGGTATTTGACCTCTGGTGACCTCATTTTGCGTGTCCGGGAACTTCTTAGATAATAGGAAAGGTGATTGACCTCTGGTGACCTCAATTTCCGTGTCCGGGAGCTTCTTAGAAGATAGCAAAGGTCATTGACCTCTGGTGATCTCATTTTGCGTGTGCGGGAGCGTCCTAGAAGATTGCAAAGGTCATTGATCTCTGCTGAACTCATTTTGCGTGTCCGGGAGCGTCTTAGAAAATAGCAAAAGTCTTTGACCTCTGGTGACCTCATTTTGCGTGTCCGGCAGCTTCTTAGAAGATAGCAAAGGTCATTGACCTCTGGTGACCTCATTTTGCGTGTCCGGGAGCGTCTTAGAAGATAGCAAAGATCATTGACCTCTGGTGACCTCATTTTGCGTGTCCGGGAACTTCTTAGATAATAGCAAAGGTGATTGACCTCTGGTGACCTCAATTTCCGTGTCCGGGAGCTTCTTAGAAGATAGCAAAGGTCATTGACCTCTGGTGATCTCATTTTGCGTGTGCGGGAGCGTCCTAGAAGATTGCAATGGTCATTGACCTCTGCTGAACTCATTTTGCGTGTCCGGGAGCTTCTTAGATGATAGCAAAGGTCGTTGACCTCTGATGACCTCATTTTGCGTGTCCGGGAGCTTCTTAGAAGATAGCAAAGTTCATTGACCTCTGGTGACCTCATTTTCCGTGTCCGGGAGCGTCTTAGAAGATAGCAAAGGTCATTGACCTCTGGTGACCTCATTTTGCGTGTCCGGGAACTTCTTAGAAGGTAGCAAAGGTCACTGACCTCTGGTGACCTCATTTTGCGTGTCCGGGAGCGTCCTAGAAGATTGCAAAGGTCATTGACCTCTGCTGAACTCATTTTGCGTGTCCGGGAGCGTCTTAGAAGATAGCAAAGGTCTTTGACCTCTGGTGACCTCATTTTGCGTGTCCGGCAGCTTCTTAGAAGATAGCAAAGGTCATTGACCTCTGGTGACCTCATTTTGCGTGTCCGGGAGCGTCTTAGAAGATAGCAAAGATCATTGACCTCTGGTGACCTCATTTTGCGTGTCCGGGAACTTCTTAGATAATAGCGAAGGTGATTGACCTCTGCTGAACTCATTTTGCGTGTCCGGGAGCTTCTTAGATGATAGCAAAGGTCGTTGACCTCTGGTGATCTCATTTTGAGTGTGCGGGAGCGTCTTAGAAGATTGCAAATGTCATTGACCTCTGCTGAACTCATTTTGCGTGTCCGGGAACGTCTTAGAAGATAGCAAAGGTCTGTGACTTCTGGTGACCTCATTTTGCGTGTCCGGGAGCGTCTTAGAAGATAGCAAAGGTCATTGACCTCTGGTGACCTCATTTTGCGTGTCCGGGAGCTTCTAAGAGTATAGCAAAGGTCATTGACCTCTGGTGACCTCATTTTGCGTGTCCGGGAGCGTCTTAGAAGATAGCAAAGGTCATTGACCTCTGGTGACCTCATTTTGGGTTTCCGGGAGCGTCTTAGAAGATAGCAAAGGTCATTGACCTCTGGTGATCTCATTTTGCGTGTCCGGGAGCTTCTTAGATGATAGCAAAGGTCGTTGACCTCTGGTGACCTCATTTTGCGTGTCCGGGAGCTTCTAAGTGTATAGCAAAGGTCATTGACCTCTGGTGACCTCATTTTCCGTGTCCGGGAGCGTCTTAGAAGTTAGCAAAGGTCATTGACCTCTGGTGACCTCATTTTACGTGTCCGGGAGCTTCTTAGATGATAGCAAAGGTCATTGACCTCTGGTGACCTCATTTTGCGTGTCCGGGAGCGTCTTAGAAGATAGCAAATGTCATTGAAATCTGGTGACCTCATTTTGCGTGTCCGGGAGCGTCTTAGAAGATAGCAAAGGTCATTGACCACTGCTGACCTCATTTTGCGTGTACGGGAGCTTCTAAGAGTATAGCAAAGGTCATTGACCTCTGGTGACCTCATTTTGCGTGTCCGGGAGCGTCTTAGAAGATAGCAAAGGTAATTGACCTCTGGTGACCTCATTTTGCGTGTCCCGGAGCTACTTAGAAGATAGCAAAGTTCATTGACCTCTGGTGACCTCATTTTCCGTGTCCGGGAGCGTCTTAGAAGATAGCAAAGGTCATTGACCTCTGGTGACCTCATTTTGCGCGTCCGGGAGCGTCTTAGAAGATAGCAAAGGTCATTGACCTCTGGTGACCTCATTTTGCGTTTCCGGGAGCGTCTTAGAAGATAGCAAAGGTCATTGACCTCTGGTGATCTCATTTTGCGTGTCCGGGAGCTTCTTAGATGATAGCAAAGGTCGTTGACCTCTGGTGACCTCATTTTGCGTGTCCGGGAGCTTCTAAGTGTATAGCAAAGGTCATTGACCTCTGGTGACCTCATTTTCCGTGTCCGGGAGCGTCTTAGAAGTTAGCAAAGGTCATTGACATCTGGTGACCTCATTTTACGTGTCCGGGAGCTTCTTAGATGATAGCAAAGGTCATTGACCTCTGGTGACCTCATTTTGCGTGTCCGGGAGCGTCTTAGAAGATAGCAAAGATCATTGACCTCTGGTGACCTCATTTTGCGTGTCCGGGAACTTCTTAGATAATAGCAAATGTGATTGACCTCTGGTGACCTCAATTTCCGTGTCCGGGAGCTTCTTAGAAGATAGCAAAGGTCATTGACCTCTGGTGATCTCATTTTGCGTGTGCGGGAGCGTCCTAGAAGATTGCAAAGGTCATTGACCTCAGCTGAACTCATTTTGCGTGTCCGGGAGCTTCTTAGATGATAGCAAAGGTCGTTGACCTCTGGTGACCTCATTTTGCGTGTCCGGGAGCTTCTTAGAAGATAGCAAAGTTCATTGACCTCTGGTGACCTCATTTTCCGTGTCCGGGAGCGTGTTAGAAGATAGCAAAGGTCATTGACCTCTGGTGACCTCATTTTGCGTGTCCGGGAGCTTCTTAGTTGATAGCAAAGGTCATTGACCTCTGGTGACCTCATTTTGCGTGTCCGGGAGCGTCTTAGAAGATAGCAAAAGTCATTGACCTCTAGTGACCTCATTTTGCGTGTCCGGGAGCTTCTTAGAAGATAGCAAAGGTCATTGACCTCTGGTGACCTCATTTTGCGTGTCCGGGAACTTCTTAGAAGGTAGCAAAGGTCATTGACCTCTGGTGACCTCATTTTGCGTGTCCGGGAGCTTCTTAGAAGATAGCAAAGGTCATTGACCTCTGGTGACCTCATTTTGCGTGTGCGGGAGCGTCCTAGAAGATTGCAAAGGTCATTGATCTCTGCTGAACTCATTTTGCGTGTCCGGGTACTTCTTAGAAGGTAGCAAAGGTCATTGACCTCTGATGACCTCATTTTGCGTGTCCGGGAGCTTCTTAGAAGATAGCAAAGGTATTTGACCTCTGGTGACCTCATTTTGCGTGTCCGGGAACTTCTTAGATAATAGGAAAGGTGATTGACCTCTGGTGACCTCAATTTCCGTGTCCGGGAGCTTCTTAGAAGATAGCAAAGTTCATTGACCTCTGGTGATCTCATTTTGCGTGTGCGGGAGCGTCCTAGAAGATTGCAAAGGTCATTGATCTCTGCTGAACTCATTTTGCGTGTCCGGGAGCGTCCTAGAAGATTGCAAAGGTCATTGACCTCTGCTGAACTCATTTTGCGTGTCCGGGAGCGTCTTAGAAGATAGCAAAGGTCTTTGACCTCTGGTGACCTCATTTTGCGTGTCCGGCAGCTTCTTAGAAGATAGCAAAGGTCATTGACCTCTGGTGACCTCATTTTGCGTGTCCGGGAGCGTCTTAGAAGATAGCAAAGATCATTGACCTCTGGTGACCTCATTTTGCGTGTCCGGGAACTTCTTAGATAATAGCGAAGGTGATTGACCTCTGCTGAACTCATTTTGCGTGTCCGGGAGCTTCTTAGATAATAGCAAAGGTCGTTGACCTCTGGTGATCTCATTTTGAGTGTGCGGGAGCGTCTTAGAAGATTGCAAATGTCATTGACCTCTGCTGAACTCATTTTGCGTGTCCGGGAACGTCTTAGAAGATAGCAAAGGTCTGTGACTTCTGGTGACCTCATTTTGCGTGTCCGGGAGCGTCTTAGAAGATAGCAAAGGTCATTGACCTCTGGTGACCTCATTTTGCGTGTCCGGGAGCTTCTAAGAGTATAGCAAAGGTCATTGACCTCTGGTGACCTCATTTTGCGCGTCCGGGAGCGTCTTAGAAGATAGCAAAGGTCATTGACCTCTGGTGACCTCATTTTGGGTTTCCGGGAGCGTCTTAGAAGATAGCAAAGGTCATTGACCTCTGGTGATCTCATTTTGCGTGTCCGGGAGCTTCTTAGATGATAGCAAAGGTCGTTGACCTCTGGTGACCTCATTTTGCGTGTCCGGGAGCTTCTAAGTGTATAGCAAAGGTCATTGACCTCTGGTGACCTCATTTTCCGTGTCCGGGAGCGTCTTAGAAGATTGCAAATGTCATTGACCTCTGCTGAACTCATTTTGCGTGTCCGGGAACGTCTTAGAAGATAGCAAAGGTCTGTGACTTCTGGTGACCTCATTTTGCGTGTCCGGGAGCGTCTTAGAAGATAGCAAAGGTCATTGACCTCTGGTGACCTCATTTTGCGTGTCCGGGAGCTTCTAAGAGTATAGCAAAGGTCATTGACCTCTGGTGACCTCATTTTGCGCGTCCGGGAGCGTCTTAGAAGATAGCAAAGGTCATTGACCTCTGGTGACCTCATTTTGGGTTTCCGGGAGCGTCTTAGAAGATAGCAAAGGTCATTGACCTCTGGTGATCTCATTTTGCGTGTCCGGGAGCTTCTTAGATGATAGCAAAGGTCGTTGACCTCTGGTGACCTCATTTTGCGTGTCCGGGAGCTTCTAAGTGTATAGCAAAGGTCATTGACCTCTGGTGACCTCATTTTCCGTGTCCGGGAGCGTCTTAGAAGTTAGCAAAGGTCATTGACCTCTGGTGACCTCATTTTACGTGTCCGGGAGCTTCTTAGATGATAGCAAAGGTCATTGACCTCTGGTGACCTCATTTTGCGTGTCCGGGAGCGTCTTAGAAGATAGCAAATGTCATTGAAATCTGGTGACCTCATTTTGCGTGTCCGGGAGCGTCTTAGAAGATAGCAAAGGTCATTGACCACTGCTGACCTCATTTTGCGTGTACGGGAGCTTCTAAGAGTATAGCAAAGGTCATTGACCTCTGGTGACCTCATTTTGCGTGTCCGGGAGCGTCTTAGAAGATAGCAAAGGTAATTGACCTCTGGTGACCTCATTTTGCGTGTCCCGGAGCTACTTAGAAGATAGCAAAGTTCATTGACCTCTGGTGACCTCATTTTCCGTGTCCGGGAGCGTCTTAGAAGATAGCAAAGGTCATTGACCTCTGGTGACCTCATTTTGCGCGTCCGGGAGCGTCTTAGAAGATAGCAAAGGTCATTGACCTCTGGTGACCTCATTTTGCGTTTCCGGGAGCGTCTTAGAAGATAGCAAAGGTCATTGACCTCTGGTGATCTCATTTTGCGTGTCCGGGAGCTTCTTAGATGATAGCAAAGGTCGTTGACCTCTGGTGACCTCATTTTGCGTGTCCGGGAGCTTCTAAGTGTATAGCAAAGGTCATTGACCTCTGGTGACCTCATTTTCCGTGTCCGGGAGCGTCTTAGAAGTTAGCAAAGGTCATTGACCTCTGGTGACCTCATTTTACGTGTCCGGGAGCTTCTTAGATGATAGCAAAGGTCATTGACCTCTGGTGACCTCATTTTGCGTGTCCGGGAGCGTCTTAGAAGATAGCAAAGATCATTGACCTCTGGTGACCTCATTTTGCGTGTCCGGGAACTTCTTAGATAATAGCAAAGGTGATTGACCTCTGGTGACCTCAATTTCCGTGTCCGGGAGCTTCTTAGAAGATAGCAAAGGTCATTGACCTCTGGTGATCTCATTTTGCGTGTGCGGGAGCGTCCTAGAAGATTGCAAAGGTCATTGACCTCAGCTGAACTCATTTTGCGTGTCCGGGAGCTTCTTAGATGATAGCAAAGGTCGTTGACCTCTGGTGACCTCATTTTGCGTGTCCGGGAGCTTCTTAGAAGATAGCAAAGTTCATTGACCTCTGGTGACCTCATTTTCCGTGTCCGGGAGCGTGTTAGAAGATAGCAAAGGTCATTGACCTCTGGTGACCTCATTTTGCGTGTCCGGGAGCTTCTTAGTTGATAGCAAAGGTCATTGACCTCTGGTGACCTCATTTTGCGTGTCCGGGAGCGTCTTAGAAGATAGCAAAAGTCATTGACCTCTAGTGACCTCATTTTGCGTGTCCGGGAGCTTCTTAGAAGATAGCAAAGGTCATTGACCTCTGGTGACCTCATTTTGCGTGTCCGGGAACTTCTTAGAAGGTAGCAAAGGTCATTGACCTCTGGTGACCTCATTTTGCGTGTCCGGGAGCTTCTTAGAAGATAGCAAAGGTCATTGACCTCTGGTGACCTCATTTTGCGTGTGCGGGAGCGTCCTAGAAGATTGCAAAGGTCATTGATCTCTGCTGAACTCATTTTGCGTGTCCGGGAGCGTCTTAGAAGATAGCAAAGGTCTTTGACCTCTGGTGACCTCATTTTGCGTGTCCGGCAGCTTCTTAGAAGATAGCAAAGGTCATTGACCTCTGGTGACCTCATTTTGCGTGTCCGGGAGCGTCTTAGAAGATAGCAAAGATCATTGACCTCTGGTGACCTCATTTTGCGTGTCCGGGAACTTCTTAGATAATAGCAAAGGTGATTGACCTCTGCTGAACTCATTTTGCGTGTCCGGGAGCTTCTTAGATGATAGCAAAGGTCGTTGACCTCTGGTGATCTCATTTTGAGTGTGCGGGAGCGTCTTAGAAGATTGCAAAGTTCATTGACCTCTGGTGACCTCATTTTCCGTGTCCGGGAGCGTGTTAGAAGATAGCAAAGTTCATTGACCTCTGGTGACCTCATTTTCCGTGTCCGGGAGCGTCTTAGGAGATAGCAAAGGTAATTGACCTCTGGTGACCTCATTTTGCGTGTCCCGGTGCTTCTTAGAAGATAGCAAAGTTCATTGACCTCTGGTGACCTCATTTTCCGTGTCCGGGAGCGTCTTAGAAGATAGCAAAGGTCATTGACCTCTGGTGACCTCATTTTGCGTGTCCGGGAACTTCTTAGAAGATAGCAAAGGTCATTGACCTCTGGTGACCTTATTTTGCGTGTCCGGGGCGTCTTAGAAGATAGCAAAGGTCATTGACCTCTGGTGACCTCATTTTGCGTGTCCGGGAGCGTCTTAGAAGATAGCAAAGGTCATTGACCACTGCTGACCTCATTTTGCGTGTACGGGAGCTTCTAAGAGTATAGCAAAGGTCATTGACCTCTGGTGACCTCATTTTGCGTGTCCGGGAGCGTCTTAGAAGATAGCAAAGGTAATTGACCTCTGGTGACCTCATTTTGCGTGTCCCGGAGCTTCTTAGAAGATAGCAAAGTTCATTGACCTCTGGTGACCTCATTTTCCGTGTCCGGGAGCGTCTTAGAAGATAGCAAAGGTCATTGACCTCTGGTGACCTCATTTTGCGTGTCCGGGAACTTCTTAGAAGATAGCAAAGGTCATTGACCTCTGGTGACCTCATTTTGCGTGTCCGGGAGCGTCTTAGAAGTTAGCAAAGGTCATTGACCTCTGGTGACCTCATTTTCCGTGTCCGGGAGCGTCTTAGAAGATAGCAAAGGTCATTGACCTCTGGTGACCTCATTTTGCGCGTCCGGGAGCGTCTTAGAAGATAGCAAAGGTCATTGACCTCTGGTGACCTCATTTTGCGTTTCCGGGAGCGTCTTAGAAGATAGCAAAGGTCATTGACCTCTGGTGATCTCATTTTGCGTGTCCGGGAGCTTCTTAGATGATAGCAAAGGTCGTTGACCTCTGGTGACCTCATTTTGCGTGTCCGGGAGCTTCTAAGTGTATAGCAAAGGTCATTGTCCTCTGGTGACCTCATTTTCCGTGTCCGGGAGCGTCTTAGAAGTTAGCAAAGGTCATTGACATCTGGTGACCTCATTTTACGTGTCCGGGAGCTTCTTAGATGATAGCAAAGGTCATTGACCTCTGGTGACCTCATTTTGCGTGTCCGGGAGCGTCTTAGAAGATAGCAAAGATCATTGACCTCTGGTGACCTCATTTTGCGTGTCCGGGAACTTCTTAGATAATAGCAAATGTGATTGACCTCTGGTGACCTCAATTTCCGTGTCCGGGAGCTTCTTAGAAGATAGCAAAGGTCATTGACCTCTGGTGATCTCATTTTGCGTGTGCGGGAGCGTCCTAGAAGATTGCAAAGGTCATTGACCTCAGCTGAACTCATTTTGCGTGTCCGGGAGCTTCTTAGATGATAGCAAAGGTCGTTGACCTCTGGTGACCTCATTTTGCGTGTCCGGGAGCTTCTTAGAAGATAGCAAAGTTCATTGACCTCTGGTGACCTCATTTTCCGTGTCCGGGAGCGTGTTAGAAGATAGCAAAGGTCATTGACCTCTGGTGACCTCATTTTGCGTGTCCGGGAGCTTCTTAGTTGATAGCAAAGGTCATTGACCTCTGGTGACCTCATTTTGCGTGTCCGGGAGCGTCTTAGAAGATAGCAAAAGTCATTGACCTCTAGTGACCTCATTTTGCGTGTCCGGGAGCTTCTTAGAAGATAGCAAAGGTCATTGACCTCTGGTGACCTCATTTTGCGTGTCCGGGAACTTCTTAGAAGGTAGCAAAGGTCATTGACCTCTGGTGACCTCATTTTGCGTGTCCGGGAGCTTCTTAGAAGATAGCAAAGGTCATTGACCTCTGGTGACCTCATTTTGCGTGTGCGGGAGCGTCCTAGAAGATTGCAAAGGTCATTGATCTCTGCTGAACTCATTTTGCGTGTCCGGGTACTTCTTAGAAGGTAGCAAAGGTCATTGACCTCTGATGACCTCATTTTGCGTGTCCGGGAGCTTCTTAGAAGATAGCAAAGGTATTTGACCTCTGGTGACCTCATTTTGCGTGTCCGGGAACTTCTTAGATAATAGGAAAAGTGATTGACCTCTGGTGACCTCAATTTCCGTGTCCGGGAGCTTCTTAGAAGATAGCAAAGGTCATTGACCTCTGGTGATCTCATTTTGCGTGTGCGGGAGCGTCCTAGAAGATTGCAAAGGTCATTGATCTCTGCTGAACTCATTTTGCGTGTCCGGGAGCGTCCTAGAAGATTGCAAAGGTCATTGACCTCTGCTGAACTCATTTTGCGTGTCCGGGAGCGTCTTAGAAGATAGCAAAGGTCTTTGACCTCTGGTGACCTCATTTTGCGTGTCCGGCAGCTTCTTAGAAGATAGCAAAGGTCATTGACCTCTGGTGACCTCATTTTGCGTGTCCGGGAGCGTCTTAGAAGATAGCAAATATCATTGACCTCTGGTGACCTCATTTTGCGTGTCCGGGAACTTCTTAGATAATAGCGAAGGTGATTGACCTCTGCTGAACTCATTTTGCGTGTCCGGGAGCTTCTTAGATGATAGCAAAGGTCGTTGACCTCTGGTGATCTCATTTTGAGTGTGCGGGAGCGTCTTAGAAGATTGCAAATGTCATTGACCTCTGCTGAACTCATTTTGCGTGTCCGGGAACGTCTTAGAAGATAGCAAAGGTCTGTGACTTCTGGTGACCTCATTTTGCGTGTCCGGGAGCGTCTTAGAAGATAGCAAAGGTCATTGACCTCTGGTGACCTCATTTTGCGTGTCCGGGAGCTTCTAAGAGTATAGCAAAGGTCATTGACCTCTGGTGACCTCATTTTGCGCGTCCGGGAGCGTCTTAGAAGATAGCAAAGGTCATTGACCTCTGGTGACCTCATTTTGGGTTTCCGGGAGCGTCTTAGAAGATAGCAAAGGTCATTGACCTCTGGTGATCTCATTTTGCGTGTCCGGGAGCTTCTTAGATGATAGCAAAGGTCGTTGACCTCTGGTGACCTCATTTTGCGTGTCCGGGAGCTTCTAAGTGTATAGCAAAGGTCATTGACCTCTGGTGACCTCATTTTCCGTGTCCGGGAGCGTCTTAGAAGATTGCAAATGTCATTGACCTCTGCTGAACTCATTTTGCGTGTCCGGGAACGTCTTAGAAGATAGCAAAGGTCTGTGACTTCTGGTGACCTCATTTTGCGTGTCCGGGAGCGTCTTAGAAGATAGCAAAGGTCATTGACCTCTGGTGACCTCATTTTGCGTGTCCGGGAGCTTCTAAGAGTATAGCAAAGGTCATTGACCTCTGGTGACCTCATTTTGCGCGTCCGGGAGCGTCTTAGAAGATAGCAAAGGTCATTGACCTCTGGTGACCTCATTTTGGGTTTCCGGGAGCGTCTTAGAATATAGCAAAGGTCATTGACCTCTGGTGATCTCATTTTGCGTGTCCGGGAGCTTCTTAGATGATAGCAAAGGTCGTTGACCTCTGGTGACCTCATTTTGCGTGTCCGGGAGCTTCTAAGTGTATAGCAAAGGTCATTGACCTCTGGTGACCTCATTTTCCGTGTCCGGGAGCGTCTTAGAAGTTAGCAAAGGTCATTGACCTCTGGTGACCTCATTTTACGTGTCCGGGAGCTTCTTAGATGATAGCAAAGGTCATTGACCTCTGGTGACCTCATTTTGCGTGTCCGGGAGCGTCTTAGAAGATAGCAAATGTCATTGAAATCTGGTGACCTCATTTTGCGTGTCCGGGAGCGTCTTAGAAGATAGCAAAGGTCATTGACCACTGCTGACCTCATTTTGCGTGTACGGGAGCTTCTAAGAGTATAGCAAAGGTCATTGACCTCTGGTGACCTCATTTTGCGTGTCCGGGAGCGTCTTAGAAGATAGCAAAGGTAATTGACCTCTGGTGACCTCATTTTGCGTGTCCCGGAGCTACTTAGAAGATAGCAAAGTTCATTGACCTCTGGTGACCTCATTTTCCGTGTCCGGGAGCGTCTTAGAAGATAGCAAAGGTCATTGACCTCTGGTGACCTCATTTTGCGCGTCCGGGAGCGTCTTAGAAGATAGCAAAGGTCATTGACCTCTGGTGACCTCATTTTGCGTTTCCGGGAGCGTCTTAGAAGATAGCAAAGGTCATTGACCTCTGGTGATCTCATTTTGCGTGTCCGGGAGCTTCTTAGATGATAGCAAAGGTCGTTGACCTCTGGTGACCTCATTTTGCGTGTCCGGGAGCTTCTAAGTGTATAGCAAAGGTCATTGACCTCTGGTGACCTCATTTTCCGTGTCCGGGAGCGTCTTAGAAGTTAGCAAAGGTCATTGACCTCTGGTGACCTCATTTTACGTGTCCGGGAGCTTCTTAGATGATAGCAAAGGTCATTGACCTCTGGTGACCTCATTTTGCGTGTCCGGGAGCGTCTTAGAAGATAGCAAAGATCATTGACCTCTGGTGACCTCATTTTGCGTGTCCGGGAACTTCTTAGATAATAGCAAAGGTGATTGACCTCTGGTGACCTCAATTTCCGTGTCCGGGAGCTTCTTAGAAGATAGCAAAGGTCATTGACCTCTGGTGATCTCATTTTGCGTGTGCGGGAGCGTCCTAGAAGATTGCAAAGGTCATTGACCTCAGCTGAACTCATTTTGCGTGTCCGGGAGCTTCTTAGATGATAGCAAAGGTCGTTGACCTCTGGTGACCTCATTTTGCGTGTCCGGGAGCTTCTTAGAAGATAGCAAAGTTCATTGACCTCTGGTGACCTCATTTTCCGTGTCCGGGAGCGTGTTAGAAGATAGCAAAGGTCATTGACCTCTGGTGACCTCATTTTGCGTGTCCGGGAGCTTCTTAGTTGATAGCAAAGGTCATTGACCTCTGGTGACCTCATTTTGCGTGTCCGGGAGCGTCTTAGAAGATAGCAAAAGTCATTGACCTCTAGTGACCTCATTTTGCGTGTCCGGGAGCTTCTTAGAAGATAGCAAAGGTCATTGACCTCTGGTGACCTCATTTTGCGTGTCCGGGAACTTCTTAGAAGGTAGCAAAGGTCATTGACCTCTGGTGACCTCATTTTGCGTGTCCGGGAGCTTCTTAGAAGATAGCAAAGGTCATTGACCTCTGGTGACCTCATTTTGCGTGTGCGGGAGCGTCCTAGAAGATTGCAAAGGTCATTGATCTCTGCTGAACTCATTTTGCGTGTCCGGGAGCGTCTTAGAAGATAGCAAAGGTCTTTGACCTCTGGTGACCTCATTTTGCGTGTCCGGCAGCTTCTTAGAAGATAGCAAAGGTCATTGACCTCTGGTGACCTCATTTTGCGTGTCCGGGAGCGTCTTAGAAGATAGCAAAGATCATTGACCTCTGGTGACCTCATTTTGCGTGTCCGGGAACTTCTTAGATAATAGCAAAGGTGATTGACCTCTGCTGAACTCATTTTGCGTGTCCGGGAGCTTCTTAGATGATAGCAAAGGTCGTTGACCTCTGGTGATCTCATTTTGAGTGTGCGGGAGCGTCTTAGAAGATTGCAAAGTTCATTGACCTCTGGTGACCTCATTTTCCGTGTCCGGGAGCGTGTTAGAAGATAGCAAAGTTCATTGACCTCTGGTGACCTCATTTTCCTTGTCCGGGAGCGTCTTAGGAGATAGCAAAGGTAATTGACCTCTGGTGACCTCATTTTGCGTGTCCCGGTGCTTCTTAGAAGATAGCAAAGTTCATTGACCTCTGGTGACCTCATTTTCCGTGTCCGGGAGCGTCTTAGAAGATAGCAAAGGTCATTGACCTCTGGTGACCTCATTTTGCGTGTCCGGGAACTTCTTAGAAGATAGCAAAGGTCATTGACCTCTGGTGACCTTATTTTGCGTGTCCGGGGCGTCTTAGAAGATAGCAAAGGTCATTGACCTCTGGTGACCTCATTTTGCGTGTCCGGGAGCGTCTTAGAAGATAGCAAAGGTCATTGACCACTGCTGACCTCATTTTGCGTGTACGGGAGCTTCTAAGAGTATAGCAAAGGTCATTGACCTCTGGTGACCTCATTTTGCGTGTCCGGGAGCGTCTTAGAAGATAGCAAAGGTAATTGACCTCTGGTGACCTCATTTTGCGTGTCCCGGAGCTTCTTAGAAGATAGCAAAGTTCATTGACCTCTGGTGACCTCATTTTCCGTGTCCGGGAGCGTCTTAGAAGATAGCAAAGGTCATTGACCTCTGGTGACCTCATTTTGCGTGTCCGGGAACTTCTTAGAAGATAGCAAAGGTCATTGACCTCTGGTGACCTCATTTTGCGTGTCCGGGAGCGTCTTAGAAGTTAGCAAAGGTCATTGACCTCTGGTGACCTCATTTTACGTGTCCGGGAGCTTCTTAGATGATAGCAAAGGTCATTGACCTCTGGTGACCTCATTTTGCGTGTCCGGGAGCTTCTAAGAGTATAGCAAAGGTCATTGACCTCTGGTGACCTCATTTTGCGTGTCCGGGAGCGTCTTAAAAGATAGCAAAGGTCATTGACATCTGGTGACCTCATTTTGCGTGTCCGGGAGCTTCTTAGAAGATAGCAAAGTTCATTGACCTCTGGTGACCTCATTTTCCGTGTCCGGGAGCGTCTTAGAAGATAGCAAAAGTCATTGACCTCTGGTGACCTCATTTTGCGTGTCCGGGAGCTTCTTAGTTGATAGCAAATGTCATTGACCTCTGGTGACCTCATTTTGCGTGTCCGGGAGCGTCTTAGAAGATAGCAAAGGTCATTGACCTCTAGTGACCTCATTTTGCGTGTCCGGGAGCTTCTTAGAAGATAGCAAAAGTCATTGACCTCTGGTGACCTCATTTTGCGTGTCCGGGAACTTCTTAGAAGGTAGCAAAGGTCATTGACCTCTGGTGACCTCATTTTGCGTGTCCGGGAGCTTCTTAGAAGATAGCAAAGGTCATTGACCTCTGGTGACCTCATTTTGCGTGTCCGGGAACTTCTTAGATAATAGCAAAGGTGATTGACCTCTGGTGACCTCAATTTCCGTGTCCGGGAGCTTGTTAGAAGATAGCAAAGGTCATTGACCTCTGGTGATCTCATTTTGCGTGTGCGGGAGCGTCCTAGATGATTGCAAAGGTCATTGACCTCTGCTGAACTCATTTTGCGTGTCCGGGAGCGTCTTAGAAGATAGCAAAGGTCTTTGACCTCTGGTGACCTCATTTTGCGTGTCCGGCAGCTTCTTAGAAGATAGCAAAGTTCATTGTCCTCTGGTGACCTCATTTTGCGTGTCCGGGAGCTTCTAAGTGTATAGCAAAGGTCATTGACCTCTGGTGACCTCATTTTCCGTGTCCGGGAGCGTCTTAGAAGTTAGCAAAGGTCATTGACCTCTGGTGACCTCATTTTACGTGTCCGGGAGCTTCTTAGATGATAGCAAAGGTCATTGACCTCTGGTGACCTCATTTTGCGTGTCCGGGAGCGTCTTAGAAGATAGCAAAGATCATTGACCTCTGGTGACCTCATTTTGCGTGTCCGGGAACTTCTTAGATAATAGCAAAGGTGATTGACCTCTGGTGACCTCAATTTCCGTGTCCGGGAGCTTCTTAGAAGATAGCAAAGGTCATTGACCTCTGGTGATCTCATTTTGCGTGTGCGGGAGCGTCCTAGAAGTTTGCAAAGGTCATTGACCTCTGCTGAACTCATTTTGCGTGTCCGGGAGCTTCTTAGATGATAGCAAAGGTCGTTGACCTCTGGTGACCTCATTTTGCGTGTCCGGGAGCTTCTTAGAAGATAGCAAAGTTCATTGACCTCTGGTGACCTCATTTTCCGTGTCCGGGAGCGTGTTAGAAGATAGCAAAGGTCATTGACCTCTGGTGACCTCATTTTGCGTGTCCGGGAGCTTCTTAGTTGATAGCAAAGGTCATTGACCTCTGGTGACCTCATTTTGCGTGTCCGGGAGCGTCTTAGAAGATAGCAAAGGTCATTGACCTCTAGTGACCTCATTTTGCGTGTCCGGGAGCTTCTTAGAAGATAGCAAAGGTCATTGACCTCTGGTGACCTCATTTTGCGTGTCCGGGAACTTCTTAGAAGGTAGCAAAGGTCATTGACCTCTGGTGACCTCATTTTGCGTGTCCGGGAGCTTCTTAGAAGATAGCAAAGGTCATTGACCTCTGGTGACCTCATTTTGCGTGTGCGGGAGCGTCCTAGAAGATTGCAAAGGTCATTGATCTCTGCTGAACTCATTTTGCGTTTCCGGGAGCGTCTTAGAAGATAGCAAAGGTCTTTGACCTCTGGTGACCTCATTTTGCGTGTCCGGCAGCTTCTTAGAAGATAGCAAAGGTCATTGACCTCTGGTGACCTCATTTTGCGTGTCCGGGAGCGTCTTAGAAGATAGCAAAGATCATTGACCTCTGGTGACCTCATTTTGCGTGTCCGGGAACTTCTTAGATAATAGCAAAGGTGATTGACCTCTGCTGAACTCATTTTGCGTGTCCGGGAGCTTCTTAGATGATAGCAAAGGTCGTTGACCTCTGGTGATCTCATTTTGAGTGTGCGGGAGCGTCTTAGAAGATTGCAAAGTTCATTGACCTCTGGTGACCTCATTTTCCGTGTCCGGGAGCGTGTTAGAAGATAGCAAAGGTCATTGACCTCTGGTGACCTCATTTTCCGTGTCCGGGAGCGTCTTAGAAGTTAGCAAAGGTAATTGACCTCTGGTGACCTCATTTTACGTGTCCGGGAGCTTCTTAGATGATAGCAAAGGTCATTGACCTCTGGTGACCTCATTTTGCGTGTCCGGGAGCGTCTTAGAAGATAGCAAAGGTCATTGACCACTGCTGACCTCATTTTGCGTGTACGGGAGCTTCTAAGAGTATAGCAAAGGTCATTGACCTCTGGTGACCTCATTTTGCGTGTCCGGGAGCGTCTTAGAAGATAGCAAAGGTAATTGACCTCTGGTGACCTCATTTTGCGTGTCCCGGTGCTTCTTAGAAGATAGCAAAGTTCATTGACCTCTGGTGACCTCATTTTCCGTGTCCGGGAGCGTCTTAGAAGATAGCAAAGGTCATTGACCTCTGGTGACCTCATTTTGCGTGTCCGGGAACTTCTTAGAAGATAGCGAAGGTCATTGACCTCTGGTGACCTTATTTTGCGTGTCCGGGAGCGTCTTAGAAGATAGCAAAGGTCATTGACCACTGCTGACCTCATTTTGCGTGTACGGGAGCTTCTAAGAGTATAGCAAAGGTCATTGACCTCTGGTGACCTCATTTTGCGTGTCCGGGAGCGTCTTAGAAGATAGCAAAGGTAATTGACCTCTGGTGACCTCATTTTGCGTGTCCCGGAGCTTCTTAGAAGATAGCAAAGTTCATTGACCTCTGGTGACCTCATTTTCCGTGTCCGGGAGCGTCTTAGAAGATAGCAAAGGTCATTGACCTCTGGTGACCTCATTTTGCGTGTCCGGGAACTTCTTAGAAGATAGCAAAAGTCATTGACCTCTGGTGACCTCATTTTGCGTGTCCGGGAGCGTCTTAGAAGTTAGCAAAGGTCATTGACCTCTGGTGACCTCATTTTACGTGTCCGGGAGCTTCTTAGATGATAGCAAAGGTCATTGACCTCTGGTGACCTCATTTTGCGTGTCCGGGAGCTTCTAAGTGTATAGCAAAGGTCATTGACCTCTGGTGACCTCATTTTGCGTGTCCGGGAGCGTCTTAAAAGATAGCAAAGGTCATTGACATCTGGTGACCTCATTTTGCGTGTCCGGGAGCTTCTTAGAAGATAGCAAAGTTCATTGACCTCTGGTGACCTCATTTTCCGTGTCCGGGAGTGTCTTAGAAGATAGCAAAGGTCATTGACCTCTGGTGACCTCATTTTGCGTGTCCGGGAGCTTCTTAGTTGATAGCAAATGTCATTGACCTCTGGTGACCTCATTTTGCGTGTCCGGGAGCGTCTTAGAAGATAGCAAAGGTCATTGACCTCTAGTGACCTCATTTTGCGTGTCCGGGAGCTTCTTAGAAGATAGCAAAAGTCATTGACCTCTGGTGACCTCATTTTGCGTGTCCGGGAACTTCTTAGAAGGTAGCAAAGGTCATTGACCTCTGGTGACCTCATTTTGCGTGTCCGGGAGCTTCTTAGAAGATAGCAAAGGTCATTGACCTCTGGTGACCTCATTTTGCGTGTCCGGGAACTTCTTAGATAATAGCAAAGGTGATTGACCTCTGGTGACCTCAATTTCCGTGTCCGGGAGCTTCTTAGAAGATAGCAAAGGTCATTGACCTCTGGTGATCTCATTTTGCGTGTGCGGGAGCGTCCTAGATGATTGCAAAGGTCATTGACCTCTGCTGAACTCATTTTGCGTGTCCGGGAGCGTCTTAGAAGATAGCAAAGGTCTTTGACCTCTGGTGACCTCATTTTGCGTGTCCGGCAGCTTCTTAGAAGATAGCAAAGGTCATTGACCTCTGGAGACCTCATTTTGCGTGTCCGGGAGCGTCTTAGAAGATAGCAAAGATCATTGACCTCTGGTGACCTCATTTTGCGTGTCCGGGAACTTCTTAGATAATAGCAAAGGTGATTGACCTCTGGTGACCTCAATTTCCGTGTCCGGGAGCTTCTTAGAAGATAGCAAAGGTCTGTGACTTCTGGTGACCTCATTTTGCGTGTCCGGGAGCGTCTTAGAAGATAGCAAATGTCATTGACCTCTGGTGACCTCATTTTGCGTGTCCGGGAGCTTCTAAGAGTATAGCAAAGGTCATTGACCTCTGGTGACCTCATTTTGCGCGTCCGGGTACTTCTTAGAAGGTAGCAAAGGTCATTGACCTCTGGTGACCTCATTTTGCGTGTCCGGGAGCTTCTTAGAAGATAGCAAAGGTCATTGATCTCTGGTGACCTCATTTTGCGTGTCCGGGAACTTCTTAGATAATAGCAAAGGTGATTGACCTCTGGTGACCTCAATTTCCGTGTCCGGGAGCTTCGTAGAAGATAGCAAAGGTCATTGACCTCTGGTGATCTCATTTTGCGTGTGCGGGAGCGTCCTAGAAGATTGCAAAGGTCATTGATCTCTGCTGAACTCATTTTGCGTGTCCGGGAGCGGCTTAGAAGATAGCAAAGGTCTTTGACCTCTGGTGACCTCATTTTGCGTGTCCGGCAGCTTCTTAGAAGATAGCAAAGGTCATTGACCTCTGGTGACCTCATTTTGCGTGTCCGGAAACTTCTTAGATAATAGCAAAGGTGATTGACCTCTAGTGACCTCATTTTGCGTGTCCGGGAGCTTCTTAGAAGATAGCAAATTTCATTGACCTCTGGTGACCTCATTTTGCTTGTCCGGGAGCTTCTTAGAAGATAGCAAAGTTCATTGACCTCTGGTGACCTCATTTTCCGTGTCCGGGAGCGTCTTAGAAGATAGCAAAGGTCATTGACCTCTGGTGACCTCATTTTGCGTGTCCGGGAGCTTCTTAGTTGATAGCAAAGGTCATTGACCTCTGGTGACCTCATTTTGCGTGTCCGGGAGCGTCTTAGAAGATAGCAAAGGTCATTGACCTCTGGTGACCTCATTTTGCGTGTCCGGGAGCTTCTTAGAAGATAGCAAAGGTCATTGACCTCTGGTGATCTCATTTTGCGTGTGCGGGAGCGTCCTAGAAGATTTCAAAGGTCATTGACCTCTGCTGAACTCATTTTGCGTGTCCGGGAGCTTCTTAGATGATAGCAAAAGTCATTGACCTCTGGTGACCTCATTTTGCGTGTCCGGGAGCGTCTTAGAAGTTAGCAAAGGTCATTGACCTCTGGTGACCTCATTTTACGTGTCCGGGAGCGTCTTAGAAGTTAGCAAAGGTAATTGACCTCTGGTGACCTCATTTTACGTGTCCGGGAGCTTCTTAGATGATAGCAAAGGTCATTGACCTCTGGTGACCTCATTTTGCGTGTCCGGGAGCGTCTTAGAAGATAGCAAAGGTCATTGACCACTGCTGACCTCATTTTGCGTGTACGGGAGCTTCTAAGAGTATAGCAAAGGTCATTGACCTCTGGTGACCTCATTTTGCGTGTCCGGGAGCGTCTTAGAAGATAGCAAAGGTAATTGACCTCTGGTGACCTCATTTTGCGTGTCCCGGTGCTTCTTAGAAGATAGCAAAGTTCATTGACCTCTGGTGACCTCATTTTCCGTGTCCGGGAGCGTCTTAGAAGATAGCAAAGGTCATTGACCTCTGGTGACCTCATTTTGCGTGTCCGGGAACTTCTTAGAAGATAGCGAAGGTCATTGACCTCTGGTGACCTTATTTTGCGTGTCCGGGAGCGTCTTAGAAGATAGCAAAGGTCATTGACCACTGCTGACCTCATTTTGCGTGTACGGGAGCTTCTAAGAGTATAGCAAAGGTCATTGACCTCTGGTGACCTCATTTTGCGTGTCCGGGAGCGTCTTAGAAGATAGCAAAGGTAATTGACCTCTGGTGACCTCATTTTGCGTGTCCCGGAGCTTCTTAGAAGATAGCAAAGTTCATTGACCTCTGGTGACCTCATTTTCCGTGTCCGGGAGCGTCTTAGAAGATAGCAAAGGTCATTGACCTCTGGTGACCTCATTTTGCGTGTCCGGGAACTTCTTAGAAGATAGCAAAAGTCATTGACCTCTGGTGACCTCATTTTGCGTGTCCGGGAGCGTCTTAGAAGTTAGCAAAGGTCATTGACCTCTGGTGACCTCATTTTACGTGTCCGGGAGCTTCTTAGATGATAGCAAAGGTCATTGACCTCTGGTGACCTCATTTTGCGTGTCCGGGAGCTTCTAAGTGTATAGCAAAGGTCATTGACCTCTGGTGACCTCATTTTGCGTGTCCGGGAGCGTCTTAAAAGATAGCAAAGGCCATTGACATCTGGTGACCTCATTTTGCGTGTCCGGGAGCTTCTTAGAAGATAGCAAAGTTCATTGACCTCTGGTGACCTCATTTTCCGTGTCCGGGAGTGTCTTAGAAGATAGCAAAGGTCATTGACCTCTGGTGACCTCATTTTGCGTGTCCGGGAGCTTCTTAGTTGATAGCAAATGTCATTGACCTCTGGTGACCTCATTTTGCGTGTCCGGGAGCGTCTTAGAAGATAGCAAAGGTCATTGACCTCTAGTGACCTCATTTTGCGTGTCCGGGAGCTTCTTAGAAGATAGCAAAAGTCATTGACCTCTGGTGACCTCATTTTGCGTGTCCGGGAACTTCTTAGAAGGTAGCAAAGGTCATTGACCTCTGGTGACCTCATTTTGCGTGTCCGGGAGCTTCTTAGAAGATAGCAAAGGTCATTGACCTCTGGTGACCTCATTTTGCGTGTCCGGGAACTTCTTAGATAATAGCAAAGGTGATTGACCTCTGGTGACCTCAATTTCCGTGTCCGGGAGCTTCTTAGAAGATAGCAAAGGTCATTGACCTCTGGTGATCTCATTTTGCGTGTGCGGGAGCGTCCTAGATGATTGCAAAGGTCATTGACCTCTGCTGAACTCATTTTGCGTGTCCGGGAGCGTCTTAGAAGATAGCAAAGGTCTTTGACCTCTGGTGACCTCATTTTGCGTGTCCGGCAGCTTCTTAGAAGATAGCAAAGGTCATTGACCTCTGGAGACCTCATTTTGCGTGTCCGGGAGCGTCTTAGAAGATAGCAAAGATCATTGACCTCTGGTGACCTCATTTTGCGTGTCCGGGAACTTCTTAGATAATAGCAAAGGTGATTGACCTCTGGTGACCTCAATTTCCGTGTCCGGGAGCTTCTTAGAAGATAGCAAAGGTCTGTGACTTCTGGTGACCTCATTTTGCGTGTCCGGGAGCGTCTTAGAAGATAGCAAATGTCATTGACCTCTGGTGACCTCATTTTGCGTGTCCGGGAGCTTCTAAGAGTATAGCAAAGGTCATTGACCTCTGGTGACCTCATTTTGCGCGTCCGGGTACTTCTTAGAAGGTAGCAAAGGTCATTGACCTCTGGTGACCTCATTTTGCGTGTCCGGGAGCTTCTTAGAAGATAGCAAAGGTCATTGATCTCTGGTGACCTCATTTTGCGTGTCCGGGAACTTCTTAGATAATAGCAAAGGTGATTGACCTCTGGTGACCTCAATTTCCGTGTCCGGGAGCTTCGTAGAAGATAGCAAAGGTCATTGACCTCTGGTGATCTCATTTTGCGTGTGCGGGAGCGTCCTAGAAGATTGCAAAGGTCATTGATCTCTGCTGAACTCATTTTGCGTGTCCGGGAGCGGCTTAGAAGATAGCAAAGGTCTTTGACCTCTGGTGACCTCATTTTGCGTGTCCGGCAGCTTCTTAGAAGATAGCAAAGGTCATTGACCTCTGGTGACCTCATTTTGCGTGTCCGGAAACTTCTTAGATAATAGCAAAGGTGATTGACCTCTAGTGACCTCATTTTGCGTGTCCGGGAGCTTCTTAGAAGATAGCAAATTTCATTGACCTCTGGTGACCTCATTTTGCTTGTCCGGGAGCTTCTTAGAAGATAGCAAAGTTCATTGACCTCTGGTGACCTCATTTTCCGTGTCCGGGAGCGTCTTAGAAGATAGCAAAGGTCATTGACCTCTGGTGACCTCATTTTGCGTGTCCGGGAGCTTCTTAGTTGATAGCAAAGGTCATTGACCTCTGGTGACCTCATTTTGCGTGTCCGGGAGCGTCTTAGAAGATAGCAAAGGTCATTGACCTCTGGTGACCTCATTTTGCGTGTCCGGGAGCTTCTTAGAAGATAGCAAAGGTCATTGACCTCTGGTGATCTCATTTTGCGTGTGCGGGAGCGTCCTAGAAGATTTCAAAGGTCATTGACCTCTGCTGAACTCATTTTGCGTGTCCGGGAGCTTCTTAGATGATAGCAAAAGTCATTGACCTCTGGTGACCTCATTTTGCGTGTCCGGGAGCGTCTTAGAAGTTAGCAAAGGTCATTGACCTCTGGTGACCTCATTTTACGTGTCCGGGAGCTTCTTAGATGATAGCAAAGGTCATTGACCTCTGGTGACCTCATTTTGCGTGTCCGGGAGCTTCTAAGAGTATAGCAAAGGTCATTGACCTCTGGTGACCTCATTTTGCGTGTCCGGGAGCGTCTTAAAAGATAGCAAAGGTCATTGACATCTGGTGACCTCATTTTGCGTGTCCGGGAGCTTCTTAGAAGATAGCAAAGTTCATTGACCTCTGGTGACCTCATTTTCCGTGTCCGGGAGTGTCTTAGAAGATAGCAAAGGTCATTGACCTCTGGTGACCTCATTTTGCGTGTCCGGGAGCTTCTTAGTTGATAGCAAATGTCATTGACCTCTGGTGACCTCATTTTGCGTGTCCGGGAGCGTCTTAGAAGATAGCAAAGGTCATTGACCTCTGGTGACCTCATTTTGCGTGTCCGGGAGCTTCTTAGAAGATAGCAAAAGTCATTGACCTCTGGTGACCTCATTTTGCGTGTCCGGGAACTTCTTAGAAGGTAGCAAAGGTCATTGACCTCTGGTGACCTCATTTTGCGTGTCCGGGAGCTTCTTAGAAGATAGCAAAGGTCATTGACCTCTGGTGACCTCATTTTGCGTGTCCGGGAACTTCTTAGATAATAGCAAAGGTGATTGACCTCTGGTGACCTCAATTTCCGTGTCCGGGAGCTTCTTAGAAGATAGCAAAGGTCATTGACCTCTGGTGATCTCATTTTGCGTGTGCGGGAGCGTCCTAGATGATTGCAAAGGTCATTGACCTCTGCTGAACTCATTTTGCGTGTCCGGGAGCGTCTTAGAAGATAGCAAAGGTCTTTGACCTCTGGTGACCTCATTTTGCGTGTCCGGCAGCTTCTTAGAAGATAGCAAAGGTCATTGACCTCTGGAGACCTCATTTTGCGTGTCCGGGAGCGTCTTAGAAGATAGCAATGATCATTGACCTCTGGTGACCTCATTTTGCGTGTCCGGGAACTTCTTAGATAATAGCAAAGGTGATTGACCTCTGGTGACCTCAATTTCCGTGTCCGGGAGCTTCTTAGAAGATAGCAAAGGTCTGTGACTTCTGGTGACCTCATTTTGCGTGTCCGGGAGCGTCTTAGAAGATAGCAAAGGTCATTGACCTCTGGTGACCTCATTTTGCGTGTCCGGGAGCTTCTAAGAGTATAGCAAAGGTCATTGACCTCTGGTGACCTCATTTTGCGCGTCCGGGTACTTCTTAGAAGGTAGCAAAGGTCATTGACCTCTGGTGACCTCATTTTGCGTGTCCGGGAGCTTCTTAGAAGATAGCAAAGGTCATTGATCTCTGGTGACCTCATTTTGCGTGTCCGGGAACTTCTTAGATAATAGCAAAGGTGATTGACCTCTGGTGACCTCAATTTCCGTGTCCGGGAGCTTCGTAGAAGATAGCAAAGGTCATTGACCTCTGGTGATCTCATTTTGCGTGTGCGGGAGCGTCCTAGAAGATTGCAAAGGTCATTGATCTCTGCTGAACTCATTTTGCGTGTCCGGGAGCGTCTTAGAAGATAGCAAAGGTCTTTGACCTCTGGTGACCTCATTTTGCGTGTCCGGCAGCTTCTTAGAAGATAGCAAAGGTCATTGACCTCTGGTGACCTCATTTTGCGTGTCCGGGAGCGTCTTAGAAGATAGCAAAGATCATTGACCTCTGGTGACCTCATTTTGCGTGTCCGGGAGCGTCTTAGAAGATAGCAAAGGTCATTGACCTCTGGTGACCTCATTTTGCGTGTCCGGGAGCTTCTTAGAAGATAGCAAAGGTCATTGACCTCTGGTGATCTCATTTTGCGTGTGCGGGAGCGTCCTAGAAGATTTCAAAGGTCATTGACCTCTGCTGAACTCATTTTGCGTGTCCGGGAGCTTCTTAGATGATAGCAAAAGTCATTGACCTCTGGTGACCTCATTTTGCGTGTCCGGGAGCGTCTTAGAAGTTAGCAAAGGTCATTGACCTCTGGTGACCTCATTTTGCGTGTCCGGGAGCTTCTTAGATGATAGCAAAGGTCATTGACCTCTGGTGACCTCATTTTGCGTGTCCGGGAGCTTCTAAGAGTATAGCAAAGGTCATTGACCTCTGGTGACCTCATTTTGCGTGTCCGGGAGCGTCTTAGAAGATAGCAAAGGTCATTGACATCTGGTGACCTCATTTTGCGTGTCCGGGAGCTTCTTAGAAGATAGCAAAGTTCATTGACCTCTGGTGACCTCATTTTCCGTGTCCGGGAGTGTCTTAGAAGATAGCAAAGGTCATTGACCTCTGGTGACCTCATTTTGCGTGTCCGGGAGCTTCTTAGTTGATAGCAAATGTCATTGACCTCTGGTGACCTCATTTTGCGTGTCCGGGAGCGTCTTAGAAGATAGCAAAGGTCATTGACCTCTAGTGACCTCATTTTGCGTGTCCGGGAGCTTCTTAGAAGATAGCAAATGTCATTGACCTCTGGTGACCTCATTTTGCGTGTCCGGGAACTTCTTAGAAGGTAGCAAAGGTCATTGACCTCTGGTGACCTCATTTTGCGTGTCCGGGAGCTTCTTAGAAGATAGCAAAGGTCATTGACCTCTGGTGACCTCATTTTGCGTGTCCGGGAACTTCTTAGATAATAGCAAAGGTGATTGACCTCTGGTGACCTCAATTTCCGTGTCCGGGAGCTTCTTAGAAGATAGCAAAGGTCATTGACCTCTGGTGATCTCATTTTGCGTGTGCGGGAGCGTCCTAGATGATTGCAAAGGTCATTGACCTCTGCTGAACTCATTTTGCGTGTCCGGGAGCGTCTTAGAAGATAGCAAAGGTCTTTGACCTCTGGTGACCTCATTTTGCGTGTCCGGCAGCTTCTTAGAAGATAGCAAAGGTCATTGACCTCTGGAGACCTCATTTTGCGTGTCCGGGAGCGTCTTAGAAGATAGCAATGATCATTGACCTCTGGTGACCTCATTTTGCGTGTCCGGGAACTTCTTAGATAATAGCAAAGGTGATTGACCTCTGGTGACCTCAATTTCCGTGTCCGGGAGCTTCTTAGAAGATAGCAAAGGTCTGTGACTTCTGGTGACCTCATTTTGCGTGTCCGGGAGCGTCTTAGAAGATAGCAAAGGTCATTGACCTCTGGTGACCTCATTTTGCGTGTCCGGGAGCTTCTAAGAGTATAGCAAAGGTCATTGACCTCTGGTGACCTCATTTTGCGCGTCCGGGTACTTCTTAGAAGGTAGCAAAGGTCATTGACCTCTGGTGACCTCATTTTGCGTGTCCGGGAGCTTCTTAGAAGATAGCAAAGGTCATTGATCTCTGGTGACCTCATTTTGCGTGTCCGGGAACTTCTTAGATAATAGCAAAGGTGATTGACCTCTGGTGACCTCAATTTCCGTGTCCGGGAGCTTCGTAGAAGATAGCAAAGGTCATTGACCTCTGGTGATCTCATTTTGCGTGTGCGGGAGCGTCCTAGAAGATTGCAAAGGTCATTGATCTCTGCTGAACTCATTTTGCGTGTCCGGGAGCGTCTTAGAAGATAGCAAAGGTCTTTGACCTCTGGTGACCTCATTTTGCGTGTCCGGCAGCTTCTTAGAAGATAGCAAAGGTCATTGACCTCTGGTGACCTCATTTTGCGTGTCCGGGAGCGTCTTAGAAGATAGCAAAGATCATTGACCTCTGGTGACCTCATTTTGCGTGTCCGGGAACTTCTTAGATAATAGCAAAGGTGATTGACCTCTGGTGACCTCAATTTCCGTGTCCGGGAGCTTCTTAGAAGATAGCAAAGGTCATTGACCTCTGGTGATCTCATTTTGCGTGTGCGGGAGCTTCCTAGAAGATTGCAAAGGTCATTGACCTCTGCTGAACTCATTTTGCGTGTCCGGGAGCTTCTTAGATGATAGCAAAGGTCGTTGACCTCTGGTGACCTCATTTTGCTTGTCCGGGAGCTTCTTAGAAGATAGCAAAGTTCATTGACCTCTGGTGACCTCATTTTCCGTGTCCGGGAGCGTCTTAGAAGATAGCAAAGGTCATTGACCTCTGGTGACCTCATTTTGCGTGTCCGGGAGCTTCTTAGTTGATAGCAAATGTCATTGACCTCTGGTGACCTCATTTTGCGTGTCCGGGAACTTCTTAGAAGGTAGCAAATGTCATTGACCTCTGGTGACCTCATTTTGCGTGTCCGGAAACTTCTTAGATAATAGCAAAGGTGATTGACCTCTAGTGACCTCATTTTGCGTGTCCGGGAGCTTCTTAGAAGATAGCAAATTTCATTGACCTCTGGTGACCTCATTTTGCTTGTCCGGGAGC
Organism: Dolichovespula sylvestris; assembly: GCA_918808275.2. Classification (NCBI taxonomy): domain Eukaryota; kingdom Metazoa; phylum Arthropoda; class Insecta; order Hymenoptera; family Vespidae; genus Dolichovespula; species Dolichovespula sylvestris. Next base: position 345,911 of record OU964965.1, read on the forward strand.
TTCTTAGAAGATAGCAAAGTTCATTGACCTCTGGTGACCTCATTTTCCGTGTCCGGGAGCGTCTTAGAAGATAGCAAAGGTCATTGACCTCTGGTGACCTCATTTTGCGTGTCCGGGAGCTTCTTAGTTGATAGCAAAGGTCATTGACCTCTGGTGACCTCATTTTGCGTGTCCGGGAGCGTCTTAGAAGATAGCAAATGTCATTGACCTCTAGTGACCTCATTTTGCGTGTCCGGGAGCTTCTTAGAAGATAGCAAAGGTCATTGACCTCTGGTGATCTCATTTTGCGTGTGCGGGAGCGTCCTAGAAGATTTCAAAGGTCATTGACCTCTGCTGAACTCATTTTGCGTGTCCGGGAGCTTCTTAGATGATAGCAAAGGTCGTTGACCTCTGGTGACCTCATTTTGCTTGTCCGGGAGCTTCTTAGAAGATAGCAAAGTTCATTGACCTCTGGTGACCTCATTTTCCGTGTCCGGGAGCGTCTTAGAAGATAGCAAAGGTCATTGACCTCTGGTGACCTCATTTTGCGTGTCCGGGAGCTTCTTAGTTGATAGCAAAGGTCATTGACCTCTGGTGACCTCATTTTGCGTGTCCGGGTGCGTCTTAGAAGATAGCAAAGGTCATTTACCTCTAGTGACCTCATTTTGCGTGTCCGGGAGCTTCTTAGAAGATAGCAAAGGTCATTGACCTCTGGTGACCTCATTTTGCGAGTCCGGGAACTTCTTAGAAGGTAGCAAATGTCATTGACCTCTGGTGACCTCATTTTGCGTGTCCGGAAACTTCTTAGATAATAGCAAAGGTGATTGACCTCTAGTGACCTCATTTTGCGTGTCCGGGAGCTTCTTAGAAGATAGCAAAGGTCATTGACCTCTGGTGACCTCATTTTGCGTGTCCGGGTACTTCTTAGAAGGTAGCAAAGGTCATTGACCTCTGATGACCTCATTTTGCGTGTCCGGGAGCCTCTTAGAAGATAGCAAAGGTATTTGACCTCTGGTGACCTCATTTTGCGTGTCCGGGAACTTCTTAGATAATAGGAAAGGTGATTGACCTCTGGTGACCTCAATTTCCGTGTCCGGGAGCTTCTTAGAAGATAGCAAAGGTCATTGACCTCTGGTGATCTCATTTTGCGTGTGCGGGAGCGTCCTAGAAGATTGCAAAGGTCATTAATCTCTGCTGAACTCATTTTGCGTGTCCGGGAGCGTCTTAGAAAATAGCAGAGGTCTTTGACGTCTCGTGACCTCATTTTGCGTGTCCGGCAGCTTCTTAGAAGATAGCAAAGGTCATTGACCTCTGGTGACCTCATTTTGCGTGTCCAGGAACTTCTTAGATAATAGCAAAGGTGATTGACCTCTGGTGACCTCAATTTCCGTGTCCGGGAGCTTCTTAGAAGATAGCAAAGGTCATTGACCTCTGGTGATCTCATTTTGCGTGTGCGGGAGCGTCCTAGAATATTGCAAAGGTCATTGACCTCTGCTGAACTCATTTTGCGTGTCCGGGAGCTTCTTAGATGATAGCAAAGGTCGTTGACCTCTGGTGACCTCATTTTGCGTGTCCGGGAGCTTCTTAGAAGATAGCAAAGTTCATTGACCTCTGGTGACCTCATTTTCCGTGTCCGGGAGCGTCTTAGAAGATAGCAAAGGTCATTGACCTCTGGTGACCTCATTTTGCGTGTCCGGGAGCTTCTTAGTTGATAGCAAAGGTCATTGACCTCTAGTGACCTCATTTTGCGTGTCCAAGAGCGTCTTAGAAGATAGCAAAGGTCATTGACCTCTAGTGACCTCATTTTGCGTGTCCGGGAGCTTCTTAGAAGATAGCAAAGGTCATTGACCTCTGGTGACCTCATTTTGCGTGTCCGGGAACTTCTTAGAAGGTAGCAAAGGTCATTGACCTCTGGTGACATCATTTTGCGTGTCCGGGAGCTTCTTAGAAGATAGCAAAGGTCATTGACCTATGGTGACCTCATTTTGCGTGTGCGGGAGCGTCCTAGAAGATTGCAAAGGTCATTGACCTCTGCTGAACTCATTTTGCGTGTCCGGGAGCGTCTTAGAAGATAGCAAAGGTCTTTGACCTCTGGTGACCTCATTTTGCGTGTCCGGCAGCTTCTTAGAAGATAGCAAAGGTCATTGACCTCTGGTGACCTCATTTTGCGTGTCCGGGAGCGTCTTAGAAGATAGCAAAGGTCATTGACCACTGCTGACCTCATTTTGCGTGTACGGGAGCTTCTAAGAGTATAGCAAAGGTCATTGACCTCTGGTGACCTCATTTTGCGTGTCCGGGAGCGTCTTAGAAGATAGCAAAGGTAATTGACCTCTGGTGACCTCATTTTGCGTGTCCCGGAGCTTCTTAGAAGATAGCAAAGTTCATTGACCTCTGGTGACCTCATTTTCCGTGTCCGGGAGCGTCTTAGAAGATAGCAAAGGTCATTGACCTCTGGTGACCTCATTTTGCGTGTCCGGGAACTTCTTAGAAGATAGCAAAGGTCATTGACCTCTGGTGACCTCATTTTGCGTGTCAGGGAGCTTCTAAGAGTATAGCAAAGGTCATTGACCTCTGGTGACCTCATTTTGCGTGTCCGGGAGCGTCTTAAAAGATAGCAAAGGTCATTGACCTCTGGTGACCTCATTTTGCGTGTCCGGGAGCTTCTTAGAAGATAGCAAAGTTCATTGACCTCTGGTGACCTCATTTTCCGTGTCCGGGAGCGTCTTAGAAGATAGCAAAGGTCATTGACCTCTGGTGACCTCATTTTGCGTGTCCGGGAGCTTCGTAGTTGATAGCAAAGGTCATTGACCTCTAGTGACCTCATTTTGCGTGTCCGGGAGCGTCTTAGAAGATAGCAAAGGTCTTTGACCTCTGGTGACCTCATTTTGCGTGTCCGGCAGCTTCTTAGAAGATAGCAAAGGTCATTGACCTCTGGTGACCTCATTTTGCGTGTCCGGGAGCGTCTTAGAAGATAGCAAAGATCATTGACCTCTGGTGACCTCATTTTGCGTGTCCGGGAACTTCTTAGATAATAGCAAAGGTGATTGACGTCTGGTGACCTCAATTTCCGTGTCCGGGAGCTTCTTAGAAGATAGCAAAGGTCATTGACCTCTGGTGATCTCATTTTGCGTGTGCGGGAGCGTCCTAGAAGATTGCAAAGGTCATTGACCTCTGCTGAACTCATTTTGCGTGTCCGGGAGCTTCTTAGATGATAGCAAAGGTCGTTGACCTCTGGTGATCTCATTTTGAGTGTGCGGGAGCGTCTTAGAAGATTGCAAAGGTCATTGACCTCTGCTGAACTCATTTTGCGTGTCCGGGAACGTCTTAGAAGATAGCAAAGGTCTGTGACTTCTGGTGACCTCATTTTGCGTGTCCGGCAGCGTCTTAGAAGATAGCAAAGGTCATTGACCTCTGGTGACCTCATTTTGCGTGTCCGGGAGCTTCTAAGCGTATAGCAAAGGTCATTGACCTCTGGTGACCTCATTTTGCGCGTCCGGGAGCGTCTTAGAAGATAGCAAAGGTCATTGACCTCTGGTGACCTCATTTTGCGTTTCCGGGAGCGTCTTAGAAGATAGCAAAGGTCATTGACCTCTGGTGATCTCATTTTGCGTGTCCGGGAGCTTCTTAGATGATAGCAAAGGTCGTTGACCTCTGGTCACCTCATTTTGCGTGTGCGGGAGCGTCCTAGAAGATTGCAAAGGTCATTGACCTCTGCTGAACTCATTTTGCGTGTCCGGGAGCGTCTTAGAAGATAGCAAAGGTCTTTGACCTCTGGTGACCTCATTTTGCGTGTCCGGCAGCTTCTTAGAAGATAGCAAAGGTCATTGACCTCTGGTGACCTCATTTTGCGTGTCCGGGAGTGTCTTAGAAGATAGCAAAGGTCATTGACCACTGCTGACCTCATTTTGCGTGTACGGGAGCTTCTAAGTGTATAGCAAAGGTCATTGACCTCTGGTGACCTCATTTTGCGTGTCCGGGAGCGTCTTAGAAGATAGCAAAGGTAATTGACCTCTGGTGACCTCATTTTGCGTGTCCCGGAGCTTCTTAGAAGATAGCAAAGTTCATTGACCTCTGGTGACCTCATTTTCCGTGTCCGGGAGCGTCTTAGAAGATAGCAAAGGTCATTGACCTCTGGTGACCTCATTTTGCGTGTCCGGGAACTTCTTAGAAGATAGCAAAGGTCATTGACCTCTGGTGACCTCATTTTGCGTGTCAGGGAGCTTCTAAGAGTATAGCAAAGGTCATTGACCTCTGGTGACCTCATTTTGCGTGTCCGGGAGCGTCTTAAAAGATAGCAAAGGTCATTGACCTCTGGTGACCTCATTTTGCGTGTCCGGGAGCTTCTTAGAAGATAGCAAAGTTCATTGACCTCTGGTGACCTCATTTTCCGTGTCCGGGAGCGTTTTAGAAGATAGCAAAGGTCATTGACCTCTGGTGACCTCATTTTGCGTGTCCGGGAGCTTCGTAGTTGATAGCAAAGGTCATTGACCTCTAGTGACCTCATTTTGCGTGTCCGGGAGCTTCTTAGAAGATAGCAAAGGTCATTGAGCTCTGGTGACCTCATTTTGCGTGTCCGGGAACTTCTTAGAAGGTAGCAAAGGTCATTGACCTCTGGTGACCTCATTTTGCGTGTCCGGGAGCTTCTTAGAAGATAGCAAAGGTCATTGACCTCTGGTGACCTCATTTTGCGTGTCCGGGAACTTCTTAGATAATAGCAAAGGTGATTGACCTCTGGTGACCTCAATTTCCGTGTCCGGGAGCTTCTTATAAGATAGCAAAGGTCATTGACCTCTGGTGATCTCATTTTGCGTGTGCGGGAGCGTCCTAGATGATTGCAAAGGTCATTGACCTCTGCTGAACTCATTTTGCGTGTCCGGGAGCGTCTTAGAAGATAGCAAAGGTCTTTGACCTCTGGTGACCTCATTTTGCGTGTCCGGCAGCTTCTTAGAAGATAGCAAAGGTCATTGACCTCTGGTGACCTCATTTTGCGTGTCCGGGAGCGTCTTAGAAGATAGCAAAGATCATTGACCTCTGGTGACCTCATTTTGCGTGTCCGGGAACTTCTTAGATAATAGCAAAGGTGATTGACGTCTGGTGACCTCAATTTCCGTGTCCGGGAGCTTCTTAGAAGATAGCAAAGGTCATTGACCTCTGGTGATCTCATTTTGCGTGTGCGGGAGCGTCCTAGAAGATTGCAAAGGTCATTGACCTCTGCTGAACTCATTTTGCGTGTCCGGGAGCTTCTTAGATGATAGCAAAGGTCGTTGACCTCTGGTGATCTCATTTTGAGTGTGCGGGAGCGTCTTAGAAGATTGCAAAGGTCATTGACCTCTGCTGAACTCATTTTGCGTGTCCGGGAACGTCTTAGAAGATAGCAAAGGTCTGTGACTTCTGGTGACCTCATTTTGCGTGTCCGGCAGCGTCTTAGAAGATAGCAAAGGTCATTGACCTCTGGTGACCTCATTTTGCGTGTCCGGGAGCTTCTAAGCGTATAGCAAAGGTCATTGACCTCTGGTGACCTCATTTTGCGCGTCCGGGAGCGTCTTAGAAGATAGCTAAGGTCATTGACCTCTGGTGACCTCATTTTGCGTTTCCGGGAGCGTCTTAGAAGATAGCAAAGGTCATTGACCTCTGGTGATCTCATTTTGCGTGTCCGGGAGCTTCTTAGATGATAGCAAAGGTCGTTGACCTCTGGTCACCTCATTTTGCGTGTCCGGGAGCTTCTAAGTGTATAGCAAAGGTCATTGACCTCTGGTGACCTCATTTTCCGTGTCCGGGAGCGTCTTAGAAGTTAGCAAAGGTCATTGAACTCTGGTGACCTCATTTTACGTGTCCGGGAGCTTCTTAGATGATAGCAAAGGTCATTGACCTCTTGTGACCTCATTTTGCGTGTCCGGGTGCGTCTTAGAAGATAGCAAAGGTCATTGACCTCTGGTGACCTCATTTTGCGTGTCCGGGAGCGTCTTAGAAGATAGCAAAGGTAATTGACCTCTGGTGACCTCATTTTCCTTGTCCGGGAGCGTCTTAGAAGTTAGCAAAGGTCATTGACCTCTGGTGACCTCATTTTACGTGTCCGGGAGCTTCTTAGAGTATAGCAAAGGTCATTGACCTCTGGTGACCTCATTTTCCGTGTCCGGGAGCGTCTTAAAAGATAGCAAAGGTCATTGACCTCTGGTGACCTCATTTTGCGTGTCCGGGAGCGTCTTAGAAGATAGCAAAGGTCATTGACCTCTGGTGATCTCATTTTGCGTGTCCGGGTGCTTCTTAGAAGATAGCAAAGGTCACTGACCTCTGGTGATCTCATTTTGCGTGTGCGGGAGCGTCTTAGAAAGATAGCAAAGGTCATTGCCCACTGCTGTCCTCATTTTGCGTGTCCGGTAGCTTCTAAGAGTATAGCAAATGTCATTGACCTCTGGTGACCTCATTTTGCGTGTCCGGGAGCGTCTTAGAAGATAGCAAAGGTCATTGACCTCTGGTGACCTCATTTTGCGTGTCCGGGAGCTTCTAAGTGTATAGCAAAGGTCATTGACCTCTGGTGACCTCATTTTGCGCGTCCGGGAGCGTCTTAGAAGATAGCAAAGGTCATTGACCTCTGATGACCTCATTTTGCGTTTCCGGGAGCGTCTTAAAAGATAGCAAAGGTCATTGTCCTCTGGTGACCTCATTTTGCGTGTGCGGGAGCGTCTTAGAAGATTGCAAAGGTCATTGACCTCTGGTGACCTCATTTTGCGTGTGCGGGAGCGTCTTAAAAGATTGCAAAGGTCATTGAACTCTGGTGATCTCATTTTGCGTGTCCGGGAGCTTCTTAGATGATAGCAAAGGTCGTTGACCTCTGGTGACCTCATTTTGCGTGTCCGGGAGCTTCTAAGTGTATAGCAAAGGTCATTGACCTCTGGTGACCTCATTTTCCGTGTCCGGGAGCGTCTTAGAAGTTAGCAAAGGTCATTGACCTCTGGTGACCTCATTTTACGTGTCCGGGAGCTTCTTAGATGATAGCAAAGGTCATTGACCTCTGGTGACCTCATTTTGCGTGTCCGGGAGCGTCTTAGAAGATAGCAAATGTCATTGAAATCTGGTGACCTCATTTTGCGTGTCCGGGAGCTTCTTAGAAGATAGCAAAGGTCATTGACCTCTGGTGACCTCATTTTGCGTGTCCGGGAGCGTCTTAGAAGATAGCAAAGGTCAATGACCTCTGGTGATCTCATTTTGCGTGTACGGGAGCGTCTTAGAAGATTGCAAAGGTCATTGAAGTCTGCTGACCTCATTTTGCGCGTCCGGGAGCGTCTTAGAAGAGAGCAAATGTCATTGACCACTTGTGACTTCATTTTGCGTGTCCGGGACCGTCTTAGTAGATAGCAAAGTTCATTGACCTCTGGTGACCTCATTTTGCGTGTCCGGGAGCGTCTTAGAAGATAGCAAGGGTCATTGACCTCTGGAGATCTCATTTTGCGTGTCCGGGAGCTTCTAAGAGTATAGCAAAGGTCATTGACCTGTGGTGACCTCATTTTGCGTGTCCGGGAGCGTCTTAGAAGATTGCAAAGGTCATTGACCTCTGGTAATCTCATTTTGCTTGTCCGGGAGCGTCTTAGAAGATAGCAAAGGTCATTGACCTCTGGTGACCTCATTTTGCGTGTCCGGGGCGTCTTAGAAGATAGCAAAGGTCATTAACCTCTGGTGACCTCATTTTGCATGTCCGGGGCGTCTTAGAAGGTAGCAAAGGTCATTGACCTCTGGTGACCTCATTTTGCGTGTCCGGGAGCTTCTAAGAGTATAGCAAAGGTCATTGACCTCTGGTGACCTCATTTTGCGTGTCCGGGAGCGTCTTAAAAGATAGCAAAGGTCACTGACCTCTGGTGATCTAATTTTGCGTGTGCGGGAGCGTCTTAGTAGATAGCAAAGGTCATTGACCACTGCTGTCCTCATTTTGCGAGTCCGGTAGCTTCTAAGAGTATAGCAAAGGTCATTGACCTCTGGTGACTTCATTTTGCGTGTCCGGGAGCGTCTTAGAAGATAGCAAAGGTCATTGACCTCTGGTGACCTCATTTTGCGTGTCCGGGAGCTTCTAAGAGTATAGCAAAGGTCATTGACCTCTGGTGACCTCATTTTGCGCGTCCGGGAGCGTCTTAGAAGATAGCAAAGGTCATTGACCTCTGGTGACCTCATTTTGCGCGTCCGGGAGCGTCTTAGAAGATAGCAAAGGTCATTGACCTCTGGTGACCTCATTTTGCGTTTCCGGGAGCGTCTTAGAAGATAGCAAAGGTCATTGACCTCTGGTGATCTCATTTTGCGTGTCCGGGAGCTTCTTAGATGATAGCAAAGGTCGTTGACCTCTGGTCACCTCATTTTGCGTGTCCGGGAGCTTCTAAGTGTATAGCAAAGGTCATTGACCTCTGGTGACCTCATTTTCCGTGTCCGGGAGCGTCTTAGAAGTTAGCAAAGGTCATTGAACTCTGGTGACCTCATTTTACGTGTCCGGGAGCTTCTTAGATGATAGCAAAGGTCATTGACCTCTGGTGACCTCATTTTGCGTGTCCGGGTGCGTCTTAGAAGATAGCAAAGGTCATTGACCTCTGGTGACCTCATTTTGCGTGTCCGGGAGCGTCTTAGAAGATAGCAAAGGTAATTGACCTCTGGTGACCTCATTTTCCTTGTCCGGGAGCGTCTTAGAAGTTAGCAAAGGTCATTGACCTCTGGTGACCTCATTTTACGTGTCCGGGAGCTTCTTAGAGTATAGCAAAGGTCATTGACCTCTGGTGACCTCATTTTCCGTGTCCGGGAGCGTCTTAAAAGATAGCAAAGGTCATTGACCTCTGGTGACCTCATTTTGCGTGTCCGGGAGCGTCTTAGAAGATAGCAAAGGTAATTGACCTCTGGTGATCTCATTTTGCGTGTCCGGGTGCTTCTTAGAAGATAGCAAAGGTCACTGACCTCTGGTGATCTCATTTTGCGTGTGCGGGAGCGTCTTAGAAAGATAGCAAAGGTCATTGCCCACTGCTGTCCTCATTTTGCGTGTCCGGTAGCTTCTAAGAGTATAGCAAATGTCATTGACCTCTGGTGACCTCATTTTGCGTGTCCGGGAGCGTCTTAGAAGATAGCAAAGGTCATTGACCTCTGGTGACCTCATTTTGCGTGTCCGGGAGCTTCTAAGTGTATAGCAAAGGTCATTGACCTCTGGTGACCTCATTTTGCGCGTCCGGGAGCGTCTTAGAAGATAGCAAAGGTCATTGACCTCTGATGACCTCATTTTGCGTTTCCGGGAGCGTCTTAAAAGATAGCAAAGGTCATTGTCCTCTGGTGACCTCATTTTGCGTGTGCGGGAGCGTCTTAGAAGATTGCAAAGGTCATTGACCTCTGGTGACCTCATTTTGCGTGTGCGGGAGCGTCTTAAAAGATTGCAAAGGTCATTGAACTCTGGTGATCTCATTTTGCGTGTCCGGGAGCTTCTTAGATGATAGCAAAGGTCGTTGACCTCTGGTGACCTCATTTTGCGTGTCCGGGAGCTTCTAAGTGTATAGCAAAGGTCATTGACCTCTGGTGACCTCATTTTCCGTGTCCGGGAGCGTCTTAGAAGTTAGCAAAGGTCATTGACCTCTGGTGACCTCATTTTACGTGTCCGGGAGCTTCTTAGATGATAGCAAAGGTCATTGACCTCTGGTGACCTCATTTTGCGTGTCCGGGAGCGTCTTAGAAGATAGCAAATGTCATTGAAATCTGGTGACCTCATTTTGCGTGTCCGGGAGCTTCTTAGAAGATAGCAAAGGTCATTGACCTCTGGTGACCTCATTTTGCGTGTCCGGGAGCGTCTTAGAAGATAGCAAAGGTCAATGACCTCTGGTGATCTCATTTTGCGTGTACGGGAGCGTCTTAGAAGATTGCAAAGGTCATTGAAGTCTGCTGACCTCATTTTGCGCGTCCGGGAGCGTCTTAGAAGATAGCAAATGTCATTGACCACTTGTGACTTCATTTTGCGTGTCCGGGACCGTCTTAGTAGATAGCAAAGTTCATTGACCTCTGGTGACCTCATTTTGCGTGTCCGGGAGCGTCTTAGAAGATAGCAAGGGTCATTGACCTCTGGAGATCTCATTTTGCGTGTCCGGGAGCTTCTAAGAGTATAGCAAAGGTCATTGACCTGTGGTGACCTCATTTTGCGTGTCCGGGAGCGTCTTAGAAGATTGCAAAGGTCATTGACCTCCGGTAATCTCATTTTGCTTGTCCGGGAGCGTCTTAGAAGATAGCAAAGGTCATTGACCTCTGGTGACCTCATTTTGCGTGTCCGGGGCGTCTTAGAAGATAGCAAAGGTCATTAACCTCTGGTGACCTCATTTTGCATGTCCGGGGCGTCTTAGAAGGTAGCAAAGGTCATTGACCTCTGGTGACCTCATTTTGCGTGTCCGGGAGCTTCTAAGAGTATAGCAAAGGTCATTGACCTCTGGTGACCTCATTTTGCGTGTCCGGGAGCGTCTTAAAAGATAGCAAAGGTCACTGACCTCTGGTGATCTAATTTTGCGTGTGCGGGAGCGTCTTAGTAGATAGCAAAGGTCATTGACCACTGCTGTCCTCATTTTGCGTGTCCGGTAGCTTCTAAGAGTATAGCAAAGGTCATTGACCTCTGGTGACTTCATTTTGCGTGTCCGGGAGCGTCTTAGAAGATAGCAAAGGTCATTGACCTCTGGTGACCTCATTTTGCGTGTCCGGGAGCTTCTAAGAGTATAGCAAAGGTCATTGACCTCTGGTGACCTCATTTTGCGCGTCCGGGAGCGTCTTAGAAGTTAGCAAAGGTCATTGACCTCTGGTGACCTCATTTTGCGTTTCCGGGAGCGTCTTAAAAGATAGCAATGGTCATTGTCCTCTGGTGACCTCATTTTGCGTGTGCGGGAGCGTCTTAGAAGATTGCAAAGGTCATTGACCTCTGGTGACCTCATTTTGCGTGTCCGGGAGCGTCTTAGAAGATAGCAAAGGTCATTGACCTCTGGTGATCTCATTTTGCGTGTCCGGGAGCTTCTTAGATGATAGCAAAGGTCGTTGACCTCTGGTGACCTCATTTTGCGTGTCCGGGAGCTTCTAAGTGTATAGCAAAGGTCATTGACCTCTGGTGACCTCATTTTCCGTGTCCGGGAGCGTCTTAGAAGTTAGCAAATGTCATTGACCTCTGGTGACCTCATTTTACGTGTCCGGGAGCTTCTTAGATGATAGCAAAGGTCATTGACCTCTGGTGACCTCATTTTGCGTGTCCGGGAGCGTGTTAGAAGATAGCAAATGTCATTGAAATCTGGTGACCTCATTTTGCGTGTCCGGGAGCTTCTTAGAAGATAGCAAAGGTCATTGACCTCTGGTGACCTCATTTTGCGTGTCCGGGAGCGTCTTAGAAGATAGCAAAGGTCATTGACCTCTGGTGATCTCATTTTGCGTGTGCGGGAGCGTCTTAGAAGATTGCAAAGGTCATTGACCTCTGCTGACCTCATCTTGCGCGTCCGGGAGCGTCTTAGAAGATAGCAAAGGACATTGACCACTTGTGACCTCATTTTGCGTGTCCGGGACCGTCTTAGAAGATAGCAAAGTTCATTGACCTCTGGTGACCTCATTTTGCGTGTCCGGGAGCGTCTTAGAAGATAGCAAGGGTCATTGACCTCTGGTGACCTCATTTTGCGTGTCCGGGAGCTTCTTAGAAGATAGCAAAGGTCATTGACCTCTGGTGACCTCATTTTGCGTGTCCGGGAGCTTCTTAGAAGATAGCAAAGGTCATTGACCTCTGGTGACCTCATTTTGCGTGTCCGGGAGCGTCTTAGAAGATAGCAAAGTTCATTGAACTCTGGTGACCTCATTTTGCGTGTCCGGGAGCTTCTTAGAAGATAGCAAAGGTCATTGACCTCTGGTGACCTCATTTTGCGTGTCCGGGAACTTCTTAGATAATAGCAAAGGTCATTGACCTCTGGTGACCTCATTTTCGGTGTCCGGGAGCTTCTTAGAAGATAGCAAAGGTCATAGACATCTGGTGATCTCATTTTGCGTGTGTGGGAGCGTCTTAGAAGATAGCAAAGGACATTGACCACTTGTGACCTCATTTTGCGTGTCCGGGACCGTCTTAGAAGATAGCAAAGTTCATTGACCTCTGGTGACCTCATTTTGCGTGTCCGGGAGCGTCTTAGAAGATAGCAAGGGTCATTGACCTCTGGTGACCTCATTTTGCGTGTCCGGGAGCTTCTTAGAAGATAGCAAAGGTCATTGACCTCTGGTGACCTCATTTTGCGTGTCCGGGAGCTTCTTAGAAGATAGCAAAGGTCATTGACCTCTGGTGACCTCATTTTGCGTGTCCGGGAGCGTCTTAGAAGATAGCAAAGTTCATTGAACTCTGGTGACCTCATTTTGCGTGTCCGGGAGCTTCTTAGAAGATAGCAAAGGTCATTGACCTCTGGTGACCTCATTTTGCGTGTCCGGGAACTTCTTAGATAATAGCAAAGGTCATTGACCTCTGGTGACCTCATTTTCCGTGTCCGGGAGCTTCTTAGAAGATAGCAAAGGTCATAGACATCTGGTGATCTCATTTTGCGTGTGTGGGAGCGTCTTAGAAGATTGCAAAGGTCATTGACCTCTGCTGAACTCATTTTGCGTGTCTGGGAGCGTCTTAGAAGAATGCAAAGGTCATTGACCTCTGGTAACCTCATTTTGCGTGTCCGGGAGCGTCTTAGAAGAATGCAAAGGTCATTGACCTCTGGTAACCTCATTTTGCGTGTCCGGGAGCGTCTTAGAAGATAGCAAAGTTCATTGACCTCTGGTGACCTCATTTTCCGTGTCCGGGAGCGTCTTAGAAGATAGCAAAGGTCATTGACCTCTGGTAAACTCATTTTGCGTGTCCGGGAGCTTCTTAGATGATAGCAAATGTCATTGACCTCTGGTGATCTCATTTTGCGTGTCCGGGAGCTTCTAAGAGTATAGCAAAGGTCATTGACCTCTGGTGACCTCATTTTGCGTGTCCGGGAGCGTCTTAGAAGATTGCAAAGGTCATTGACCTCTGGTAATCCCATTTTGCTTGTCCGGGAGCGTCTTAGAAGATATCAAAGGTCATTGACCCCTGGTGACATCATTTTGCGTGTCCGGTAGCTTCTAAGAGTATAGCAAAGGTCATTGACCTCTGGTGACCTCATTTTGCGTGTCTGGGAGCGTCTTAGAAGATAGCAAAGGTCATTGACCTCTGGTGACCTCATTTTGCGTGTCCGGGAGCTTCTAAGAGTATAGCAAAGGTCATTGACCTCTGGTGACCTCATTTTGCGTGTCCGGGAGCGTCTTAAAAGATAGCAAAGGTCATTGACGTCTGGTGATCTCATTTTGCGTGTCCGGGTGCTTCTTAGAAGATAGCAAAGGTCACTGACCTCTGGTGATCTCATTTTGCATGTGCGGGAGCGTCTTAGAAGATAGCAAAGGTCATTGAACACTGCTGTCCTCATTTTGCGTGTCCGGTAGCTTCTAAGAGTATAGCAAAGGTCATTGACCTCTGGTGACCTCATTTTGCGTGTCTGCGAGCGTCTTAGAAGATAGCAAAGGTCATTGACCTCTGGTGACCTCATTTTGCGTGTCCGGAGCTTCTAAGAGTATAGCAAAGGTCATTAACCTCTGGTGACCTCATTTTGCGCGTCCGGGAGCGTCTTAGAAGATAGCAAAGGTCATTGACCTCTGGTGACCTCATTTTGCGTGTCCGGGAGCGTCTTAAACGATAGCAAAGGTCATTGACCTCTGGTGACCTCATTTTGTGTGTCTGGGAGCGTCTTAGAAGATTGCAAAGGTCATTGACTCTGGTAACCTCATTTTGCGTGTCCGGGACCGTCTTAGAAGATAGCAAAGTTCATTGACCTCTGGTGACCTCATTTTCCGTGTCCGGGAGCGTCTTAGAAGATATTAAAGGTCATTGACCTCTGGTGACCTCATTTTGCGTGTCCGGGGCGTCTTAGAAGGTAGCAAAGTTCATTGACCTCTGCTGACCTCATTTTGCGTGTCCGGGAACTTCTTAGAAGATAGCAAAGATCATTGACCTCTGGTGACCTCATTTTGCGTGTCCGGTAGCTTCTAAGAGTATAGCAAAGGTCATTGACCTCTGGTGACCTCATTTTGTGTGTCTGGGAGCGTCTTAGAAGATAGCAAAGGTCATTGACCTCTGTTGACCTCATTTTGCGTGTCCGGGAGCTTCTAAGAGTATAGCAAAGGTCATTGACCTCTGGTGACCTCATTTTGCGTGTCCGGGAGCGTCTTAAAAGATAGCAAAGGTCACTGACCTCTGGTGATCTAATTTTGCGTGTGCGGGAGCGTCTTAGTAGATAGCAAAGGTCATTGACCACTGCTGTCCTCATTTTGCGTGTCCGGTAGCTTCTAAGAGTATAGCAAAGGTCATTGACCTCTGGTGACCTCATTTTGCGTGTCCGGGAGCGTCTTAGAAGATAGCAAAGGTCATTGACCTCTGGTGACCTCATTTTGCGTGTCCGGGAGCTTCTAAGAGTATAGCAAAGGTCATTGACCTCTGGTGACCTCATTTTGCGCGTCCGGGAGCGTCTTAGAAGATAGCAAAGGTCATTGAACTCTGGTGACCTCATTTTGCGTTTCCGGGAGCGTCTTAAAAGATAGCAATGGTCATTGTCCTCTGGTGACCTCATTTTGCGTGTGCGGGAGCGTCTTAGAAGATTGCAAAGGTCATTGACCTCTGGTGACCTCATTTTGCGTGTCCGGGAGCGTCTTAGAAGATAGCAAAGGTCATTGACCTCTGGTGATCTCATTTTGCGTGTCCGGGAGCTTCTTAGATGATAGCAAAGGTCGTTGACCTCTGGTGACCTCATTTTGCGTGTCCGGGAGCTTCTAAGTGTATAGCAAAGGTCATTGACCTCTGGTGACCTCATTTTCCGTGTCCGGGAGCGTCTTAGAAGTTAGCAAATGTCATTGAAATCTGGTGACCTCATTTTGCGTGTCCGGGAGCTTCTTAGAAGATAGCAAAGGTCATTGACCTCTGGTGACCTCATTTTGCGTGTCCGGGAGCGTCTTAGAAGATAGCAAAGGTCATTGACCTCTGGTGATCTCATTTTGCGTGTGCGGGAGCGTCTTAGAAGATTGCAAAGGTCATTGACCTCTGCTGACCTCATTTTGCGCGTCCGGGAGCGTCTTAGAAGATAGCAAAGGACATTGACCACTTGTGACCTCATTTTGCGTGTCCGGGACCCTCTTAGAAGATAGCAAAGTTCATTGACCTCTGGTGACCTCATTTTGCGTGTCCGGGAGCGTCTTAGAAGATAGCAAAGGTCATTGACCTCTGTTGACCTCATTTTGCGTGTCCGGGAGCTTCTAAGAGTATAGCAAAGGTCATTGACCTCTGGTGACCTCATTTTGCGTGTCCGGGAGCGTCTTAAAAGATAGCAAAGGTCACTGACCTCTGGTGATCTAATTTTGCGTGTGCGGGAGCGTCTTAGTAGATAGCAAAGGTCATTGACCACTGCTGTCCTCATTTTGCGTGTCCGGTAGCTTCTAAGAGTATAGCAAAGGTCATTGACCTCTGGTGACCTCATTTTGCGTGTCCGGGAGCGTCTTAGAAGATAGCAAAGGTCATTGACCTCTGGTGACCTCATTTTGCGTGTCCGGGAGCTTCTAAGAGTATAGCAAAGGTCATTGACCTCTGGTGACCTCATTTTGCGCGTCCGGGAGCGTCTTAGAAGATAGCAAAGGTCATTGAACTCTGGTGACCTCATTTTGCGTTTCCGGGAGCGTCTTAAAAGATAGCAATGGTCATTGTCCTCTGGTGACCTCATTTTGCGTGTGCGGGAGCGTCTTAGAAGATTGCAAAGGTCATTGACCTCTGGTGACCTCATTTTGCGTGTCCGGGAGCGTCTTAGAAGATAGCAAAGGTCATTGACCTCTGGTGATCTCATTTTGCGTGTCCGGGAGCTTCTTAGATGATAGCAAAGGTCGTTGACCTCTGGTGACCTCATTTTGCGTGTCCGGGAGCTTCTAAGTGTATAGCAAAGGTCATTGACCTCTGGTGACCTCATTTTCCGTGTCCGGGAGCGTCTTAGAAGTTAGCAAATGTCATTGAAATCTGGTGACCTCATTTTGCGTGTCCGGGAGCTTCTTAGAAGATAGCAAAGGTCATTGACCTCTGGTGACCTCATTTTGCGTGTCCGGGAGCGTCTTAGAAGATAGCAAAGGTCATTGACCTCTGGTGATCTCATTTTGCGTGTGCGGGAGCGTCTTAGAAGATTGCAAAGGTCATTGACCTCTGCTGACCTCATTTTGCGCGTCCGGGAGCGTCTTAGAAGATAGCAAAGGACATTGACCACTTGTGACCTCATTTTGCGTGTCCGGGACCCTCTTAGAAGATAGCAAAGTTCATTGACCTCTGGTGACCTCATTTTGCGTGTCCGGGAGCGTCTTAGAAGATAGCAAAGGTCATTGACCTCTGGTGACCTCATTTTGCGTGTCCGGGAGCGTCTTAGAAGATAGCAAAGTTCATTGAACTCTGGTGACCTCATTTTGCGTGTCCGGGAGCTTCTTAGAAGATAGCAAAGGTCATTGACCTCTGGTGACCTCATTTTGCGTGTCCGGGAACTTCTTAGATAATAGCAAAGGTCATTGACCTCTGGTGACCTCATTTTCCGAGTCCGGGAGCTTCTTAGAAGATAGCAAAGGTCATAGACATCTGGTGATCTCATTTTGCGTGTGTGGGAGCGTCTTAGAAGATAGCAAAGGACATTGACCACTTGTGACCTCATTTTGCGTGTCCGGGACCGTCTTAGAAGATAGCAAAGTTCATTGACCTCTGGTGACCTCATTTTGCGTGTCCGGGAGCGTCTTAGAAGATAGCAAGGGTCATTGACCTCTGGTGACCTCATTTTGCGTGTCCGGGAGCTTCTTAGAAGATAGCAAAGGTCATTGACCTCTGGTGACCTCATTTTGCGTGTCCGGGAGCTTCTTAGAAGATAGCAAAGGTCATTGACCTCTGGTGACCTCATTTTGCGTGTCCGGGAGCGTCTTAGAAGATAGCAAAGTTCATTGAACTCTGGTGACCTCATTTTGCGTGTCCGGGAGCTTCTTAGAAGATAGCAAAGGTCATTGACCTCTGGTGACCTCATTTTGCGTGTCCGGGAACTTCTTAGATAATAGCAAAGGTCATTGACCTCTGGTGACCTCATTTTCCGTGTCCGGGAGCTTCTTAGAAGATAGCAAAGGTCATAGACATCTGGTGATCTCATTTTGCGTGTGTGGGAGCGTCTTAGAAGATTGCAAAGGTCATTGACCTCTGCTGAACTCATTTTGCGTGTCTGGGAGCGTCTTAGAAGAATGCAAAGGTCATTGACCTCTGGTAAACTCATTTTGCGTGTCCGGGAGCTTCTTAGATGATAGCAAATGTCATTGACCTCTGGTGATCTCATTTTGCGTGTCCGGGAGCTTCTAAGAGTATAGCAAAGGTCATTGACCTCTGGTGACCTCATTTTGCGTGTCCGGGAGCGTCTTAGAAGATTGCAAAGGTCATTGACCTCTGGTAATCTCATTTTGCTTGTCCGGGAGCGTCTTAGAAGATATCAAAGGTCATTGACCTCTGGTGACATCATTTTGCGTGTCCGGTAGCTTCTAAGAGTATAGCAAAGGTCATTGACCTCTGGTGACCTCATTTTGCGTGTCTGGGAGCGTCTTAGAAGATAGCAAAGGTCATTGACCTCTGGTGACCTCATTTTGCGTGTCCGGGAGCTTCTAAGAGTATAGCAAAGGTCATTGACCTCTGGTGACCTCATTTTGCGTGTCCGGGAGCGTCTTAAAAGATAGCAAAGGTCATTGACCTCTGGTGATCTCATTTTGCATGTGCGGGAGCGTCTTAGAAGATAGCAAAGGTCATTGAACACTGCTGTCCTCATTTTGCGTGTCCGGTAGCTTCTAAGAGTATAGCAAAGGTCATTGACCTCTGGTGACCTCATTTTGCGTGTCTGCGAGCGTCTTAGAAGATAGCAAAGGTCATTGACCTCTGGTGACCTCATTTTGCGTGTCCGGGAGCTTCTAAGAGTATAGCAAATGTCATTAACCTCTGGTGACCTCATTTTGCGCGTCCGGGAGCGTCTTAGAAGATAGCAAAGGTCATTGACCTCTGGTGACCTCATTTTGCGTGTCCGGGAGCGTCTTAAACGATAGCAAAGGTCATTGACCTCTGGTGACCTCATTTTGTGTGTCTGGGAGCGTCTTAGAAGATTGCAAAGGTCATTGACTCTGGTAACCTCATTTTGCGTGTCCGGGACCGTCTTAGAAGATAGCAAAGTTCATTGACCTCTGGTGACCTCATTTTCCGTGTCCGGGAGCGTCTTAGAAGATATTAAAGGTCATTGACCTCTGGTGACCTCATTTTGCGTCTCCGGTTGCTTCTTAGAAGATAGCAAAGGTCATTGACCTCTGGTGACCTCATTTTGCGTGTCCGGGAGCGTCTTAAAAGATAGCAAATGTCATTGACCTCTGGTGATCTCATTTTGCGTGTCCGGGAGCATCTAAGAGTATAGCAAAGGTCATTGACCTCTGGTGACCTCATTTTGCGTGTCCGGGAGCGTCTTAGAAGATTGCAAAGGTCATGGACCTCTGGTAATCTCATTTTGCTTGTCCGCGAGCGTCTTAGAAGATATCAAAGGTCATTGACCTCTGGTGACCTCATTTTGTGTGTCTGGGAGCGTCTTAGAAGATTGCAAAGGTCATTGACTCTGGTAACCTCATTTTGCGTGTCCGGGACCGTCTTAGAAGATAGCAAAGTTCATTGACCTCTGGTGACCTCATTTTCCGTGTCCGGGAGCGTCTTAGAAGATATTAAAGGTCATTGACCTCTGGTGACCTCATTTTGCGTGTCCGGGGCGTCTTAGAAGGTAGCAAAGTTCATTGACCTCTGCTGACCTCATTTTGCGTGTCCGGGAACTTCTTAGAAGATAGCAAAGGTCATTGACCTCTGGTGACCTCATTTTGCGTGTCCGGTAGCTTCTAAGAGTATAGCAAAGGTCATTGACCTCTGGTGACCTCATTTTGCGTGTCTGGGAGCGTCTTAGAAGATAGCAAAGGTCATTGACCTCTGGTGACCTCATTTTGCGTGTCCGGGAGCTTCTAAGAGTATAGCAAAGGTCATTGACCTCTGGTGACCTCATTTTGCGTGTCCGGGAGCGTCTTAAAAGATAGCAAAGGTCACTGACCTCTGGTGATCTAATTTTGCGTGTGCGGGAGCGTCTTAGTAGATAGCAAAGGTCATTGACCACTGCTGTCCTCATTTTGCGTGTCCGGTAGCTTCTAAGAGTATAGTAAAGGTCATTGTCCTCTGGTGACCTCATTTTGCGTGTCCGGGAGCGTCTTAGAAGATAGCAAAGGTCATTGACCTCTGGTGACCTCATTTTGCGTGTCCGGGAGCTTCTAAGAGTATAGCAAAGGTCATTGACCTCTGGTGACCTCATTTTGCGCGTCCGGGAGCGTCTTAGAAGATAGCAAAGGTCATTGACCTCTGGTGACCTCATTTTGCGTTTCCGGGAGCGTCTTAAAAGATAGCAATGGTCATTGTCCTCTGGTGACCTCATTTTGCGTGTGCGGGAGCGTCTTAGAAGATTGCAAAGGTCATTGACCTCTGGTGACCTCATTTTGCGTGTCCGGGAGCGTCTTAGAAGATGGCAAAGGTCATTGACCTCTGGTGATCTCATTTTGCGTGTCCGGGAGCTTCTTAGATGATAGCAAAGGTCGTTGACCTCTGGTGACCTCATTTTGCGTGTCCGGGAGCTTCTAAGTGTATAGCAAAGGTCATTGACCTCTGGTGACCTCATTTTCCGTGTCCGGGAGCGTCTTAGAAGTTAGCAAATGTCATTGACCTCTGGTGACCTCATTTTACGTGTCCGGGAGCTTCTTAGATGATAGCAAAGGTCATTGACCTCTGGTGACCTCATTTTGCGTGTCCGGGAGCGTCTTAGAAGATAGCAAATGTCATTGAAATCTGGTGACCTCATTTTGCGTGTCCGGGAGCTTCTTAGAAGATAGCAAAGGTCATTGACCTCTGGTGACCTCATTTTGCGTGTCCGGGAGCGTCTTAGAAGATAGCAAAGGTCATTGACCTCTGGTGATCTCATTTTGCGTGTGCGGGAGCGTCTTAGAAGATTGCAAAGGTCATTGACCTCTGCTGACCTCATTTTGCGCGTCCGGGAGCGTCTTAGAAGATAGCAAAGGACATTGACCACTTGTGACCTCATTTTGCGTGTCCGGGACCCTCTTAGAAGATAGCAAAGTTCATTGACCTCTGGTGACCTCATTTTGCGTGTCCGGGAGCGTCTTAGGAGATAGCAAAGGTCATTGACCTCTGGTGACCTCATTTTGCGTGTCCGGGAGCGTCTTAGAAGATAGCAAAGTTCATTGAACTCTGGTGACCTCATTTTGCGTGTCCGGGAGCTTCTTAGAAGATAGCAAAGGTCATTGACCTCTGGTGACCTCATTTTGCGTGTCCGGGAACTTCTTAGATAATAGCAAAGGTCATTGACCTCTGGTGACCTCATTTTGCGTGTCCGGGAGCGTCTTAAAAGATAGCAAATGTCATTGACCTCTGGTGATCTCATTTTGCGTGTCCGGGAGCTTCTAAGAGTATAGCAAAGGTCATTGACCTCTGGTGACCTCATTTTGCGTGTCCGGGACCGTCTTAGAAGATAGCAAAGTTCATTGACCTCTGGTGACCTCATTTTGCGTGTCCGGGAGCGTCTTAGAAGATAGCAAGGGTCATTGACCTCTGGTGACCTCATTTTGCGTGTCCGGGAGCTTCTTAGAAGATAGCAAAGGTCATTGACCTCTGGTGACCTCATTTTGCGTGTCCGGGAGCTTCTTAGAAGATAGCAAAGGTCATTGACCTCTGGTGACCTCATTTTGCGTGTCCGGGAGCGTCTTAGAAGATAGCAAAGTTCATTGAACTCTGGTGACCTCATTTTGCGTGTCCGGGAGCTTCTTAGAAGATAGCAAAGGTCATTGACCTCTGGTGACCTCATTTTGCGTGTCCGGGAACTTCTTAGATAATACCAAAGGTCATTGACCTCTGGTGACCTCATTTTCCGTGTCCGGGAGCTTCTTAGAAGATAGCAAAGGTCATAGACATCTGGTGATCTCATTTTGCGTGTGTGGGAGCGTCTTAGAAGATTGCAAAGGTCATTGACCTCTGCTGAACTCATTTTGCGTGTCTGGGAGCGTCTTAGAAGAATGCAAAGGTCATTGACCTCTGGTAAACTCATTTTGCGTGTCCGGGAGCTTCTTAGATGATAGCAAATGTCATTGACCTCTGGTGATCTCATTTTGCGTGTCCGGGAGCTTCTAAGAGTATAGCAAAGGTCATTGACCTCTGGTGACCTCATTTTGCGTGTCCGGGAGCGTCTTAGAAGATTGCAAAGGTCATTGACCTCTGGTTATCTCATTTTGCTTGTCCGGGAGCGTCTTAGAAGATATCAAAGGTCATTGACCTCTGGTGACATCATTTTGCGTGTCCGGTAGCTTCTAAGAGTATAGCAAAGGTCATTGACCTCTGGTGACCTCATTTTGCGTGTCTGGGAGCGTCTTAGAAGATAGCAAAGGTCATTGACCTCTGGTGACCTCATTTTGCGTGTCCGGTAGCTTCTAAGAGTATAGCAAAGGTCATTGACCTCTGGTGACCTCATTTTGCGTGTCTGCGAGCGTCTTAGAAGATAGCAAAGGTCATTGACCTCTGGTGACCTCATTTTGCGTGTCCGGGAGCTTCTAAGAGTATAGCAAAAGTCATTAACCTCTGGTGACCTCATTTTGCGCGTCCGGGAGCGTCTTAGAAGATAGCAAAGGTCATTGACCTCTGGTGACCTCATTTTGCGTGTCCGGGAGCGTCTTAAACGATAGCAAAGGTCATTGACCTCTGGTGACCTCATTTTGCGTGTCCGGGAGCGTCTTAAAAGATAGCAAATGTCATTGACCTCTGGTGATCTCATTTTGCGTGTCCGGGAGCTTCTAAGAGTATAGCAAAGGTCATTGACCTCTGGTGACCTCATTTTGCGTGTCCGGGAGCGTCTTAGAAGATTGCAAAGGTCATGGACCTCTGGTAATCTCATTTTGCTTGTCCGCGAGCGTCTTAGAAGATATCAAAGGTCATTGACCTCTGGTGACCTCATTTTGCGTGTCAGGGGCGTCTTAGATGATAGCAAAGGTCATTAACCTCTGGGGACCACATTTTGCATGTCCGGGGCGTCTTAGAAGGTAGCAAAGTTCATTGACCTCTGCTGACCTCATTTTGCGTGTCCGGGAACTTCTTAGAAGATAGCAAAGGTCACTGACCTCTGGTGACCTCATTTTGCGTGTCCGGTAGCTTCTAAGAGTATAGCAAAGGTCATTGACCTCTGGTGACCTCATTTTGCGTGTCTGGGAGCGTCTTAGAAGATAGCAAAGGTCATTGACCACTGCTGTTCTCATTTTGCGTGTCCGGTAGCTTCTAAGAGTATAGCAAAGATCATTGACCTCTGGTGACCTCATTTTGCGTGTCTGCGAGCGTCTTAGAAGATAGCAAAGGTCATTGACCTCTGGTGACCTCATTTTGCGTGTCCGGGAGCTTCTAAGAGTATAGCAAAGGTCATTAACCTCTGGTGTCCTCATTTTGCGCGTCCGGGAGCGTCTTAGAAGATAGCAAAGGTCATTGACCTCTGGTGACCTCATTTTGCGTGTCCGGGAGCGTCTTAAAAGATAGCAAATGTCATTGACCTCTGGTGACCTCATTTTGCGTGTCCGGGAGCGTCTTAGAAGATTGCAAAGGTCATTGACTCTGGTAACCTCATTTTGCGTGTCCGGGACCGTCTTAGAAGATAGCAAAGTTCATTGACCTCTGGTGACCTCATTTTCCGTGTACGGGAGCGTCTTAGAAGATAGCAAAGGTCATTGACCTCTGGTGACCTCATTTTGCGTGTCCGGTTGCTTCTTAGAAGATAGCAAAGGTCATTGACCTCTGGTGATCTCATTTTGCGTGTTCGGGAACTTCTTAGATAATAGCAAAGGTCATTGACCTCTGGTGACCTCATTTTCCGTGTCCGGGAGCTTCTTAGATAATAGCAAAGGTCATTGACCTCTGGTGATCTCATTTTGCGTGTGCGGGAGCGTCTTAAAAGATTGCAAATGTCATTGACCTCTGGTGAACTAATTTTGCGTGTCCGGGATCGTCTTAGAAGATAGCAAAGGTCTTTGACCTCTGGTGACCTCATTTTGCGTGTCCGGCAGCTTCTTAGAAGATAGCAAAGGTCATTGACCTCTGGTGACCTCATTTTGCGTGTCCGGGAGCGTCTTAGAAGATAGCAAAGGTCATTGACCTCTGGTGACCTCATTTTGCGTGTCCGGGGCGTCTTAGAAGATAGCAAAGGTCATTGACCTCTGGTGACCTCATTTTGCATGTCCGGGGCGTCTTAGAAGGTAGCAAAGGTCATTGAACTCTGGTGACCTCATTTTCCGTGTCCGGGAGCGTCTTAGAAGGTAGCAAAGTTCATTGACCTTTGGTGACCACATTTTGCGTGTCCGGGAGCTTCTTAGATGATAGCAAAGGTCATTGACCTCTGGTGACCTCATTTTGCGTGTCCGGTAGCGTCTTAGAAGATAGCAAAGGTCATTGAGCTCTGGAAACCTCATTTTGCGTGTCCGGGAGCGTCTTAGAAGATAGCAAAGGTCATTGACCTCTGTTGACCTCATTTTGCGTGTGCGGGAGCGTCTTAGAAGATAGCAAAGGTCATTGACCTCTGGTGACCTCATTTTGCGTGTCCGGGAACTTCTTAGAAGATAGCAAAGGTCAGTGACGTCTGGTGACCTCATTTTGCGTGTCCGGGGCGTCTTAGAAGATAGCAAAGGTCATTGACCTCTGGTGACCTCATTTTGCGTGTCCAGGAGCTTCTTAGAAGATAGCAAAGGTCATTGACCTCTGGTGACCTCATTTTGCGTGTCCGGGAACTTCTTAGATAATAGCGAAGGTCATTGACCTCTGGTGACCTCATTTTCCGTGTCCGGGAGCTTCTTAGAAGATAGCAAAGGTCATTGACCTCTGGTGATCTCATTTTGCGTGTGCGGGAGCGTCTTAGAAGATTGCAAAGGTCATTGATCTCTGCTGAACTCATTTTGCGTGTCCGGGAGCTTCTAAGAGTATAGCAAAGGTCATTGACCTCTGGTGACCTCATTTTGCGTGTCCGGGAGCGTCTTAGAAGATTGCAAAGGTCATGGACCTCTGGTAATCTCATTTTGCTTGTCCGCGAGCGTCTTAGAAGATATCAAAGGTCATTGACCTCTGGTGACCTCATTTTGCGTGTCAGGGGCGTCTTAGATGATAGCAAAGGTCATTAACCTCTGGGGACCACATTTTGCATGTCCGGGGCGTCTTAGAAGGTAGCAAAGTTCATTGACCTCTGCTGACCTCATTTTGCGTGTCCGGGAACTTCTTAGAAGATAGCAAAGGTCACTGACCTCTGGTGACCTCATTTTGCGTGTCCGGTAGCTTCTAAGAGTATAGCAAAGGTCATTGACCTCTGGTGACCTCATTTTGCGTGTCTGGGAGCGTCTTAGAAGATAGCAAAGGTCATTGACCACTGCTGTTCTCATTTTGCGTGTCCGGTAGCTTCTAAGAGTATAGCAAAGATCATTGACCTCTGGTGACCTCATTTTGCGTGTCTGCGAGCGTCTTAGAAGATAGCAAAGGTCATTGACCTCTGGTGACCTCATTTTGCGTGTCCGGGAGCTTCTAAGAGTATAGCAAAGGTCATTAACCTCTGGTGTCCTCATTTTGCGCGTCCGGGAGCGTCTTAGAAGATAGCAAAGGTCATTGACCTCTGGTGACCTCATTTTGCGTGTCCGGGAGCGTCTTAAAAGATAGCAAATGTCATTGACCTCTGGTGACCTCATTTTGCGTGTCCGGGAGCGTCTTAGAAGATTGCAAAGGTCATTGACTCTGGTAACCTCATTTTGCGTGTCCGGGACCGTCTTAGAAGATAGCAAAGTTCATTGACCTCTGGTGACCTCATTTTCCGTGTACGGGAGCGTCTTAGAAGATAGCAAAGGTCATTGACCTCTGGTGACCTCATTTTGCGTGTCCGGTTGCTTCTTAGAAGATAGCAAAGGTCATTGACCTCTGGTGATCTCATTTTGCGTGTTCGGGAACTTCTTAGATAATAGCAAAGGTCATTGACCTCTGGTGACCTCATTTTCCGTGTCCGGGAGCTTCTTAGAAGATAGCAAAGGTCATTGACCTCTGGTGATCTCATTTTGCGTGTGCGGGAGCGTCTTAAAAGATTGCAAATGTCATTGACCTCTGGTGAACTAATTTTGCGTGTCCGGGATCGTCTTAGAAGATAGCAAAGGTCTTTGACCTCTGGTGACCTCATTTTGCGTGTCCGGCAGCTTCTTAGAAGATAGCAAAGGTCATTGACCTCTGGTGACCTCATTTTGCGTGTCCGGGAGCGTCTTAGAAGATAGCAAAGGTCATTGACCTCTGGTGACCTCATTTTGCGTGTCCGGGGCGTCTTAGAAGATAGCAAAGGTCATTGACCTCTGGTGACCTCATTTTGCATGTCCGGGGCGTCTTAGAAGGTAGCAAAGGTCATTGAACTCTGGTGACCTCATTTTCCGTGTCCGGGAGCGTCTTAGAAGGTAGCAAAGTTCATTGACCTTTGGTGACCACATTTTGCGTGTCCGGGAGCTTCTTAGATGATAGCAAAGGTCATTGACCTCTGGTGACCTCATTTTGCGTGTCCGGTAGCGTCTTAGAAGATAGCAAAGGTCATTGAGCTCTGGAAACCTCATTTTGCGTGTCCGGGAGCGTCTTAGAAGATAGCAAAGGTCATTGACCTCTGTTGACCTCATTTTGCGTGTGCGGGAGCGTCTTAGAAGATAGCAAAGGTCATTGACCTCTGGTGACCTCATTTTGCGTGTCCGGGAACTTCTTAGAAGATAGCAAAGGTCAGTGACGTCTGGTGACCTCATTTTGCGTGTCCGGGGCGTCTTAGAAGATAGCAAAGGTCATTGACCTCTGGTGACCTCATTTTGCGTGTCCAGGAGCTTCTTAGAAGATAGCAAAGGTCATTGACCTCTGGTGACCTCATTTTGCGTGTCCGGGAACTTCTTAGATAATAGCGAAGGTCATTGACCTCTGGTGACCTCATTTTCCGTGTCCGGGAGCTTCTTAGAAGATAGCAAAGGTCATTGACCTCTGGTGATCTCATTTTGCGTGTGCGGGAGCGTCTTAGAAGATTGCAAAGGTCATTGATCTCTGCTGAACTCATTTTGCGTGTCCGGGAGCGTCTTAGAAGATAGCAAAGTTCTTTGACTTCTGGTGACCTCATTTTGCGTGTCCGGGAGCGTCTTAGAAGATAGCAAAGGTCATTGACCTCTGGTGACCTCATTTTGCGTGTCCGGGAGCTTCTAAGAGTATAGCAAAGGTCATTGAACTCTGGTGACCTCATTTTGCGCGTCCGGGAGCGTCTTAGATGATAGCAAAGGTCATTGACCTCTGGTGACCTCATTTTGCGTGTCCGGGAGCGTCTTAAAATATAGCAAAGGTAATTGACCTCTGGTGACCTCATTTTGCGTGTCCGGGAGCGTCTTAGAAGATTGCAAAGGTCATTGACCTCTGGTAACCTCATTTTGCGTGTCCGGGAGCGTCTTAGAAGATAGCAAAGTTCATTGACCTCTGTTGACCTCATTTTGCGTGTGCGGGAGCGTCTTAGAAGATAGCAAAGGTCATTGACCTCTGGTGACCTCATTTTGCGTGTCCGGGAACTTCTTAGAAGATAGCAAAGGTCTTTGACCTCTGGTGACCTCATTTTGCGTGTCCGGCAGCTTCTTAGAAGATAGCAAAGGTCATTGACCTCTGGTGACCTCATTTTGCGTGTCCGGGAGCGTCTTAGAAGATAGCAAAGGTCATTGACCTCTGGTGACCTCATTTTGCGTGTCCGGGAACGTCTTAAAAGATAGCAAAGGTCATTGACCTCTGGTGACCTCATTTTGCGTGTCCGGGAGCGTCTTAGAAGATAGCAAAGGTCATTGACCTCTGGTGATCTCATTTTGCGTGTACGGGTGCTTCTTAGAAGATAGCAAAGGTCACTGACCTCTGGTGATCTCATTTTTCATGTGCGGGAGCGTCTTAGAAGATAGCAAAGGTCATTGACCACTGCTGTTCTCATTTTGCGTGTCCGGTAGCTTCTAAGAGTATAGCAAAGATCATTGACCTCTGGTGACCTCATTTTGCGTGGTTGCGAGCGTCTTAGAAGATAGCAAAGGTCATTGACCTCTGGTGACCTCATTTTGCGTGTCCGGGAGCTTCTAAGAGTATAGCAAAGGTCATTAACCTCTGGTGACCGCATTTTGCGCGTCCGGGAGCGTCTTAGAAGATAGCAAAGGTCATTGACCTCTGGTGACCTCATTTTGCGTGTCCGGGAGCGTCTTAAAAGATAGCAAATGTCATTGACCTCTGGTGACCTCATTTTGCGTGTCCGGGAGCGTCTTAGAAGATTGCAAAGGTCATTGACTCTGGTAACCTCATTTTGCGTGTCCGGGACCGTCTTAGAAGATAGCAAAGTTCATTGACCTCTGGTGACCTCATTTTCCGTGTACGGGAGCGTCTTAGAAGATAGCAAAGGTCATTGACCTCTGGTGACCTCATTTGCGTGTCCGGTTGCTTCTTAGAAGATAGCAAAGGTCATTGACCTCTGGTGATCTCATTTTGCGTGTTCGGGAACTTCTTAGATAATAGCAAAGGTCATTGACCTCTGGTGACCTCATTTTCCGTGTCCGGGAGCTTCTTAGAAGATAGCAAAGGTCATTGACCTCTGGTGATCTCATTTTGCGTGTGCGTGAGCGTCTTAAAAGATTGCAAATGTCATTGACCTCTGGTGAACTAATTTTGCGTGTCCGGGATCGTCTTAGAAGATAGCAAAGGTCTTTGACCTCTGGTGACCTCATTTTGCGTGTCCGGCAGCTTCTTAGAAGATAGCAAAGGTCATTGACCTCTGGTGACCTCATTTTGCGTGTCCGGGAGCGTCTTAGAAGATAGCAAAGGTCATTGACCTCTGGTGACCTCATTTTGCGTGTCCGGGGCGTCTTAGAAGATAGCAAAGGTCATTGACCTCTGGTGACCTCATTTTGCATGTCCGGGGCGTCTTAGAAGGTAGCAAAGGTCATTGAACTCTGGTGACCTCATTTTCCGTGTCCGGGAGCGTCTTAGAAGGTAGCAAAGTTCATTGACCTTTGGTGACCACATTTTGCGTGTCCGGGAGCTTCTTAGATGATAGCAAAGGTCATTGACCTCTGGTGACCTCATTTTGCGTGTCCGGTAGCGTCTTAGAAGATAGCAAAGGTCTTTGACCTCTGGTGACCTCATTTTGCGTTTCCGGCAGCTTCTTAGAAGATAGCAAAGGTCATTGACCTCTGGTGACCACATTTTGCGTGTCCGGGAGCGTCTTAGAAGATAGCAAAGGTCATTGACCTCTGGTGACCTCATTTTGCGTGTCCGGGAGCTTCTAAGAGTATAGCAAAGGTCGTTGACCTCTGGTGACCTTATTTTGCGCGTCCGGGAGCGTCTTAGAAGATAGCAAAGGTCATTGACCTCTGGTGACCTCATTTTGCGTGTCCGGCAGCTTCTTAGAAGATAGCAAAGGTCATTGACCTCTGTTGACCTCATTTTGCGTGTGCGGGAGCGTCTTAGAAGATAGCAAAGGTCATTGACCTCTGGTGACCTCATTTTGCGTGTCCGGGAGCTTCTAAGAGTATAGCAAAGGTCATTGAACTCTGGAGCCTCATTTTGCGCGTCCGGGAGCGTCTTAGAAGATAGCAAAGGTCATTGACCTCTGGTAACCTCATTTTT